>LR738715.1:573799517-573990158 GCA_902687465.1 Secale cereale | reverse complement strand
GATGATGATCATATCAATATTGGAACTACTTCCAACACACATCGTCACCTCACCCTCAACTAGTCTTCGTTTATTCTGCAACTCCTGTTTTGAGTTACTATTCTTAGCAACCGAACAAGTATCAAATACACAGGGGCTACTATGAACACTAGTGAGGTACACATTATCAATATGTATATCAAGTATACCTTTGTTCACTTCGCCATCCTTCTTATCCGCCAAATATTCGGGGAACTTCCACTTCCAGTGACCATTTCCTTTGCAGTTAGAAGCACTCAGTTTCAGGCTTAGGTCCAACTTTGGGCTTCTTCACGGGAGTGACAAATTGCTTGTCATTCTACTTGAAGTTCCCTTTCTTACCCTTGTCCTTTTCTTGAAACTAGTGCTCTTGTTAACCGTCACCAATTGATGCTCTTTTTTGATTTCTATCTTCGTTGATTGCAGCATCACGAAGAGCTCGGGAATCGTTTTCGTCATCCCTTGCATATTATAGTTCATCACGAAGTTCTAGTAACTTAGTGATAGTGACTAGAGAACTCTGTCAATCACTATTTTATTGGGAAGATTAACTCCCACTAGATTCAAGCGATTGTAGTACTCAGACATTCTGAGCACATGCTCATTGGTTGAGCTATTCTCCTCCATCTTGTAGGCAAAGTACTTGTCAGAGGTCTCATACCTCTCGACACGGGCATGAGTCTGAAATACTATTTTCAACTCTTGGAACATCTCATATGCTTAGTGGCGTTCAAAACGTTTTTTGAAGTCCCGGTTATAAGCTGTAAAGCATGGCGCACTAAACTATCAAGTAGTCATCATACCGAGCTTGTCAAACGTTCATAACGTCTGCATCTGCTCCTGCAATAGGTTTGTCACCTAGCGGTGCATCAAGGACATAATACTTCTGTGCAACAATGAGGATAATCCTTAGATCATAGACCTAGTCTGCATCATTGCTACTAACATCTTTCAACTTAGTTTTCTCTAGGAACATATCAAAAACATAGGGGAGCTATAACGCGAGCTATTGATCTACAACATAATTTGCAAATACTATCAGGACTAAGTTCATGATAAATTAAAGTTCAATTAATTATATTACTTAAGAACTCTCACTTAGATAGACATCCCTCAAGTCATCTAAATGATCATGTGATCCATATCAACTAAACCATGTCTGGTCATCACGTGAGATGGAGTAGTTTTCAACGGTAAACATCTTACGTTGATCATATCTACTATATGATTCACGATCGACCTTTTGATCTCCAGTGTTCCAAGACCATGTATGTACATGCTAGGCTCGTCAAGTTTAACCCGAGTATTCCGCATGTGCAAAATTGTCTTGCATCCGTTGTATGTGAACGTAGAGCCTATCACACCCGATCATCACGTGGTGTCTCAGCATGAAGAACTTTCGCAACGGCGCATACTCAGGGAGAACACTTGTACCTTGAAATTTTGTAAAGGATCATCTTATAATGCTACGGTTGTACTAAGCAAAATAAGAACCATAATAACATAAACATCACATGCAATCAAAATATGTGACATGATATGGCCATCATCATCTTGTGCTTTTGATCTCCATCTCCAAAGCAACGTCATGATCTCCATTGTCACCGGCTTGACACCATGATCTTCATCGTAGTGTCGTGGTCGTCTCGCCAACTATTGCTAATACTACTATCGCTAACTCATAGTGATAAAGTAAAGCAATTACATGGCTTTCGCAATTCATACAATAAAGAGACAACCATAAGGCTCCTGTCGATTGCCAATAATTTACAAAACATGATCATCTCATACAATAACGTATAACTCATCACGTCTTGACCATATCACATCACAACATGCCCTGCAAAAACAAGTTAGACGTCCTCTACTTTGTTGTTGCAAGTTTTACGTGCCTGCTACGGGCTTAGCAAGAACATTCTTACCTACGCATCAAAACCACAACAATTTTTCGTCAAGTGTGTTGTTTTAACTTCCAAGGACCGGGCGTAGTCACACTTCATTCAACTAAAGTGAGAGAGACAGACACCCGCCGGTCACCTTTAAGCAACGAGTGCTCGTAACGGTGAAACCAATCTCTCGTAAGCGTGCGCGTAATGTCAGTCCGGCCCGCTTCATCTCAGAATACTGCCGAATCAAAGTATGACATGCTGGTAAGCAGTATGACTATTATCGTCCACAACTCATTGTGTTCTAATCATGCATATCATCTACGCATATACCTGGCTCTGATACCACTGTTGGGGGACGTAGTATTTAAAAAAATCCTACGAGCATGCAAGATCTATCTAGGAGAATCATAGCAACGAGCAGGGAGAGTGTGTCCACGTACCCTCATAGACCGACAAGCGGAAGCGTTTAGTAACGCGGTTGATGTAGTCCAACGTCTTCGCAATCCAACCGATCCAAGCACCGAACGTACGGCACCTCCACGTTCAGCACACGTTCAGCTCGGTGACGTCTCACGAACTCTTGATCCAGTTCAGGTCGAGGGAGAGTTCCGTCAGCACGACGGTGTGGTGACGGTGATGATGAAGTTACCGGCGCAGTGCTTCGTCTAAGCACTACGACGATATGACTGAGGTGTGTAACTGTGGAGGGGGCACCGCACACGGCTAAGAAATCAACTTGTGCGTCTATGGGGTGCCCCCTCCCCACGTATATAAAGGAGGGAGGGAGGAGGAGGGCCGTCCACAAGGGGTGTGCCCAAGGGGTGGAATCCTACTCATAGTAGGAGTAGGTTCCACCCTTTCCTAGCTAGTCCTAGTAGGAGAAAGAAGGGAAGAAGGAAGAGGGGAGAAGGAAGGAGGGGGGCGCTGCCCCTTCCTAGTCCAAATCGGACCAGCCCATGGGGGGTGCAGCCACCCCTTGAGGCCCTTCTCTCCTTTCCTGTATGGCCCATTAAGGCCCACTACTTCCCCCGGTGAATTCCCGTAACTCTCCAGTACTCCGAAAAATACCTGAATCACTCGGAACCTTTCCAATGTCCGAATATAGCCTTCCAATATATGAATCTTTACCTCTTAACCATTTAGAGACTCCTCGTCGTGTCCGTGACCTCATCCGGGACTCTGAACAAACTTCGGTCATCAAATCTCATAACTCATAATACAAATCGTCATCGAATGTTAAGCGTGCGGACCCTACGGGTTCGAGAACTATGTAGACATGACCGAGACACATCTCTGGTCAATAACCAATAGCGGAACCTAGATGCTCATATTGGCTCCTAAGTATTCTATGAAGATATTTATCGGTCAAACCGCATAACAACATACGTTATTCTTGTTGTTATCGGTATGTTACTTGCCCGAGATTCGATCGTCGGTATTCCCAACTCCTGCAAGACGTCAAAATCCATAAAAAGAACAGGTAAGGTTCACATCAAATTTTTGAACCTAGAAGGCATGCATATATATTTGAGCAACACGATGCCTGGATAAAAGAGAATTCTTTGTTCCACGGGAAGGTATTCCCAACTCCGTGGAATATTCTCGATACTCGATACAGACTAATATCTCTCTCAAGGATCAATATCGAGAAGGAAACGTATGTCAGAATGATAATCTTTCGGACCTCAGCAATATGAAATAAAAATATGAGACATAATGAACAGGAGCATATCAGGCAAGCCCGGCCAAAATTTCAGGTACGGTAAAGCAAACCACCTTAGATCAAGGCAGTCAGTTAGATCAAATTTAGTGGAAATATTATATGGTAACATAATGTGAGAGTGAATAAAAGAAACCCGACTTGGAAACGGTTTCTTCAAGTCAGAATATTTACTTGTTCCCTAAGCACACAAATCTCGAGGACGAGATTTCTTTAAGGGGGGAAGGTTTGTAAAAGCCTGGATTTTGCCCTTTCCTTTTTCTTTTAATTTTCTTGGATTTCTTGATTTTATTTGCTTTTATGTGGCTATGTGGTTCTGAAACTTGGGAAGATCATGTCTTCCTAGGTTTTATAGTGGCTTGCCATCCTCATAATCATCCCAAGACCCTGCCATTTCCATCCTTGACCTAACCCTATAGTCTTTTTCCCAAGGAATATTCCTTTTCTATTAAAGGAATAAATCTTTTTGCCCTAGGTTGGGAAGCAACCTATATCTCTGTCATTCTAAAAATTCCCAAATATTTAGCATAAATTGTTTGGGTCATATCTTTCTCAAATATGGCAAAACCTTTCATTGCCATGTTCAAAAATAATCCTCCAATAATCATTTTCCTATTCTGCCCTAAATGGCACTTTGTGAAGCAAGTGCTATTTATCTTTGCCCAATTGACCTCAAACCTTGTGGACATCTTTTTCTGTCCATATCATTGCCATGTGCCAATTTTCAACCTCATTTCCCTAGTAATTATTTTTCAGCAATTTTCCAAAGTTTTTGTCCAAAAAGGAACTTTGTGAAGGAAGTATATTCTAGGCATGTCCAAATGAGGTGAAACTTGGTCATGTCCTTCATTTGACCAAATCATGCATCTCCACCAAATTTGAGCTTATGGAGATCATCTATATGAGCTCAACTTCAAATCTTGGTTTCTGGTAAAAATTTCACTTTGTGAAGCAACCCTATTTTACCTTGCTTCATTTGAGCTGAAAATTTACCAGGACATTCTTACATCCACATCTACTCCCTCCACCAAGTTTTGGCTCAATCCACTTATAAATTAACCCTCAGTAAATTTTTCTAGCTTCTGTCTAGAATGGAGCTTTGTGAAGGAAGTGCCACTTTGGTAATTCCAAATGGCATGATATTTTTACAGCAGCTCCATATGGTCATATAACCCCACTTCACCAAATTGCATCTCATGACACTTAAGTATGTGAGTGCAACATCATAGTGCCCTAATCTGGCCAGTTTTGCACTTTCTACAGCAACCATCATCTAAACTCCTCCTCTTAGTCTGATTTTTGGTGATCTACATCATCTTAGTGTGAGATCATCACCATACAAATTAGTTACTGAGTTACCAAGATGGTGTCCCCACTGCACAGCACAAACACTTGGCTGCTGGTTTGCTTTCGAGCTAAGTGCAAATCTCTTCTTTGCCCATGGACCGATTTATTTCCTCACTTAGACTCAGGGCACTGAGGTCATTCTACTGGACATGGTTGGCCATGCCAAAGAGCACCGCTCGCCAGTGCCGGTGGTGATCACGCTTGAGTCATGCTAATTGCGAGCTCTGGATCGATCCAGCCACTATGCTCGTTCTCTCCCTCGTCGTCTCGACCTCCATCCTTGTCCAGGAGCTCCCCCGTGCTCGTCTGCGTTGCCCTGCATCAATGCCTCGTCGTGGTTCGTCATCAATGCGCCGCTAGAACAGTGCCCATGCTGTGCACTGCCACTGACCTCCATTAGTGCACTGAACAAGCTCGCCAGCGTTGCTCTAGATACCTCCCTCGACTCATTTGATCACCAGAGCCCTCGGCCCCGTCTTCTTTTCGTCGGAGATCACCATGGCCGCCTCGACCTCTGGTTGATTCCGGCCAAACCCAGCCTCCCCTTGCCATTCCAAGCGGTCCACCGAGTTCCCCTCCTTCCCGTGGTTCGCCCCACCCACTTGCCCCCTCGCCGGAGTGCCCGCTTCACCGAGCACCACCACCACCCGTAGCTCTCTGTCCTCCTCCGTCGCCACGGCCTCCCCTCCTCTCCTCTCCTCCCCAACGCCTACTAGCCACCTGAACGGATGCGGTGTGGTTCCCCGGTCCCGCCGATGTCCTCAGATCGGCCGGAGCCCGCCAGAGTCGCCCGTCCCCTCGCCGGACGCCCACTTCTGCCTCCTCCAGCCTACGCCCGTCGCCTCAACCTCGCCCCTTCTCAGTGCCTGCTGCTGCTCCAGGAGGGAGCAGCTCTCCCTCCCGCGCCGCCCGATGGCCTCGCCTCGGCCAACGATGGCCGAAGCCACCCGGGCCACCACCGGCAGCGCCCTCCCCTGCCTCCGCTCTGTTCCACGAGGGAACAGAGCCGCAAGGAGGAAGACGACACCCTGATCACCCCCCTGCTTGTGGTCCCCACGCGCCAGTGGCCCAGCCACCTCTGCAAACGTGGCAAGTGGACACGGATTTCCGCGAGTACGTTTTCTGTTTCTGAAAGCCTATTCTTATTCTACTTCGGCCCAAAGTACGTTTTCCAGTTCTGGGAGCGTATTTTCTTATATGCGCTTCTGCCTTATCCACTCAGGGACATGTTTGCTGAAGAAATTTTCATAGATTCGTCCCTCTCCTTCAACACCTCATATCTTCGCTACCGTAACTCCGGATCAAGTGAAACCAACGCTCACGTCTTCGTCTCGTCGAGCTCTTTCTGATGGTACCATTTTCACTAAGTGTTTACACTGTGAAAATGACCATTATTCCCTTGCCTTTTATCAGCCCCCTTCGAGAGAATTGACATTCGGTGTTTCGTTCCGCGGCTTCACCGCACTTCTTCCCGGAGTCTCCGTCACCCCTAGGCAAGCCACAATAGCCATTTGCATGATAGCCATGCAATAGCCATGGTTTTCAACTTGAATATTTAATAAAAGTTTGTTGTTATCTGTCTGCTTGTTGCTACTGTTGTCGTTGTTTCGGTTGTGCTCGTGGTTTCATGTTCCCTGTCATGCTATGTTCCGATGCTTCTTATTATATCGTACTACTTGTTAGTATCATGTTTGCATGATAGTAGAAATTACATTATAGTATTAGTGATGTTTATATTGATGCATGCTTGTTGTCTGTTAAGTACTGTTGCTATGCATGTTTTGTTGCAACTAGTTAGTTACATGATTACTTGGTAGTGTTCTTGCTATGTTCTTGCATGGTATTTATTTATGATGCTAGTAGTCCTGTATGCCATGAGTGGCGTTATACTTGGGATATTTATGCTAGTCAGTATGCCATGCTCATTTGGACATATGCTTCATTGTGGTTATGCTCGATGATTATGTTGCACATCCATGCCCATGTTGATATCATGCTCATGCATTGTAGTTGCATCATGTTATTTTATTATGGCTCAGCATCATTTGCATTCAAGTTTAACCAGACTTAAAATGAACTTGAACAACTATTGGCTGAGTCATGGTGTCGAATCGGGCTGACCAGTGTAACCACACTTGCCTTTGTGGGAAGGCCCTAACTGGGTCTATTGTCATGCCTCTCGCTGGTGCTCCAACAAGGGATGGTTATGGGCGCGCGCTACCCTGATCAGGTAGGAGGACATAAGCCTTGTGTGCCCGTTGTTGTTGTTCTGAGCTCGTGTCCCCGTTTGGGACAGTTTATGTTTTGGCCACGACGGTGGTCAGTGGTGTCTTTGGTAGACACTGGGGCCACCTAGGACTAGCCCAGTGGGGAGTGAGTCGGAGTGGCCGAAAGAGTGTCATGGCAGTAGGACGGTTTTGTCGGAACATCGTTGGTCCACACGAATGGGAGTGCGAGGCCATGGGTTCTGTGGTGTGGGTACAGTGCACTACCTATGCAGAGTGTGTGTCTTAATCTATCGATAGTCATGCCCGCGGATAAGGGCCCAGTTCATGTCGGTCACACTGTGAGTCAATAGTAATAATAATAATAACTTGATTAATAACAACCCCGGTTCGAGGATGAGAAAGATGTTGGATGTGATCGTGAAATGATCACGGTGGTATCGAGGATACCGAGTTGTTGGATGTGATCGTGAGATGATCACGGTGGTATCGAGGATACTGAGTTGTTGGATATTCGTGATGTTATGCGAGAGTCAATGGTAAAGGTCAAGCTCCTTGTGGTCATAACCGATTACTACTGTATTGTTAATACCAAGCTTGATTGGATCCTGAGATGATCGTACGATGTCCATGATAATAAGTGATGTATGTGAGGGTTATGAGGTAACCCGATCAGAGTAAGTTGGTGCATGTTAGTGTCATCATGTTGCATGTAGTATCATCTCGTTCGTATGTTCATGCTATGCTTGTTCTAGTTGTATCATGTTCAGTTGTGCATGCCATGTTGTTTTGTCAGTATCATGTTCATGACTGAATTAACCTGCTAATGCCATGCTGTCTTTTGCCTTGATTGATTTTGGTTTATTGTGAGCTTGCAAGTACATTCAATGTACTGACTTGGCGTGTCATGCCAGATAGCAGGTCGCCTGGATTGCTTGCTTGTTTTGGTGTGGTTCCAGTGTTCGCGAGCTAGGATAATCGTTCCAGCCAGAGTCCCTATGGATTGGAGTCCTTCATCGCTATTCGTTGTTCCGCTGCCAGTAGAGGTTCCGCTGCCTCGAGTTGTTATGATGCTTGCATAGAGCAACCGTGGTTGGCGTAGCGTCGTCGTGCTGATGTCATTTATTGTAATATCGGAGACCTTGTATCCATATTCGCATTGTAATAGAAAGCTGGTTTGTTCTATGCTAAGCAGTTACGTATTCCAGAAGACTTCACCTCGATCTCTAGGCTGGAATAGGGGGCGTTTCGGTTTCTCTGAGCCAGGGTGCCACAGGCTTGGTATTAGAGCAGGTCTGGCTATAGAGCGTCCTAGTCCGCTGGAATGTTAGAAAACGGTAGTATAGGGTCTGGTTGTTGCCCTTGCTTGCTACATCTGGTTGTCGTATTTGTTTGCTGCATATAGTCTTATTCGGTTACATCTAACCCCTGGTTAGTGCGTAGATGGCGGTCAACTTCCATGATTTTCAGTGCCCTCCCCAGAGTTTCTCATGTTGTTCCTATTAGTTCAGTCCCACTCCTGCATCTCTCAGCTTTGCCACCCTCCTTGGAGATATGTGGCACAACATTTATCCCCTCGGAGATCCACCCCAGTATCAAGTATTACAGTTTTCTGTCGGAGGAAGAATTCTGGAATATGTTGCTCATGTTCATCTATCAGCCCCGTTTCCTGTTGGTAAGCGCACCTACAGTTTCCACGGTGGTTACGGCGCTACTCCCGAGCGTGCCGTTCAGCTTGCCCCAATGGCAGGAATCACCGGTCTTCATCATCAAGAGAGCATGGTGCAAGAGAACCGTGCTTATCAATATTATCCCACCATCATCAAGAACCCTAGGCGAATCCAGTTTCCCTTCGTTAACCCTCAAGATGACCCGGCTATCCTTGCCATGTCTCGCTACATGACGGCCGAGTGTCTTCTTATTTCCGAGTTAGTCCGAGATGCCATTCGAGACAGGAGATTTCTTGGTGCCACCTTACCCCAGTCTCCGCCAGCTTGTCCAAACCCTCCGCCTTGTCCATCCAGAGTTTCGAAATCAGCAGTTCTACTCACTACTTCCTTAGCTTCTTCGTCAGCTCCCGAGCGTTTTCTCAAGCGTAGGGTGTAGTCATTCGTATAGTGCATGTGCATCTGTTGTAGTATCATTGCTTGTTTATGCTTGTGTGTGCCTGTGTGAAATAGTTTTGTAGCCTGTTTGTTGTGTGCTTTATTTAGCTTGTCTGTTGTGTGGTTTGTGCAATCGCTCGTTTTCTCGTACTTCTTTGTTTTGAATCTTCGCTGTTACCCCCTTATGGAAATTGCTCATCAACACACCGGATCAGAAGAAGCAGTGAGAAGTAAAAATATACACCAAGGCACTCAGCTAAAAGCAATGAGATTTTCAGTCGATAGCATTGTATTGCAGACATCATTTCTGAATACAAGAATATTCTGCTCAGACTTTCAGTAGCAAGTAACGGTCAGAGATCTACCATTATTGCAACATGGAGAACAAAAAATGGATCCAAGTCCAACTGTGCATTTCAAGTCAGAAGTATGGTCAGTACACAATGATTAATTCTGCTATGGGTCAGTTTTAAAACATGCGACACCCCGCAGTCAGTCCAAATGTGCAATAAATTCAGCAAGGACAGTCAGACAATTCTTGTCACACAAGTAATCAGCAGCCGGAATGACAAGAATATATGTTATTCATTCACAAAGAAAATCAGGCCAGTCCTTCTCCACAAATTATCTGCGAAGCGTACAAGGCAAGATTCCTCAGTCAGCATCAGTAAGGTATGAATGGATCGTGCAAGATATTCAGTCTTCTTCAATAAGATTCTGCACAAGCTTCTGGCATAAGATACCAAATCTTCCCTAGTAAGTCTTTAAGGGGGGAAGCTTCTGAGGTACGGTACCCAGTCTTCCTCAGAAAACTATCCATCAAAAGCTTCGAGCACAAGCCATCCAGTCTTCCTCAGTAAGATATCCCGATGGCTTCCAGCGCAAGCTGCCCAGTCTTCTTCAGTACGACACTCGTACAAGAGATTAAACAATAAATTTTCATCATACGGCAGTTTATTTCAAGTGTTAGATCTGCAACGGTTAAGTCGGAAATGAGAATCAGTTGGAACAAAGGTATTTTTACCACAGCATGTCAATGCCATTCCATGATATCATGTCAAGTTTCATGAATTTCAGACGAGTTTTCGATTTACTAGAATTTTAAAACCATGTATCTCAATCTTAGCGGCCGAGCGACAATGTTAAGTTGTTTGACATTCATTCTCATTTCTTGCATGTGACCTAAGCTTGCAACCAAGGACAATCATTTGATTTTGCAACCCGTTTTTATGGACTGGAGCATGCGCATGTAGTTCAATTTTGAATTATTCACATAAATGCCTAGAAATCTGAGTTAACGTATAAAAATGTCCAAACGATCCCCGAAAAAAATCCAAAATTTAACACGACACTCCTGTTGTTCTATACTGACACCAGGAAAAAATTGAAAGGAAGAAGAGGCGACGAATATCATTTTGTCCACAAAGGTGACACGTTTCCCTAACTGAACCATGAGGCTTCTTGTGAGAAGCTCTAGTTTGTGAGAAGCTTATACCATAACCTTCCCCAAATGGGACAATATGTTTTACCCCAACATGTTGATGCCATTCCATGATAGCATGCCAAGATCATGAATTTCAGACGGGTTTTGGATTTACTAGATTTACAAAAACAAGCACCTCAACGTTTGCCGGAGAGCCATGGTGTCGTGGTGTTTGAAATTCATCCCCATTTCTTGCATGGGACACAAGCATAAACCCATGGACACATATATGATTTTACAACCCATGTTGGTGCACCGGAGCATGTGCATGTAGTTTAATTTTGAAGTGTGCACCTGAAATGGCTAAAAACCAAGTTAAGTATAAAAATGTCCAAACGAACCCTAAATAATTCCAATTTTTTGACGACACGCCTATAGTTGCATGTTCACTGCAGATAAAAGATCTAGCAATTCAAACACCATCCTTTGCAGATGTGACTACATTATGTAATTCAAAAACGATGAAAAATCAAGTTGATCGCACACAGTTTATTATCACCAATCGGATGCAACACAAAATATCTTGGAGCATCGTCGGAGTATAGTACGCATACGGCTAACGCGAGAAGGTGCGTTGGCTATAGTCCACAGCCGGCGTGTCAAGCAGACTAGCTCGCCCCCAAATATCATTTAACTGTTCAATCATCGCCAGTGAAAGATGGGGACATGGACCCGCGTCGTGAGGGCAACTTAGGGGGCCCATTCCGGTGAGAGCGCGATCGCAGCCGCCATGCATGTGCTAACAAGGTGCATGAGCACGGCCGCAATCTGCGACCGGGCGGCCAAGGTAGCCCAAACGGCCGCTGTTGCCTCTCAGGTGGCGGCCTCAACATCTGCCTTGGGGATAGCAACTGGCGAGAGTAGCCAACCGTTCCATAGTGGTGGCCTTAGCCCTAATGGAGGCCGCTCACGACCATGTCGAGGCCGCCCATGTCCAGCTCGTGGCGGTCACCACACAAATCGAACGAAGCTTCTCGACAACGGTCGGCAACCCACGACCAAAGAGTTGGCAATCGCCAAGGGTGTTCGAGCAGTCGTCCGTTGCTCCGCCGCATACCTTGCCACGACGAAGCCTGTCCAAGCCCAAATTGTGGCTGCCCACGCCCAGCTCGTGGCGGCCTTTTCCAAAGAGATGGCGGACGTGGATGGCGAGATGCTTGCCGAGTATGGTGCAATGGATGCCATGGAGCCCCTTCCCCAGGAGACTATCGGGCGCGAGCTAGACATGTAGGCGGCGGTGGAGATTAATGAGCACCAGACATAGTAGTACTCTTTGTTTTCTTTAATTAAGAGCGCCGGTCTTTAATTTGTTAGAGTAATGTTTAGATCAGATAGCTCTGTTTAATTGTTGAACTTCCTCTATTAAGAAGTGTGGGTGTGCTGTAGTCTCCTTTGTGTGCCTAAATTATGCGATGACGTGGATGACCACTGTAACCAGGGAAATTCGAACCAAAATATTTTATGTTCAGACTCATCACACACGAGTTAAGCTATCTGAATCATTTATGATGTTCACATATCGTACACAATTTTGAATAAGGGACCGTGTCTGATGACACTTTGCGTGCTAGTTTTTTTGCTGAACCGATTCAAAATTTTCGGCTTCCGCGGAAATATCTACCTCCCCGCCCCCTCCCCCTTACCAAAAGCCACATTTCCCCTGTTTTCGCCTTCCTTTCCAAGTTGAAACCTTTGCTCCTTGCTTGCAGCGCCACCTCCTCGCTGCCGACCCTCCTTCACATTTCTCAGCCTCGTCTATCCAGGCACGTAATCCGCACCAGACCCCCATCATCCTCCTACTTCCACATCCCACATGCCTCGACCGCTGGTGCGACACCTTCCACCCAAATCATCGACCCTCCACCAAATAAGTGCCGCCCTAAGCCATGGGGCACGCAATATAGCCAGGAGCTCAAGGAGCATTTGGCAGCGGAGCAGCAAATCGCGGCCGCACGTGCGGATGAGGTCGTGAAGGCTGTCGTTCGTGCCGCTCCCCAGATCTTGGAGGAGCATCTCACTGTCGAGGCCACCGTCGACGCCTCGCGTGCCGACGCCGTGACGCGGTTAGCTGCTTTAAACGACAGTTCATGGCATTTTCTCAATGCCGCCCTCGGTGCCTTCAACGAAGACTACGAGGTGTTTTCTCAGCATGCACGTGCTTACCTCAACCCGAGAGCCAGCAGGTTGGTGCCCGGAGCGGCTCAGGCAACTCAGCACTACGACGAGGGCACCCACAATGCGGAGGCCTCGCCCTCTTCCATGTCTAAGGATCCAATCGTCATCGATATCTCCGGCGATGAGGAGTAGCTTGTCTTATTATCTCACTATAATGACCCATATTCAGTTTGCTAGCTACTTCCTTTCCTTAACAAATTCTAGTGAATTGTGCTATCTACTTTTACCATGCAATCTGTTGCTCTAGTGTATATGTTCTATATATCGTGCAATGTGGTGCCCACTTATTAACTATTTGGTTAATTATTTGTCATGTTTAGTTAATTGTTTGGTTCAATTCTGCAAATGTGGTGTTCAATTCTTCAGGGTGAAATATTGTATTGTCTTCCATGTGAGAAATGAATTGGTTTTTTCTTTACAAAATACATGAGAAACAAATACAATTGATATATTTCCAAGTTATCAAGCATGCTTGGTTTGGTTAACTGTCTGATCTTGTAGTATGTTATACATTGTGCAATGTGGTGCTGAGTTATAGTTTGGTTGATTTGTTGTGGTGTTTAGTTAACTGTTTGGTTCAATTCTGTAATGCGATGTTCAATTGTTGTGGGTGCATTCTGTTATTGTATACCATGTGAGAAATAAATCAAATTTGGCTGTACTAAATACATGAGAAACAAATACAATTGCTATATTTCCAAGTTGTTAAGCGTGCTTGGTTTGGTTAACTATCTGATCTTCTATTAGGAGTATGTTATATTGTGAAATGTGGTGCTCAGTTAATGTTTGGTTCATGTGTTGTGGTGTTTAGTTAACTGCGTGGTTCAATTCTGCAATGTGATGTCCAATTGTCGTGGGTAGAATTGTGTATTGTTGTGCATGTGAGGAATAAATCGAATTTGGCTGCACTTAATGCATGAGAAACATATACAATTGCTATATCTCCTAGTTCTTAATCATGCTTGGTTTGGATAAATGGGTTTTCCATGTTGCTTGAATTAATCTGATGAATCTGCAATGTGCTTATTTTTCATCAACATATTTTACTAATAGGATGCGAACCCTCACTTAAACTGATCACTAACTACCTTATATGTGTTGCACGGAAACAATGGGAAGCACTGAGGTTTACAATCGAGGTTTGCACATGCATGGTCCTTTGTCTAATAGCACATTATTGTGCAATAGCAGGAACCATTCTAATATTTAGGTTTTTAACAATTTGGTCTTGCACATGTAGGTCCTGTTGTCAGAGGTTTTGACCTAGTGTTCGACCCTTTTTGCATATGGGGAAATGAGTTGTCCATGAATATCAGTGAAGTCAAGAAACTCATAAAGATTGTTAGGATAAAGAAATTAGCGAAAAAAACAGCAAGATCTTTGTCTACACAATGAAGAAGACGTCAGTTCACTACAGGATGGTACTAACTTTTATACCTTGCCTCTTTTATTCCTTTACCCCATTTCCAATATAGAGATGATATTTATGCACATCCTTGTTTTTCAGGCCTTTCCAAAGAAGTTCACTGATGATTACCTCTCAAACCACATGTATGGTCAGGAGGCAAGGAAGGTATTCATACAACACCCACTGTTCCATATTGAAGTGTTCTTCAAGAAAACGAAGGATGGACGGTCCATCATCCATATGCATTGGCCTAAAGTTGCAAAGACCTTCAACATCAATGAAGGCTCAATATTCGCCTTCCGCTTCAGCAGTTTTCCAGATGAGATACATATGTCTATGTACCGTCTATAATACTAATTTCGAAAGGTTATAGATGTTGCATGTGAAACTTGGTGTCGGGGAAACTGATCGCCCACGAACACCTATGGGACCGGAGCCCCTTTTCGGTACGGCAAGGGAGTGGAGGGTGCACGAAGAGCGGATCGAGGCGAGCACGCGAGCAGTTTACCCAGGTTCGGGCCGCACGGATGCGTAAAACCCTACTCCTGCCTTGGTTGTATTGTGTTCTTGGCTCGGGAGCACGAAGAGCTACAGAGCTGGTTGCTAGCTACACCGAGCGTGAGAGTGATCAAGCATCGGAACCCCCTCTACGTTGCGCATGGGCCTCCTTTTATAGGTCGAAGGGGTCACCGACAGGTGGCAACGTAGATGAGGGTAGAGATGTAAAAACTGTAGTAGTTGGAATAGTGTATGTACAGTGTATGTACAGTGGTCTATACCTAACCCTGACGGCAGGGGACAAGGGCATTGAATGTCCGTCGCCGTCGTCCCCAAACAGTGCAAAAAGTGTCCGTTAGGGCGTCTTCGTTCGCCACGAAGGTGGCCTAGTCATCGCGGCTCGCCACGGTGTACCCCAGGCTGCACAGCCTTCCGCCACGTGCACCTGGAAGGGCCCCAGGGCGACGCGTGGCCGGATGAGCTGGAGCGCGGGCACGTAGTGGGAGCTTGCCGCGGCAAGCGCCTTGCCGCGGTCGCTACCTTGCCGCCCTCGGAAGCTTGTCGCTCTCCGGGCCTTGCCGCGACGCGCGGAGCGTTGCGGCAAGTCTTCTGAAATGCCATGTTTGGCCTTCCTGACAAGCTCCTTTTGCCAGGGCCTTGTGCCAAAGGGGTGGTCTTGAGCCTCGTATGGCCTTCCTGGCAAGCTCCTCTTGCCGGGGTCTTGTTTCTTTAACTTGAATACTTTGTTCTTGAAGAGGATCCAGAGCGGGCCTTGGCGGGCGCGTGGCAAGCCCTGCCACGGGACGCTGCTACTGCCCGTGCACAATTCGGGATACAAAGGTACCCCTACTTTAGTACACCAACACTTGGTGTTGATGCAGTTGTGTAATGGTGTAGCTGAGTGCTGAAGCTATATGATGGTGTACTCTGATGTATTTCAATTATGAAATCATGCTTCCTTAATATGAAAATGAAATATATTGTGTGCTTAATATGAAATGTTAATTAGATTAATAAATGGATTATTAATAATAGGACAATTATCCTGCTAATTGGGTTTTTCTATTACGAACGGTTATTGAGGAAACACCGTGGGCGATGACCTCAGGCAACGCACACAGTTTCTAGGAATAAACCGTGTTGGATTAATGAACAATGACACACAACATCATCTTGAAAACTGTTTGCGTTAGGCCACCTGGCACAAACGTTTACCACATAAAAGCTGTGTGTGATGGACAACCTTTGCCACACAGTTTCTTCTACGCACCGTGTGTGATGCATTCAATAACTCAAACGATAAAATTATTAATATCGTGTGCAATGGAAACGCTATCACAAACGATTTAGCGGGGAAAATTGGGTGTGATGTACCTGCGAACAGAAACGTTTTCCTTGGAGCGACTGTGTGGGATGTATATACGAACGGAAACGTTTAGCGAGGACTAACTGCGTGGGATGTACTTACGACTGGAAATGAATTCACCTGTATAATTGTATTTTTAGCACTATTGTACGGATAACCGTATTTGATCGCTCGCCGGTCGCACACAACCTCATTTTGCCGAGCGCATGTGCCAGGAGGGCATATCCCCAACGGTTTTTGGGTCGTGTGGGAAGGACCTCCCTATCGCAATCACTCACTAGGCGACGGTTCCAAATGACGTTGCGGAAAGGGGTTAAAAACCGTTTGTATAGCACCTCGCTGTACTAGTGCAACCACGATCATCAATTAGCCCATAGGAAAAAATAGATCTACTCAAACATCATAGGATGGCAACATAGTATTGGATAATAACATGAAGCATAAATCACCATGTTCAAGTAGGGGGTACAACAGGTTGCGGGAGAGTGGACCACTGAATATACATGGGGGAAGGTGACGGAGTTGTTGGTCAAGATGACAGAGTTGTTGGAGTAGATCACCGTCACACGATATTGTCCGTCGGCGTTCCGGCCCCACCGGGGGAGAGGGGGAGAGAGCCCTCCTCCTTATTCGTCTTCCTTGGACTCCTCCATAGGTGGGAGGAGGGTTCCCCCTGGTCCATGGCCTCCATGGTGGCGGAGGGGCAGGTGCCCCTCCGAGATAGGATATGTCTCTCTATTCTCTTCTGTTTCGCGCTCCCCCGATTTGGCCCTTAACTGTTTCTTAAATTCCCGGAGATCCGTAACTCCGATTGCACTAAAATTGTAACACGATCCCCCCCCCATAAATTAGCTTTCTTGCGCCCGAAGAAGGACCCCAACCAACGTTTGAGGAGGCTACAAGACACATGGGCGTGTCGGGCACCCCCTGGCGCACCCTGGTGGTTTGTGGAGGCCTCGGGCCTCCTTTTACGTTGATTCCATCTCCCAAAATTCACAAATATTCCAAAATAATTCTCCATAATTTTTTATTGCATTTGGACTTCGTTTGATATGGATATTCTGTGAAACAAAAACATGCAACAAACCGGAACTAGCACTGGGCACTCGATCAATAAGTTAGTCCAAATAAATCATATAAATTGTTGCCAAAAGTATATAAAATTTGAATAATATTGGCATGGAACAATAAAAAATTATAGATACGGCAGAGACGTATCAGCATCCCCAAGCTTAATTCCTGCTCGTCCTCGAGTAGGTAAATGATAAAAAAGATATTTTTTGATGTGGAATGCTACCTAGCACAAACGTGATCATATATCTAATCATGACATGAATATTAAGACATGAGTGATTCAAAGCAATAATCTATAATTTGACATAAAGACATCAATACTCGGGCATCCCAACAAACTTAAATCATGTCTTTCAAAATATCAATTGCTAAAGAACGTTATCCCTACAAAATCATATAGCCTTGTCATGCTCTGTTTTCTTAACACAAAGTATAAATCATGTACTACCCCGGTGTCAGTCAAGCAATTGGTTCATACTTTTGAACCCGCTTCGGCATTTTCAACTCTTATGCAGTACATGTGCGCAAGCCATGGATATAGCAATATAGGTGGAATAGAATGTGGTGGTAGTAGACAAAAGAAGGGAGAAATTCTCACATCAACTAGGCAATTTAATGGGCTATGGAGATGCCCATCAATAGATATCAATGCGAGGAGTAGGGATTGCCATGCAACGGATGCATTAAGAGCTATAAGTGTATGAAAGCTCAATATGAAACTAAGTGGGTATGTATCAAACTCTACTAAGAAAAAATCCCACTAGTATATGAAAGTGACAACATGGGAGACTCTCTATATGAAAAACATGGTCTACTTTGAAGCATAAGTGTGGTAAAGGATAGTGGCAATGCCCCTTCTCTCTTTCCTCTAATTTTTTCTTTCCTTTTCTTTCTTTTTCTTTTCTTTTTCTTGGGCTCTTTTTGGCCTCACTTTTTTCAAAAAAAAAATTTGTCCGGAGTCTCATCCCAACTTGTTGGGAATCATGGTCTCCATCATCCTTTCCTCAGTGGGACATGCTCCAATAATGGATAATGATGATGATCACACTTCTATTTACTTATAACTCAAAAAAATAAAAATTACAACTCGATACCTAGAACAAAGTATGACTCTATATGAAAATGCCATAATAGGTAGGTATGGTGGCTGTTTTGAGGAAGGTATAATAAGGTTTATGCACCGGCGAAAGTTGCGCGGCGCAAGAGAGGCTAGCAAATTGCGAAAAGGTAAGAGTGCGTATAATCCATGGACTCACATTAGTCATAAAGAACTCACATACTTACTCCAAAAGTTTATTATCCCTCGAAGCAAAGTAATACTATGCACGCTCATAGGGGGGAGGTTGGTAGGAGTTAACCATCGCGCGCCCCCGACCACATATTATGCTCCAACTTCCCAGCATAACGAGAGACTATACATGCATGCTTCGGGAATCACAAACCTTAACACCAATATCTTACTAAACACGATCATCCACTAGTACCTCCCACATATTATCATCTCTATATCGCAAGAATATTGCAAGGAATCAAACATACAATATTCAGTGATCCATAAGTTTTATGTAGGATTTTCTTACTAACCATGCCATTGACCAATTCCGTTTGCTCTCTAAATAGATATAAGTGAAGCAAGAGAGTTTAATTCTTTCTACAAAAGATCATGCTCTAACAAATATAAGTGAAGCAAAAGAGCATTTTACGAACATCGGTTTTCTATGTGAAGAGAAATAGGCAATCCAAACTTCAAATGATATAAGTGAAGCACATGAAGCATTCTATAAAGACATACTCAAAAGATATAAGTGAAGTGCAATGAGCATTCTACAAATTGTCCAAGGACTATCTCATACCAGCATGGTGCAGAAAATAAAAGTGAAAAACAAACACAAAAGACGCTCCAAGAATTTACGCATATCATGTGAACGAAATGAAACCTTAAACATACCAATACTTGTTGAAGAAACATGGGATGCCTTCCGGGGCATCCCCAAGCATAGACGCTTGAGTATCCCTGAATATTTACTTGGGGTGCCTTGAGCATCCCAAAGCTTGAGCTCTTGCCTCTCCTCCTTCTCCTCACATCGAGAGCTCCTCGATCTTCAAACACTTCATCCACACAAAACTTAACAGAACTTTTAGTAGCGGGGTTAGTGCATATGACAACCAAATCTTGTCATGTACTGCTGTAAAATTATTGTATAATTATATTCAAACATTACCCACTGTATTCTAACACAACTCTATGGTCCCAAGTCAAGGAGGCTTCAAAAAGAACTCAAACATACGCAAATAATGAAGCCATAATAGCAATCTATGAAAATAGGACAATCTGTAAAGATTTGAATTATGGTCATACTTCCGTAACCCGATAAATTCTGAAAAATTATGATGTGATAAAAAAATTGTATAGCAGTAATGTGTAAAAAATCTGAAATTTATGATCTTCCAGTAAGAAATATAAATTCAAGTACTACAACCAAACTTTCTGTTTATGCACCGCACATACCAACCAAACAATCTACACATCCTAAAAATAAATCTTGGCACATTATTTTTTATAATAAAATGGATTTTTACAAGGGGATAATTATTTTTGTTGAGAAGTATCTGTAATTCAAGATTTGCAAAGTTTCCATGGGCATGAAAAAGGTTCAAGGAGCTCCCCCACTTCAATGGTGCTTGTCCTTCTTACTTTCACTTTTATTTTTAAAAAGTTTTAGGTTGCCTCCTATATTTTTTTGTTTTTAAACTTTATAAAAGCACTCAACAGAAATAAATGACTCTCTAAAACTTCTGGGTTGTCTCCCTGGCAACGCTTTCTTTAAAGCCATTAAGCTAGGCATAAAGTGCTCAAGTAATGGATCCACCCAGATCCCAAGGTATATCAAAGAAGTTTTTAACTAGCAATGATTTGTAATTTAGTAGTAAGCACAAAGCAATATATCATCATGCAATGATGAAGTCTAACTCTCTTTCTATGCATTGTCATGTCATACAAGAACAAGTCATGCAGATCAAGTAAAGGTCAATGTATAGTATAAGCAGTTTCTTGCAATTTTATCGTGTTGGAAACATAGACAGGCGGAGATGTAGTTCCTCTCTCATAATAATTGCAAGTAGGGGCAGCAAATACATGCATATTATATTCATCAAAAACATCATGTTTAACGGTAAAAGGCAACCCGTCAATGTAATCCCTGATAAGAGCAAACTTCTCTGATATAGTATAGTTGGGAGAATGCAAAAAGATAATAGGACTATCATGTGTTGGTGTAATAGCAACAATTTCATGTTTAACATAAGGAACTATAGCAAGTTCATATCCATAAGCATAATTCATATTGGCATCTTGTCCACAAGCATAGCAATCACCAAGTTCATCAAAAAGGGATATTTCAAAATAATCAATGGTATCATAGCAATTATCATAGCATTCATCCTTCGGTAAGCACGAAGGGAAATTAAACAATGTATGAGTTTAAGAGTTACTCTCATTAGAAGGTGGGCATGGGTAGCTAATCCACTCTACGTCCTTTTGTTCTTCGCTCTCCTCCTCATCTTTTTCATCCAATGAGCTCACAATATAATCAATTTCTTCTTCCATCAACTCCTGCAAAATATTAGTCTCTTCTTGGACAGCAGAGAAGTGCTCAATGTATGGTTTAACATAAGCATTAGAAGCATAGTTATCATATCAATATTTAAGTATGTCAAAAATTTCAGAATTATAAAGAGTAGCATCATACTTTTTGATCAAAGAAGCAATTTCATAAGCACCCTTAAAAGAAACAAATTCTTCAATTTGTTCAACATCATAGTAATTATAAACACCCTTAGCATAAGAAGATAGAATTCCATTATCATTAAACTCACATTGGTAGGGAAGGTGTTTCTTAGGGTCCTCAGAACAACAAGTAAAATCATATATTTCACATAAATTCCAAGCATAGCACAACAAAGTATTAGTATGATGCCATAAAAGTTTCCCTTTTTGAGACAAGCGGTGTCACACATAACAATCATGCTCATCTAATGATTTGCCATCAACTAAGCTAGTTGGGGTTTCAGCACGAGCACGTAGGGATCGAAGATGATCCAAGTAAAAACCTTCAATAGTGTGATAGATTTTGGGTGGTTCTTCAACCATTGGTTAAGTAGGTACAACTATTTTTTTGGTATTTTGCGTTTTCTACCCATAACTAAAGATAGAAAACAAGAGCACAAAATAAAAACTACTTAGTGATAAAGCAAACAAGTACACACGAGAGTATTCACCCCATGCTATTGCTTCCCGGCAACGGCGCTAGAAAAAGGTCTTGATAAACCACAAGTGTAGGGGATCGTTTGTAGCCTTTTTCCGTAAGAGTGTTGAATCCAATGAGGAGCTACAGGTAGAAGAAATATTACCTCAAGTTCTATCGACCATCGATACAACTCTACGCACACTAAACGTTTGCTTTATCTAAAACAAGATTAAAACTAGAAGTACTTTGTAGGTGTAGCGGGATAGTTTTGCAAGATAATAAAGAGCACGCAAATAAAAACTAGGGGCTCTTTAGATAAAAGTACAAATAAATTAGTATAGCGAGTGTGGATTAGTAGTGGTAGGATTTGCGAAATTGTCCCTAGGCAATCGATAACTAGACCGGTAATCATTCTTGCAATTTTATACGAGGAAGAGGCATGAGCTGACATAATTTCTCTACTTGGATCATATGAACTTATGGTTGGAACTCTAGCAAGCATTAAGGTCGTGAAACCCAACCATAGCATTAACTATCAAGTCCTCTTTACTCCCATACATCATACCCCCTGATACGTCTCCAACGTATCTATAATTTTTTATTGTTCCATGCTATTATTTATGATGTTTTGGATGTTTAATGGGCTTTGTTATTGTAGCGACCAGACCTCAAACAGTCTGATCTCCGTGCATGAGTGTCATCCCTGGATCAATAATGCTGACACGCACGGTACTTGAAGGATTTATAACAGAGTAGCAATCACACACTTATTACATCGATAGTCCAACGATGAATTTATTACAAATAATATGGCTGAAGGCCATCTAACACGATAACAGCGGAAGGCTTGGAAGATAAGTGAGTCCATCAACTCCAGCGGCATCACTGAGTATAGAACCACGACCTAAAAGGGCATCTTACTCGTCGTCTGAAAAGTCTGCAACATGAAACGTTGCAGCCCGAAAAACGGATCAGCACATGGAATATGCTAGCAAGGTAACACAAGAGAATGCAATGAAAGTAAAGCTATACTATATGCAATATGGCTGGTGGAAAGCTCTATGGTTAAGTTTTTGCGTAAAGCCAATTTTTCCCTACTTCAAAGGAATGTATTTTAATTAACTATCATGGTAGTTGAAACATCGTTGAGAAGATAGACATCCCCTCAACCCTAATTAAAAGTAATCATTAAACCCAATAAAATTAAATTAAAGTAACATGTTGAGATGCACATGAAAATCCAAGTACTATATACTCAAGACGTTCGTAACCGGGGACACGGCTAATCATGATCAGTTTGTACACTCTGCAAAGGTTTGTGCACTTTTCCCACAAGACTCGATCGCCTCCGTTTGGTTTCTCGCACTACATGTTGTTTGAGAAACGGATGACCGAGATATAGTCTTTCAGAAGCGCTAGCACCTTACGATCGGGCGGACCGTACCAACCTACATCCCCTACATCTGCTAGTCCACCACTGTAAGAGTTTGCACAACTTACTCATACTATGCTAGAGCCCATAATAGCATTGTGGTTGCACACGGAAGTTTCTAGTATGAATAATCTCATGATCCCTTTGAGCCTGGGTGGCGGTCCAAAAGAAAAACAGGCAATCCTGGAATACCCAGATGCCTCAATCCACCCAGATGTGTATTAATGTTGCCACCTTAAGTTGAACCATTAATTAAACAATCTCACATTTGTCATGGATTTCACTCACCCAATCCACGTCTATGAGCATAGCATGTCCTAGCAGCAAACGTCGAAGTAACTCCCAAAGGTTTGAATGTAATTCAGGTAATAGGTACTACCTCAAACTACTTCCCAGTCCCACAAGTTAATTGTTCCTACTCATGCAATGTGTGAGGGTTTGACTAATGCAATGAAAACTGGGTAATTGGAAAGTATGATCAAAGTGTTACTTGCCTTGCTGATGATCCGCAAAACCTAGAGACTCAAAGTAGCAAGCGGCGCACTCCGGGTACTCTATCGCAATCAAACAAACAAGCATACAATAAGTACTTAACTAATGCATGGGTAAAACTCAAATAAGAGATCTAACCAGAAAGTTCAACTTAAGAACTCTGGTTTGCAAAAAGAATCAACTCGAGAGAAGCAACGAAACTCAAACTGCAAAAGAAACGAGCTCCGAATTACTAGTTGGCCTAAAGTCAAATTTTACAGTAGGCAAAACTTAGTTCAAGTTGATCTAACGTAAAGAGGGCTTCGAGACGAAGATCTGGGATTTTGAATCACCTGATTCCGACTCTCGAGCGAAAAGAAAAACGAAAAACAAGATCAGGGCAGAAATCGCGATCAGAATAATCGCGGATAAATACCTCGAGAAAGAAAAACGACGAACAGGCTAACGAACGAACGTTCGCTGTCTGCGGTTAACTAACGAAAACCGTTCGTTAAAACGAATGTACGGACAAACGTCCGCTAATTAGCTAAACCGAAAAACCGAACCGATCTATTCTAAAAAAAAAACAGATCTAGGTTTTCCTAAATAAAACCGATCGGTTAACCGAAGAAAGAAAAGAAAAAGAAAAAAACTAACTACCTCGAACTCCGGCGGTCTCCGGCGAGGGGCGGCGGCGGCGCGGCTCGGGCGAGGCGGCAGGGCGGCGAGCTGGCGGCGGTGCGGCGAGGCAGGGCGGCGGGGCGACGCGGGCTGCGGGGCGGCGGGAGGCGGCGGCGGCGCGATCCGACGGCGGGGCGGCGCGATCCGGCGGCTATGGTTCGGGCGGTTGCGGGCGAGGTGGGAGTTGGGCCGGCGGGGCTGCGGCTTATAAAGCCCAGTCTCCTGGTCCGATACGAGACTAGGTCGGTTCCCTCTTCTTTTTTTCTTTTTTTTAAATAGAGTCCCGGCGCAGAAAAACTAACGAAAGAAATACCAAACGGACTCCAAAATTCCCGAAATAAATTTTCACCGTCCTCTAATAATATTTAGGACAAAGTGAACATTTTTCCCGGACCTAAATGCAATTTTGAAAAATGCGTATTTTTCCTATGCAAATAAATCCGAAAATAAATCAAGAAAAATATTGTATTGGCTAACTAACTTACCTTAGGTTCTTTTGTTTAGTTTGCTCATGTAAGTATTTCTAACCTTGTTGTAATTTGATTTTATTATATTTCAATAAAGTGGGCTGTGAGGCTTTTGCCTTGCAGTATATAGTCAAAAAAAAATACCAAAAGTGATTTTAATATTTTTCCTCCAATATTTCTGTTATTTTGGAGAAGTCATATTATATCCGCTCATTTTTTATATTTAGAAATATTTTTAGGAGGGAAAAAATAATTAGAATCACACTGTCCTCGTACCTCTATTTGAGCGAACTCAATTACGAAAACGGTAAAAAAAAATCCCAACTCTCTCCGTAGGTCCTTGAGTTGCTTAGAATTTCGAGGAACTCCACGAACAAAAATGCAAAAACATGAAATGCAAATATAATCTATGTATAACATTCCAAATTGAAAATTTGGAATGTTACAAACCTACCCCCCCCCCTTAGAATGAATCTCGCCCTCGAGATTCGACTTGGCTAGAGAACTGGTGTAGGTGGTCCTTGCGTAGATCATCTTCTCGCTCCCACGTGGCTTCTTCCTCGGTGTGGTGACTCCACTGAACTTTGCAAAACTTGATAACCTTGCTACGTGTAACTCTGCTCGAAAATTCGAGAATCTTAATAGGCTTCTCCTCGTAGGTCAGATCACTGTCCAACTGAATTGCTTCCAGGGGTACTGTGTCTCTAAGAGGTATTTCGGCCATCTCCGCGTGGCACTTCTTAAGCTGCGAAACGTGAAACACGTCGTGCACTCCTGACAATCCTTCGGGCAATTCCAACTTATAGGCAACCTCTCCCATGCGCTCCAAAACACGGTAAGGTCCCACAAATTTCGGGGCTAACTTCCCTTTAACTCCGAAACGTTTAACTCCTCGCAGAGGCGATACTCTCAAGTATCCTATGTCTCCGATCTCATAGGTTATCTACTTGCGCTTCGAGTCTGCATAACTCTTTTGTCTGGACTGAGCTACTTTCAGTCTATCTCGGATCAACTTCACCTTCTCCTCAGACTCTCTGATTAAGTCTGGTCCAAACAACTGTCTGTCTCCAACTTCGTCCCATGACAACGGTGTTCGGCATCTCCTTCCATACAATGCCTCGAACGGTGCCATCTTCAAACTGGCTTGGTAGATGTTGTTGTATGAGAACTCCGCATAAGGCAAGTTGTCATCCCAACTAGATCCATAATCTAATGCGCAGGCTCTTAGCATATCCTCTAAAATCTGATTGACTCTCTCCGTCTGTCCATCTGTCTGCGGGTGGAATGCGGTGCTAAACTCTAGCCTGGTACCCAAAGTTTCATGTAACTGATTCTAGAACTTTGAGGTAAACTGGGTTCCTCTATCTAATACGATGCTCCTCGGAACTCCATGCAGACATACAATTCTGGTCATGTATATCTTAGCCAACTTGGCACTGGTATAAGTGGTTTTCACAGGAATAAAGTGGGCTACCTTCGTCAATCGGTCTACTACTACCCAGATTGAATCATATCCTGCTTTGGTCCTAGGCAATCCGGTGATAAATTCCATGCCAAGCTTCTCCCACTTCCATTCGGGTATTGGCATAGGTTGTAACAATCCTGCTGGCTTCTGATGTTCTGCCTTTACTCTTTGACACACATCACAAACTGCTACATACTCCGCAATATCCTTCTTCATACCGGTCCACCAGAAAATATCCTTCAAATCCAAATACATCTTAGTATTTCCTAGGTGAATCGAGTATGGTGAATCATGGGCCTCCTGTAAAATCAACTTCGTGATCTCCGGGTCATTGGGCACATAGATTTGATCCTCAAACCATAAGGTGTCGTGTTCATCCTCACGAAAACCTTTAGCTTTTCCTTCGCTCATCCTCTCCTTTATAGCGACAACCTCCTTGTCAGCTTTCTGGGCTCCTCTAATTTTATCCATCAGGGTAGACTGGATTTCTAGTGTTGCTACATAGCCTCTCGGAACTATCTCCAAATGTAGTTCTCGTAGGTCCTCGGTTAACTCCTTTGAAAACTCCTCCATCATTAGGGTGTTGACATGACTCTTACGGCTTAACGCATCAGCTACTACGTTAGCCTTTCCGGGATGATAATGCAATCTCATGTCATAATCCTTAATGAGTTCCAGCCATCTCCTTTGCCAAAGATTCAACTCCTTCTGAGTGAATATATACTTCAAACTCTTGTGATCCGTATATACTTCACAATGGTTTCCAATGAGAAAATGTCTCCACGTCTTCAATGCATGCACTATGGCTGCTAACTCCAAATCATGGGTGGCATAGTTCATCTCATGAGGTTTTAGTTGTCATGAAGCATACGAAACAACTCTTCCTTCCTGCATAAGAACAGCTCCAAGTCCTCGACGTGAAGCGTCGCAGTACACCTCATAATCCTTATGTTGATCTGGCAGAATCAACACAGGGGATGATACCAACCTTTTCTTCAACTCCTGGAAACTAGTCTCACATTCTTCGGTCCAACTGAACTTGGTGTCCTTCTTCAACAACTCCTTCATTGTCTTTGCAATCTTCGAGAAATTCTCGATAAATCTCCGGTAGTATCCTGCGAGTCCAAGAAAACTCCGGATCTCTCCAACGGTCGTCGGTGCTTCCCAATTGGTCACAGTGTCCACCTTGGCGGGATCTACTGCTATTCCTTCTCCGGATATAACATGTCCGAGGAATCCGACTTCCTTCAACCAAAACTCACATTTGCTAAACTTGGCGTACAGCTGATGTTCTCTGAGCTTCTCCAATACCAAACGCAAATGCTCTTCATGCTCCTCTTCATCCTTCGAGAAGATCAATATATCATCTATGAACACTACGACGAACTTATCCAAATACTCCATAAACACTTTGTTCATCAGGTTCATAAAGTATGCCGGTGCGTTTGTCAGACCAAACGACATAACGGTATACTCATACAACCCATACCTAGTGGTAAAGGCCGTCTTAGGTATATCTTGCTCTCGGATCTTCAATTGATGGTACCCTGATCGCAGATCGATCTTAGAAAATACCTTAGCTCCTTGCAATCTATCGAACAAATCGTTGATCATTGGCAATGGGTACTTGTTCTTGATTGTTACTTCATTCAATCCACGGTAATCAACAACCATTCTTAACGATCCATCCTTCTTCTCCACTAGAAGTACTAGAGAACCCCGAGGCGAAGAACTTGGGCGTATGAATCCTTTATCCAGTAACTCCTTAATCTGCTTCTTAATTTCCTCCAAATCCTTTGCGGGCATCCTATATGGTCTCTTAGAAATTGGCCCGGTGCCTGGCAAAAGTTCAATCAAAAACTTTATATCTCTATCCGGTGGCATGCCAGGTAACTCCTCTGGAAACACATCCGGATAATCCTTCACTACTGGCACTTCCTCCTGAACAACTCCTGATAAGGAATTTAATCTACTCCTCTTTGACACATGTCGGGATACATACTTGATCCTTCTTCCTTCCGGCGTAGTAAGAAAAATGGTCTTACTAGCACATTCAATATTCCCTTCATACTTAGATAACCAATCCATGCCTAATATCACATCCAGTCCTTGAGATTCCAATACTATTAGGTCCGAAGGGAATATGTGATTACCAATCCTTAAGGGCAACTGATCACACCATGACTTAGCCATATACTCTGCTCCTGGTGAGGTTACTAACATGGGCGATCTAAGGGCTTGGGTCGGCAGCTTATACTTATCCACGAATCCCCTTGAAATGTATGAATGCGATGCACCAGTATCGAAAAGAACGAGTGCAGTAAGGGACTTAACTAAGAACTTACCTATAACTGCATCTGGTTGCTCTTCTACTTCCTCCACGGTCACGTGGTTCACTTGTCCTTTGTTGAACGGGTTGGGCTTCTTCCCGACGCTTCCATTGCCATTCCCATTCTTAACTTCTGGGCATTCATTAGCATAATGTCCAGTCTTCCCGCACTTGTAACAAGTGACATGGCTAAAGTCCCTCTTGGTGGGTGTGGATGGTGCAGGGCGGTTCTGGTTTCCATTGGCTCCATTCCCATTCCCATTACCATTTCCATTCTTGGTGCCATTGTGGTTGTGTGAGCTACTTCCTCCATGGGTATGCTGAAACTGTCCTACTGCTTTTGGGGTAAAGCGAGGCTTCTGCTGAGCTCCAGAATTATACTTTCCTTGCCCATACTTCCTCTTGCGGCTCTCAATCTGCTGATGCTTCCTTTCAATCATTAGGGCGTGGTCAACCAACTCCTGGTAATTATTGAAAGTTGCCACCATCAACTGTACACTCATCTCATCATTCAAACCTTCCATGAATCTCTCCTGCTTCTTGGCATCTGTGGCCACATCATCTGGGGCATAACGAGATAGGGTACTAAACTCATCCACGTACTGGGCCACAATACGGTTCCCTTGGCGCAGATTGCGAAACTCCTGCTTCTTCATACTCATTGCTCCAGTCGAGACATGGGCAGTACGAAAAGCTTGCTGAAACTGATCCCAAGTCACATTGGCTATGGGGTAAGTGGCTGTGTAGTTCTCCCACCATGATGCGGCTGGTCCAGACAACTGGTGTGCGGCAAATCGCACCTTCTCAGCATCCGAGCAATTGGCGGTGGTCAAATCCCTTCCAATCTTGCGTAGCCAGTCATCAGCCACAATTGGTTCGATGCTGCTAGCAAACACGGATGGTTGCAACCTTAAGAAACGTGTCAGGTTGTCCACAGGTGGTGGTGGTGGAGGGTTGTTGTTGTTGTTCTGGTTGTTCTGAGTGTTCTGGATAAGAAGTTGCATCAGGGTGTTCTGCTGCTGGATCAACTGGGTGAGCTCAGGCGGAAACTCGAATTCACGTCTTGGAGGCATCTGATGGGTGTAGAGGGAAGAGATTAGAATAGAAAAGAGGTCTAAGGGAAAATCACTACCCATATGCACATGAGACAAACACACAATCATATAACACCAATCAATTTCAAACAAGGTCTTACAAATCTAACGATCGTTACAAAGGTGCTCTAGAACTAATATATGGAGGTAAACTACTAGTCACAGGGTGGTCATCTAAAAATAGTGATCGGCAGAGGATTCCATAATATCTGCTCCAGCTTCATCTTCATAGTCTTCATCCTTGCTATCCTCAGCTTCCGAATCTGTGTCATCTATGATGATATAGTCCTCCGGTGGTATCTCCTTGGGTTCTTCTTCCTCGTCTTCTTCTCCCATGAGTATCCCTAACTTCTGGGTCAAATCATCATTCTTCTCCACAAGTATCTTCATCTCCTCCTCATATCCGTCGCGTGTAGACTTGAGATCTTCCTCTAGCTCCAAATTCCTATTTAGGGCTTTCTTCAAATCTATCATCCCAGCACACATCTGGTGCTCCTGGCGACGAATGTGGTGGTTCAACTGCTGGATGAATGCTGCAATGGATATACCCTTCCGGGTGCTGATCATATCCCAATTCTCATCTCGGCGTCCACAAATCTGGTAGATAGTGTCCTTTAGCTCCGTCTGGTAGACTTCTCCAATCCTTCCCATAGCAATGTGGGCTGCCATGCTCCTTCCTAGGCTCCATGTAAGCGCATTAAAGGAAAATGCTATGAGTGAGGTGACGGGTGCGAACGTCCTTCTTGGAACTTGAGCTTGAATCAACCAACGCTCCTCCTCAGGTAGAGTGGCATTGTAGGTTCCGGTGAAACTTGGTAATCCAATATTGAGATATTTGGTGACTTCCTTCAGGTGTCGTCCAAATGGTGTTTCTTCATCCAGTTGCATGAACTTGTGCTTTTCTTCCACCATCCTAAAGAGTAGAAAAGATGAGGAGTCAGAAAAGAGAAGAGTGAATAGTGTTCTAGGGCTTGTCTTAGTGGTCGTGTCCTATAGTCAGCGTGTGCTCTGATACCATCTTGTAGCGACCAGACCTCAAACAGTCTGATCTCCGTGCATCAGTGTCATCCCTGCATCAGTAATGCTGACACGCACGGTACTTGAAGGATTTATAACAGAGTAGCAATCACACACTTATTACATCGATAGTCCAACGATGAATTTATTACAAATAATATGGTTGAAGGCCATCTAACACGATAACAGCGGAAGGCTTGGAAGATAAGTGAGTCCATCAACTCCAGCGGCATCACTGAGTATAGAACCACGACCTAAAAGGGCATCTTACTCATCGTCTGAAAAGTCTGCAACATGAAACGTTGCAGCCCGAAAAACGGGTCAGCACATGGAATATGCTGGCAAGGTAACACAAGAGAATGCAATGAAAGTAAAGCTATACTATATGCAATATAGCTGGTGGAAAGCTCTATGGTTAAGTTTTTGCGTAAAGCCAATTTTTCCCTACTTCAAAGGAATCTATTTTAATTAACTATCATGGTAGTTGAAACATCGTTGAGAAGATAGACATCCCCTCAACCCCAATTAAAAGTAATCGTTAAACCCAACAAAATTAAATTAAAGTAACATGTTGAGATGCACATGAAAATCCAAGTACTAGACACTCAAGACGTCTGTAACCGGGGACAATGCTAATCATGATCAGTTTGTACACTCTGCAGAGGTTTGTGCACTTTTCCCACAAGACTCGATCGCCTCCGTTTGGTTTCTCGCACTACATGTTGTTTGAGAAACGGATGACCACATAGTCTTTCAGAAGCGCTAGCACCTTACGATCGGGCGGACCGTACCAACCTACATCCCCTACATCTGCTAGTCCACCACTGTAAGAGTTCGCACAACTTACTCATACTATGCTAGAGCCTATAATAGCATTGTGGTTGCACACGGAAGTTTCTAGTATGAATAATCTCATGATCCCTTTGAGCCTGGGTGGCGGTCCAAAAGAAAAACAGGCAATCCTGGAATACCCAGATGCCTCAATCCACCCAGATGTGTATTAATGTTGCCACCTTAAGTTAAACCATTAATTAAACAATCTCACATATGTCATGGATTTCACTCAACCAATCCACGTCTACGAGCATAGCATGTCCTAGCAGCAAACGTAGAAGTAACTCCCGAAGGTTTGAATGTAATGCAGGTAATAGGTACTACCTCAAACTACTTCCCAGTCCCACAAGTTAATTGTTCCTACTCATGCAATGTGTGAGGCTTTAACTAATGCAATGAAAATTGGGTAATTGGAAAGTATGATCAAAGTGTTACTTGCCTTGCTGATGATCCGCAAAACCTAGAGACTCAAAGTAGCAAGCGGCGCACTCCGGGTACTCTATCGCAATCAAACAAACAAGCATATAATAAGTACGCACGGGTAAAACTCAAATAAGAGATCTAACCAGAAAGTTCAACTTAAGAACTCCGGTTTGCAAAAAGAATCAACTCGAGAGAAGCAACGAAACTCAAACTGCAAAAGAAACGAGCTCCGAATTACTAGTTGGCCTAAAGTCAAATTTTAGAGTAGCCAAAACTTTGTTCAAGTTGATCTAACGTAAAGAGGTCTTCGAGACGAAGATTTGGGATTTTGAATCACCTGATTCCGACTCTCGAGCGAAAAGAAAAACGAAAAACAAGATCAGGGCAGAAATCGCGATCGGAATAATCGCGGATAAATACCCCGAAAAAGAAAAACGACGAACAGGCTAACGAACGAACGTTCGCTGTCTGCGGTTAACTAACGAAAACCGTCGTTAAAACGAACGTACGGACGAACGTCCGCTAATTAGCTAAACCGAAAAAAACCGAACCGATCTATTCTAAAAAAAACAGATCTAGGTTTTCCTAAATAAAACCGATCGGTTAACCGAAGAAAGAAAAGAAAAAGAAAAAAAACTAACTACCTAGAACTCCGGCGAGGGGCGGCGGCGGCGCGGCTCGGGCGAGGCGGCAGGGCGGCGAGCTGGCGGCGGCGCGGCGAGGCAGGGCGGCGGGGCGGCGCGGGCTGCGGGGCGGCGGGAGGCGGCGGCGGCGGGATCCGGCAGCGGCGGCGCGATCCGGCGGCGGGGCGGCGCGATCCTGTGACTAGGGTTCGGGCGGCTGCGGGCGAGGCGGGAGTTGGGCCTGCGGGGCTGCAGCTTATAAAGCCCAGTCTCCTGGTCCGATACGAGACTAGGTCGGTTCCCTCTTTTTTTTTAAATAGAGTCCCGGCGCAGAAAAACTAACGAAAGAAATACCAAACGGACTCCAAAATTCCCGAAATAAATTTTCACTGTCCTCTAATAATATTTAGGACAAAGTGAACATTTTTCCCGGACCTAAATGCAATTTTGAAAAACGCGTATTTTTCCTATGCAAATAAATTCGAAAATAAATCCAGAAAAATACCAAACGTGATTTTAATATTTTTCCTCCAATATTTATGTTATTTTGGAGAAGTCATATTATCTCCGCTCATTTTTTATATTTAGAAATATTTTTAGGAGGGAAAAAATAATTAGAATCACATTGTCCTCGTACCTGTATTTGAGCGAACTCAATTACGAAAATGGTAAAAAAATTCCCAACTCTCTCCGTAGGTCCTTGAGTTGCTTAGAATTTCGAGGAACTCCACGAACAAAAATGCAAAAACATGAAATGCAAATATGATCTATGTATAACATTCCAAATTGAAAATTTGGGATGTTACAGTTATACACTTTTATATTATTTTTGGGACAAACCTACTAACCCAAAGGCCGAGTCCAAATTGATGTTTTTTTTGCCTATTTCAGGGTTTTACAGAAAAGGAATATCAAACGGAGTCCAAAGGGAATGAAACCTTCAGGAGAGATATTTTTGGAGCAAAATGCACACGGGAGACTTGAGTACCATGGAGTAAGGCTGACGTGGCGTCCACGAGAGTGCCCCCCCCTATAGGGCGCGCCCCCTGCCTCGTGGGCACCCCGTCTGGCCCTCGGTGCCCTCCTTCTTCCTATATATACCTACGGACCTCGAAACCATCAGAACAACAGAGCAAGCCCTAGTTCCACTGCCACAACTTTTTGTTCCCGTGAGATCCCATCTTGGGGCCTGTTCCGGAGCTCCGCCGGAGGGGGGATCTACCACAGAGTGCTTCTACATCATCATCGTCGTCTCACCATGAGTTGTGAGTAGTTTACCACAGACCTTCGGGTCCATAGCTAGTATCTAGATGGCTTCTTCTCTCTCTTTGGATCTCAATACCAAGTTCTCCTCGGTCTTCGAGGAGATCTATTCGATGTAATCTATTTTTGCGGTGTGTTTTTCGAGATCCGATGAATTGTGGGTTTATGATCAAGATTATCTATGAGAAATATTTGGTTCTTGTCTGAACTCTTTATGTACCATTATAATATCCTTGCAAGTCTCTTCAAATTATTGGTTTGGTTTGGCCTACTAGATCTATAGTTCTTGCAATGGGAGAAGTGCTTGGCTTTGGGTTCAATCTTGAAGTGTCCTTTCCCAGTGACAGTAGGGGCAGCAAGGCACGTATTGTATTGTTGCCATCGAGGATAAAAAGATGGGTTTTATATCACTATGTTTGAGTTTATCCCTCTACATCATGTCATCTTCCTGAAGGCGTTACTTTGTTCTTATGAACTTAATACTGTAGATGCATGCTGGATAGCGGTCGATGTGTGGAGTAATAGTAGTAGATGCAGAATCGTTTCGGTCTACTTGTCTCGGATGTGATGCCTATATATAATGATCATGCCCAGATAGTCTCATAATTATTCGCTTTTCTATCAATTGCTTGACAGTAATTTGTTTATCCGCCGTAGAATATCGATATCATGAGAGAAGCCACTAGAGAACACTATGGCCCCTAGGTCTATTCTCAACATATCAATCTACACTCTACTTTACTTTTCCGCTTTTACTTTCTGTTCTTATATCCAAAAACACCAAAAATATCAAACTATCATCTCTATCAGATCTCACTTTCGTAAGTGACCGTAAAGGGATTGAGAATCCCTTATCGCGTTGGCTGCTAAGTTCTTATTTGTTTGTGCAGGTGCGAGGGACTCGCGCGTGGTCTCCTACTGGATTGATACCTTGGTTCTCAAAAACTAGAGAAATACTTAAGCTACTGTGCTGCATCACCCTTTCCTTTTCGAGGGAATACAACGCAAGCTCGAGAAGTAGCAAGAAGAATTTTTGGCGCCGTTGCCGGGGAGGCTTACGCAAAAGTCATATACCAATTACCTATCACAAACCCTTATCCATCGCATTACATTTATTTGTCTCTCGTTTTCCTCAACCCCCCACTTCACCCTTGCCGTTTTATTTGCCCTTCTTTTTGTCGTGTGTTTACCGTTCGCTTGCTTCTTGTTTGCTTGTTTTGCCATGTGCCCTCTATTAGCCTGCATCTTCGCTTGTTAAATTATGGATCGTCATCCACTTGCTAATCTTTTTAAAAGATCCAATTATGTTGAACCTATTGCTAGTGAGTTGAGTGTTCTGGATTATCTTTATGGGGTTTTGCTTGAAATTCATGAATCTGAAAATTGTGAGGAATTGTTAAAGGAAAAAGTCATTCTTGATAGCTCCTTAAATAAAAAGCATGATTGCAATGATGTTATTATAAATTCTATTAATGTAAATTGTGCTAATGATATGCAAAACCCTAAGCTCGGGGATGCTTATTTTGCTATGCCCACTACTTGTTGCTATGATCATGATTGGGGTGATTCTTCTTATGATCTTGAAAATTTATTTAATCCCCATGATGAATGTGAGATTGATAATAATGTTTGCAGTAATATTGAAAGTGGATTTGGAAGGGTGTCAACTTTAGATCCCACATATTTGGAGAGTGTTCAATCTTATGAATTTTTTGATAAAAGTGGGTTTGGAGAGGTCATGACTTTAGTTAATGTTGATCCCACTATTTTGGAAGAGTGTCAACTTTGCATGCATGTGGATCGTGTTGAGAATACGTTATGTGATAGCTATATTGTTGAATTAGTTTATAATCCTACATGCAATTATTAAGAGAGAGGAAAATATGGTTGTAGAAATTTTCATGTTACTAAATTACCTCTCGTTATGTTGAGATTGCTATTGTTTCTTTCTTCTTCCTTGCATATGCTAGATCTTGTTTGTCTTGCTAATTTGTTTGCCTATAAAATGCCTATGCATAGGAAGTATGTTAGACTTAGATGTGATTTTCACATGCTATATGATGCTCTCTTTGTGCTTCAATTATTATCTTTCATGTGAGCATCATTTAATTCTCAAGCCTATCTTAATGGCTATAAAGAAAGAGCTTGTTGGGAGGCAACCCAATTTTATATTTTTTGTTTTTTCTTCTGTTTAGGAATAAATATTTCATATAGCTTATGTTTAGATGTGGTTTTGTGTTTTAATTAGTGTTTGTGCCAAGTAGAACCTTTGGGAAGACTTGTGTGAAGTTTATCTGATCTTGCTGTGAAAAACAGAATCGTTAGCGCTCGCTAGAATGCTCACTAGATTTTACTGGAGCGTGCTATTTAGTTGATTCTTTTTGCAGATGACTAATAGTCAAATTCCTCACGTTTACAAATTTATTTAAATTTTTTGGAGTTACAAAAGTATGCGAAAGTTACACATTACTATAGTCTGTTCTGTTTTTGACAGATTCTGTTTTTCGTGTGTTGTTTGCTTATTTCAATGCATCTATGAGTAGTATTGGGAAGTATGAATCATAGATAAGTTGGAATACAGTACGTTTAACACCAATATAAACAAAGAATGAACTCATTGCAGTACCTTTGAGTGGTGGTTTGTTTTCTTATACTAACGGAGCTCACGAGATTTTTGTCTAAGTTTTGTGTTGTGAAGTTTTCAGGTTTCGAGTATTGCTTTGATGGACGATGGAACAAATAGTGGCAAGAGCCTAAGCTTGGGGATGCCCAAGGCACCCCAAGGTAAAATTCAAGGAGAACCAAGAGCCTAAGCTTGGGGATGCCCCGGGAAGGCATCCCCTCTTTCGTCTTCATCTATCGGTAACTATACTCGGAGCTATATTTTTATTCACCACATGATATCTATTTTACTTGGAGCGTCATTTATAATTCGAGTCTTTGCTTGTTAGTTTGCCACAATTATCCATGCTGGACACACCTTTTTGAGAGAGTTAAATATGGCCTAGGAATTGTTAGAACACTCTATGTGCTTCACTTATATCTTTTGAGTTGAATAGTTTTTGCTCTAGTGCTTCACTTATATCTTTTATAGCACGGTGGTGATTATATTTTTTAGAAATTGTTGATCTCTCATGCTTCACTTATCTCCTTTTGAGAGTCTTTTAGAACAGCATGGTAATGTGCTTTGGCTATGAAACTATCCTTCACATAACAGACATCCAATATCAATGTAGTAAAAACTTTCACACTAAGTGCATTGAATATGATGAGAAGTTGGATGCTTGATAATTGTTTTGAGATATGAGGATAGTGATATTAGAGTCGTGCTAGTGGAGTTATTATGAAATTGAGAAATGCTTGTGTTAACGTTAGTGATTCCCGTAGCATGCACGTATGGTGAACCGCTATGTGACGAAGTTAGAGCATGATGTATTTGTAGAGTGTCAACCTTTGTGTGGAGGTCGGGGGCGTGCGATGGTTATATCCTACCAACCTTCCCCCTAGGAGCATGCGTTGATTGCTTTGTTTTGATGACTCGTAAATTTTCGCAATAAGTATATGAGTTCTTATGACTAATGTTAAGTCCATGGATATTACGCACTCTCACCCTTCCACCATTGCTAGCCTCTCTTGTACCGCACAATTTTTGCCGATACCATACACCCACTATATATCCTTCCTCAAAACAGCCACCATATATCTTCCTCAAAACAGCCACCATATCTACCTATCATGGCATTTCCATAGCCATTCCGAGATATATTGCCATGCAACTTTCCACCGTTCCGTTCATATGACACGCTTCATATTGTCATATTGCCATGCATGATCATGTAGTTGACATCATATCTGTGGCGATGCCACCATGCATAATTTTTCATACATGTCACTCTTGATTCATTGCACATCCCGGTACACCGCCGGAGGCATTCATATAGGTCATACTTTGTTCTAGTATCGAGTTGTAATATCGAGTTGAAATTCAATGAAAGTGTGATGATCATCATTATTAGAGCATTGTCCCATGTGAGGAAAGGATAAATCAAGAAAGCCCCTCCAAAAAAAGAGAAAGGCCAAAGAAAAAAAGAAAGCCCAAAAAAGGAAAAAAGAAAAGAAAAAGGGACAATTGCTACTATCTTTTTCCACACTTGTGCTTCAAAGTAGCACCATGTTCTTCATGATAGAGAGTCTCATGTTTAGTCACTTCCATATACCAGTGGGAATTTCCAATATAGAACTTGGCTTGTATATTCCAACGATGGGCTTCCTCAAATGCCCTAGGTCTTCGTGAGCAAGCAAGTTGTATGCACACCCACTTAGTTTCTTTTGTTGAGCTTTCATACATTTTTAGCTCTAGTGCATCCGTTGCATGGCAGTCCCTACTCACTCACATTGATATCTATTGATGGGCATCTCCATAGCCCGTTGATACACCTAGTCGATGTGAGACTATCTCCCTCCTTTTTGTCTTCTCCACAACCACCTCTCTATTCCACATAGTGCTATGTCCATGGCTCACGCTCATGTATTGCGTGAAAGTTGAAAGGTTTGAAAGAATAGAGTATGAAAACAAGTGCTTGGCTGAAACCGAGGCTGTGCATGATATGAATATTTTTTGTGGTGAAGAGGGAGCATAGCCAGACTATATGATTTTGTAGGGATAACTTTCTTTAGCCATAGTATTTTGAGAAGACATGATTGCTTTGTTAGTATTCTTGAAGTATTATTATTTCTTGTCTCAATATAGACTTTTGTCTTTAATCTTTCAGATCTGAACATTAATGCCACAATTAAGAGAATTACATTGAAAAACTATGTTGGTTAGCATTCCACATCAAAAATTCTATTTTATCATTTACCTACTCGAGGACGAGCAGGAATTAAGCTTGGGGATGCTTGATACGTCTCCAACGTATCTATAATTTTTTATTGTTCCATGCTATTATTTATGGTGTTTTGGATGTTTAATGGGCTTTGTTATACACTTTTATATTATTTTTGGGACTAACCTACTAACCCAAAGGCCCAGTCCAGATTGTTGTTTTTTTTGCCTATTTCGAGGTTTTACAGAAAAGGAATATCAAACGAAGTCCAAACGGAATGAAACCTTCGGGAGAGGTATTTTTGGAGCAAAATACGCACGGGGGACTTGAGAACCACGGAGTAGGGCTGACGTGGCGTCCATGAGGGTGGGGGCGCCGCCCACCCCCTATAGGGCACGCCCCTGCCTCGTGGGCACCCCGTCTGGCCCCCGGTGCCCTCCTTCTTCCTATATATACGTACGTACCCCGAAACCATCAGAACAACAAAGAAACCCCTAGTTCCACCGCCGCAACTTTCTATTCTCGTGAGATCCCATCTTGGGGCCTGTTCCGAAGCTCCGTCGGAGGGGGAATCTACTACGGAGTGCTTCTACATCATCATCATCGCCTCACCATGAGTTGTGAGTAGTTTACCACAGACCTTCGGGTCCATAGCTAGTATCTAGATGGCTTCTTCTCTCTCTTTGGATCTCAATACCAAGTTCTCCTCGGTCTTCGAGGAGATCTATTTGATGTAATCTCTTTTTGCGGTGTGTTTGTCGAGATCCGATGAATTGTGGGTTTATGATCAAGATTATCTATTAGAAATATTTGGTTCTTCTCTGAACTCTTTATGTATGATTATAATATCCTTGCAAGTCTCTTCGAATTATTGGTTTGGTTTGGCCTACTAGATCTATAGTTCTTGCAATGGGAGAAGTGCTTGGCTATGGGTTCAATCTTGTGGTGTCCTTTCCGAGTGACAGTAGGGGAAGCAAGGCACGTATTGTATTGTTGCCATCAAGGATAAAAAGATGGGGTTTATATCACTATGTTTGAGTTTATCCCTCTACATCATGTCATCTTGCTTAAGGCGTTACTCTGTTCTTGTGAACTTAATACTCTAGATGCATGCTGGATAGCGGTCGATGTGTGTAGTAATAGTAGTAGATGCAGAATCGTTTCGGTCTACTTCTCTCGGAAGTGACGCCTATATATAATGATCATGCCTAGATAGTCTCATAAGTATTCTCTTTTCTATCAATTGCTTGACAGTAATTTGTTTACCCGCCGTAGAATATCGCTATCATGAGAGAAGCCACTAGAGAACACTATGCCCCCTAGGTCTATTCTCAACATATCAATGTACAATCTCTATTAGATCTCACTTTCGTAAGTGACCGTAAAGGGATTGACAACCCCTTATCGCGTTGGCTGCGAAGTTCTTATTTGTTTGTGCAGGTGCGAGGGACTCGCACGTGGTTTCCTACTGGATTGATACCTTGGCTCTCAAAAACTGAGGGAAATACTTACGCTACTGTGCTGCATCACCCTTTCCTCTTCGAGGGAATACAACGCAAGCTCGAGAAGTAGCACCCGCTTAGTTTGGTTTAAGGTTTTGTCGCTCTAGCAACCCACCATAAGTGAACCATGAACATATTGCAACACGCTACAGTGGGGACCCCTCATGTTTGCGCGAGATGGAGGGCACCATAGGACAGCACCAAAATAAAATATACAATCATACCAATCACGACCATCAATTAGCCCGTAGGACAAAATAGATCTACTCAAACATCATAGGATGGCAACATAATATTGGATATTAATATGAAGCATAAATCACCATGTTCAAGCAGGGGTTACAGCGGGTTGCGGGAGAGTGGACCGCTGAATATACATGGGGAAGGGTAATGGAGTTGTTGGTGAAGATGACGGAGTTGTTGGAGTAGATCGCCGTCACACGATATTGCCACGACGGCGTTCCGGCGCCACCGGGAGACAGGGGGAGAAAGCCCCCTCCTTCTTCCTTGGCCTCCTCCATAGGTGGGAGGACGGTTCCCCCTCTATTCCATGGCCTCCATGGCGGCGGAGGGGAGGTAGCCCCTCCAAGATTGGATCTGTCTCTCTGTTCTCTTCTGTTTCGCGCTCCCCAGATCTGGCCCTTCACCGTTTCTTAAATTCCCGGAGATCTATAACTCTGATTGCGCTGAAATTTTAACACGATTTCCCCCTGCAAATTAGGTTTCTTGCGCCAGAAGAAGGGCTCCAACCGACCTTCTAGGAGGGCACAAGACACCTGGGCGCGCAGGGCACGCCCTGGTGGGTTGTGGAGGCCTCGGGCCTCCTTTTATGTTGATTCCACCTCCCAAAATTCACAAATATAACAAAATAATTCTCCGTAATTTTTAATTGCAATTGAACTTTGTTTGATATGGATATTCTGTGAAACAAAAACATGCAACAAACAAGAACTGACATTGGGCACTGGATCAATAGGTTAGTCCAAATAAATCATATAAATTGGAGCCAAAAGTATGTAAATTTTGAATAATGTTGGCATGGAACAATAAAAAATTATAGATACGACGGAGACGTATCGACGCGCCTTGCCTTTTTTCAAAATCTTGAAAAAGGCTGGCCCGGTGAAGTGTACCCAAAGGCAGAAGCAGCGCTGCAAGACCTAAAAGCCTCCCTTTCCTCGACTTCCACCTTGATTGCGCCTAAACCACAAGAGCCGTTGCTGCTATATTTAGCTGCAACAAATCAAGTGGTTAGTGTTGCACTGGTGGTGCAGCAGGAAGTGGAAGAGGAAGCACTCATGACAACTGGCCCTGCCAGGGGAGGAACCGGAACATCTACGGCAAGACATGATACACATCAAGGGGAGGCAGAGCAAGCTGTTGGGGGCGATCCCAAGACTACGGTAAGGAAGAAGGTGGTGCAGCGAACAATTTACTTTGTCAGATCCTTGCTACAAGGGGCCAGATCAAGGTACTCTGGAGTGCAAAAGATGATCTTCGGCCTCGTCATGGCCTCGCAGAAGCTGCGCCACTACTTCCAAGCCTGCGAGATCACTGTTGTCACCCGTTTCCCACTGCAGCGCATACTAATGAACCCTGAAGCCACCGCCGGGATAGTTGAATGGGCACTAGATGTGTCAAGTTTTGGTTTGAAATATGTAAGTACATCAACTATTCAGAGCAGAGCACTTGCGGAATTCATTGCAGAATGGACGCCCACTCCAAATGAAGAAATACCAGAGACGGTCATCCCCATGAAGGAGGAGCCTCGGGAGTGGATCATGTATTTTGATGGTGCTTTCTCATTACAAGGCGCCAGAGCTGTCATGCTTCTTGTTGCACACAATGGAGAGCACCTCACGTATGTGGTCCAAATGCACTTTCCCCGGGAGAAGGCCACCAACAACACTGTTGAGAATGAGGGGCTCCTTGCCAAACTCAGAATTGCGATAGAGTTGGGAATCAAGAGATTGATCATCTGTGGAGACTCACATATCATGGTGAGGCAAGTCAATAAGGATTACCAGAGCCCATTCATGGAGGCATACATTGAGGAGGTGAGAAAGCTGGAAGAACACTTTGATGGGTTACAAGCAGAGCACGTGCCGCGTGCGGAGAACAACATTGCTGATCACTTGTCAAAGTGTGCTGCGCAAAAGCTCCCTATGGAACCATGAGATTTTGTCCTCCACCTAACTCAACCATCAGCGTCTCCTTCAATGATGGCCAGAAAGAGGAGAAAGTTGGACTCCGACAAATATCTCCCGGCAGGGCTTCCTTAAGCCGCTGGTAGAGAGGCTGCGGGGAACAACTCTACTTCGCTTGGTGAGCAACCTCCTCCCATGGAGCCACATGTTCTTGTGGTCGAGATGAGCGCTCCCATGAACGAAGAAGTTCCTTTAGTCCTTGTTGTCGAGCCACAAGCTCTAGCTTGGGCGCAACACATAGTTCGCTTCCTTCGAACAAGAGAACTCTCTAAAGAGCAAGAAGAAACCGAAAGAGTAGCCTGATGATCCAGTATGTATCAGTTTGTCGATGACACTCTGTACAGAAGGATGCCGAATGGGGAGAAATTAAAATGCATCTGTCGGGAAGATGGACTGAAGCTGTTGGTAGAGATACATGAGGGTATGTGTGGCTCCCACATTGGATCAAGAGCCCTAGTTGGGAAAGCTTTTTGACGGGGTTTCTACTAGCCCACTGCCCTCCAGGATGTAACTGAGCTAGTCACCAAGTGTGAATCCTGCCAGTCCCACTCTAAGAACATCCATCAACCAACTCAAGCTCTGCAGACGATCCCTTTATCCTGGCAGTTTTCGGTATGTGGGCTCGATATCTTGGGCCCCTTCCCCCGTGCTGCCAGGGGCTTTGAATTCTTGCACATCACCATCGACAAGTTTACAAAGTTGCTAGAAGTAGAGTGATACGTCTCCAATGTATCTATAATTTTTGATTGTTCCATGCCATTATTTATGAAGTTTTGGATGTTTAATGGGCTTTATCATTCACTTATATCATTTCTAGGACTAACCTACTAACCCAAAGGCCTAGTCCAGATTGCTGTTTTTTGCCTCTTTCCGGGTTTTGCAGAAAAGGAATATCAAACAGAGTCCAAACAGAATGAAACCTTTGCGAGAGATATTTTTGGAGAAAATCACGCACGTGGAGCTTGAGAACCACACCAGGGTATCGAGGGCTGGCCCACGAGGGTGGGGGCGCGCCCCCCTTACCAAGGCGCGCCCCCTGCCACGTGTCCACCTCGAGCGTCCCCCGGTGCCCTCCTTCCTCCTATATAAGTCTACGTACCCCAGAAACTCTATGAACAGAGAGAAAACCCTAATTCCACCGTCGTACCTTTTGTTCCCGTGAAGATCACATCTTGGAGCCTGTTCCAAAGCTCCACCGGAGGGGGATCCATCATGGAGTTCTTCATCATCATCATCATTGCCCTCACCATGAGTTGTGAGTAGTTTACCAGAGACCTTTGGGCCCATAGCTAGTATCTAGATGGCTTCTTCTCTCTCTGGATCTCAATACAAAGTTCTCCTCGGTCTTCGAGGAGATCTATTCGATGTAATCTCTTTTTGCGGTGTGTTTGTCGAGATCCGATGAATTGTGAGTTTATGATCAAGGTTATCTATGACAGATATTTGGTTCTTCTCTGAACTTTTTATGTGTGCTCATAATATCCTTGCAAGTCTCTTCTAATTATTGGTTTGGTTTGGCCTACTAGATCTATAGTTCTTGCAATGGGAGAAGTGCTTGCCTTTGGTTTCAATCTTGCGGTGTCCTTTCCCAGTGACAGTAGGGGCAGCAAGGCACGTATTGTATTGTTGCCATCGAGGATAAAAAGATGGGGTTTATATCATATTGCTTGAGTTTATCCCTCTACATCATGTCATCTTGCTTAAGGCGTTACTCTGTTTTGATGAACTCTATACACTAGATGCATGCTGGATAGCGGTCGATGTGTGGAGTAATAGTAGTAGATGCAGGCAGGAGTCGGTCTACTTGTCTCGGACGTGATGCCTATATACAATGATCATGCCTAGATAGTCTCATAATTATTCGCTTTTCTATCAATTGCTCGACAGTAATTTATTTACCCGCCGTAGAATATCGCTATCATGAGAGAAGCCACTAGAGAAAACTATGGCCCCCGGGTCTATTCTCAACATATCAATCTACATCCACTTTACTTTTATCGCTTTTATTTGCTGTTCTTATAAACTAAAAATACCAAAATATAAACTATCATCTCTATAAGTTCTCACTTTCGTAAGTGACCGTAAAGGGATTGACAACCCCTTATTGTGTTGGCTGCGAAGTTCTTATTTGTTCGAGCAGGTGCAAGGGACTCGCGCGTGGTCTCCTACTGGATTGATACCTTGGTTCTCAAAAACTGAGGGAAATACTTACACTACTGTGCTGCATTTCCCTTTCCTCTTCGAGGGAATACAACGCAAGCTCAAGAAGTAGCAAGAAGAATTTCTGGCGCCGTTGCCGGGGAGGCTTACGCAAAAGTCATATACCAAGTACCTATCACAAACCCTTATCCTTCGAATTACATTTTTTGCCTCTTGTTTTCCTCTCCCCCACTTCACCCTTGCCGTTTCATTTGCCCTTCTTCCGCCGTGTGTTTATCGTTCGCTTGTTTCTTGTTTGCTCATGTGTGTTGGATTGCTTGCTTGTCACTATGGCTCAGAACAATACCAAATTGTGTGACTTCTCCAATAACAACAACAATGATTTTATTAGCACTCCGATTGCTCCTATTAGCGATGTTGAATCTTGTGAGATCAATGCTGCTTTGTTGAATCTTGTCATGAAAGATCAATTCTCCGACCTTCCTAGTGAAGATGCCGCTACCCATCTAAACAACTTTGTTGATTTGTGTGATATGCAAAAGAAAAGGGATATGGATAACGATATTGTTAAATTGAAGTTATTTCCATTTTCACTTAGAGATCGTGCTAAAACTTGGTTTTCCTCTTTGCCTAGAAATAGTATTGATTCGTGGAATAAGTGCAAAGATGCTTTTATCTCTAAGTATTTCCCTCCTGCTAAGATCATCTCTCTTAGAAACGATATTATGAATTTTAAGCAACTAGATCATGAGCATGTTGCACAGGCTTGGGAGAGAATGAAATTGATGATACGTAATTGCCCTACACATGGTTTGAATCTATGGATGATTATTCAGAATTTTTATGCTGGCTTGAATTTTTCTTCTAGAAATCTTTTAGATTCGGCCGCCGGAGGCACTTTCATGAAAACCACCTTAGGAGACGCTACCAAACTCCTAGATAATATTATGGTTAATTATTCTCAATGGGACACCGAAAGATCTTCTAGTAAAAAAGTGCATGCTATCGAAGAAATTAGTGTTTTGAGTGGAAATATGGATGAACTTATGAAATTATTTGCTGCTAAGAGTGCTTCTTCTGATCCTAATGATATGCCTTTGTCCACTTTAATTGAGAATAACAATGAATCTTTGGATGTGAATTTTTTTGGTAGGAATAATTTTGGTAACAATGCTTATAGAGGTAATTTTAATCCTAGGCCTTTTCCTAGTAATTCCTCTAATAATTATGGTAATTCCTACAACAACTCTTATGGAAAGATGTCTTCTGAATTTGAAACTAGTGTTAAGGAGTTTATGATCTCGCAAAAGAATTTCAACGCTTTGCTTGAAGAGAAATTGCTTAAGGTTGATGAATTGGCTAGAAGTGTGGATAGAATTACTTTTGATGTTGATTCTCTGAAACTTAGATCTATCCCACCTAAGCATGATATCAATGAGTCTCTCAAAGCCATGAGAATTTCCATTGATGAATGCAAAGAAAGAACCGCTAGAATGCGTGCTAAAAGAGAAGATTATATTAAATTGTGTTCTTCTAGTTATCATGAAAATAAAGATGAAGATCTAAAAGTTATTGATGTGTCTGTTATTAGATCATTGTTTTCTTGTATAAATCTTGATGAAGATAGGATTGGAGATGATTCTGCTTTAAGGTGTCCCAATAATTTGGAGTTTTTAGATCTTGATGCTAAAATTACTAAAAGTGGGAGTGAAGAGATTAAAACTTTGCATAGTGATGAACCCACTACTTTGGATTTCAAGGGATTCAATTATGATAATTGCTCTTTGATTGATTGTATTTCCTTGTTGCAATCCGTGCTAAATTCTCCGCATGCTTATAGTCAAAATAAAGCTTTCACCAAACACATAGTTGATGCTTTGATGCAATCTTATGAAGAAAAACTTGAGTTAGAAGTTTCTATCCCTAGAAAGCTTTATGATGAATGGGAACCTACTATCAAAATAAATATAAAAGATCATGAATGCTATGCTTTGTGCGATTTGGGTGCTAGTGTGTCCACTATCCCAAAAACTTTGTGTGATTTGCTAGGGTTCCATGAGCTTGATGATTGTTCTTTAAATTTGCATCTTGTGGATTCCACTATTAAGAAACCTATGTGAAGAATTAATGATGTTCTTATCGTTGCCAATAGGAATTATGTGCCCGTAGATTTCATTGTTCTTGATATAGATTGCAATCCTTCATGTCCTATTATTCTTGGTAGACCTTTCCTTAGAACGATTGGTGCAATTATTGATATGAAGGAAGGAAATATTAGATTCCAATTTCCATTAAGGAAAGGCATGGAACACTTTCCTAGAAAGAAAATCAAATTACCATATGAATCTATCACGAGAGCCACTTATGGATTGCCTTCCAAAGATGGCAATACCTAGATTTATCTTGTATCGTGCCTAGCTAGGGGCGTAAAATGATAGCGCTTGTTAGGAGGCAACACAATTTTATGTTTTTTTGTTGCTGTTAGGGAATAAATATTGCATCTAGCCTCTGATTAGATGTGGTTTCATGTTTTGTTTAGTGTTTGTGAAGACTTGTGTGAAGTGTATGTGATCTTGCTGTGAAAAACAGAATCGCTAGCGCTCGCTAAAGTAGTCTTCAGATTTTTACTGGAGCGTTCTTTTTAGTTGATTATTTTTGCAGATGATTGGTAGACAAATTACGCAAATTTACCAATTTAGTTTGAATTGTTTGGAGTTCCAGAAGTAGGCGAAACCTGCAGATTACTACAGAATGTTCTGTCTTTGACAGATTCTGTTTTTCGTGTGTTATTTGCTTATTCCGATGCATCTATGAGTAGTATTGGAGGATATGAACCATAGAGAAGTTGGAATACAGTAGGTTTAAAACAAATATAAACAAACATGAATTCATTGCTGCACCTTTGAGTAGTGGTTTGCTTTCTTATACTAACGGAGCTCACGAGATTTTTTTTTCTAAGTTTTGTGTTGTGAAGTTTTCAAGTTTTGAGTATTGCTTTGATGGACTATGGAACAAGGAGTAGCAAAGGCCTAAGCTTGGGGATGCCCAAGTAACCCCAAGTAAATTCAAGATAATCAAAAGCCTAAGCTTGGGGATGCCTCGGGAAGGCATCCCCTCTTTCGTCTTCATCCATCGGTAACTATACTTGGAGCTATATTTTTATTCGCAACATGATATGTGTTTTGCTTGGAGCGTCTTGTATAATTTGAGTCTTTGCTTGTTAGTTTGCCACAATCATCCTTGCTGGACACACCTATTTGAGAGAGTTAAATATGGCCTAGAAATTATTAGAAGACTCTATGTGCTTCACTTATATCTTTTGAGTTGAATAGTTTTTGCTCTAGTGCTTCACTTATATCTTTTAGAGCACGGTGGTGGTAATATTTTGTAGAAATTGTTGAACTCTCATGCTTCACTTATATCCTTTTGAGAGTCTATTAAAACAGCATGGTAATGTGTTTAGGCTAAAGAAACTAGTCTTCACATGATAGACATCCAATGTCAATGTAGTCAAAAATTTCACACCAAGTGCATTGAATATGATGAGATGTTGGATGCTTGATAATTGTTCTGAGACATGAGGATAGTGATATTAGAGTTATGCTAGTGGAGTTATTATGAAATTAAGAAATACTTGTGTTAATGTTAGTGATTCTCATATCATGCACGTATGGTGAACCGCTATGTGACGAAGTTAGAGCATGAGGTATTTGTAGAGTGCCAACCTTTGTGTGGAGGTCGGAGGCGCGCGATGGTTAACTCCTACCTAGGAGCATGCGTTGATTGCTTTGTTTTGATGACTCGTAGACTTTTGCAATAAGTATATGAGTTCTTATGACTAATGTTGAATCCATGGATTATACGCACTCTCACCCTTCCGCCATTGCTAGCCTCTCTTGTACGGCGCAACTTCCGCCGGTGCCATAAACCCACTATATATCCTTCCTCAAAACAGCCACCATATTGTTCTTCAAAACAACAACCATACCAACCTATCATGGCATTTCCATAGTCATTCTGAGATATATTGACATGCAACTTTCCACCATTCCGTTCATATGACACGCATCATATTGTCATATTGCCATTGCATGATCATGTAGTTGACATCGTATTTATGGCAAAGCCACCATGCACAATTTTTATACATGTCACTCTTGTTTCATTGCACATACCGGTACACCGCCGGAGGCATTCATATAGAGTCATACTTTGTTGTTGTAGTATCGAGTTGTAATATCAAGTTGTAATGAAAGTGTGATGAACGTCATTGGAGCATTGTCCCATGGGAGGAAAGGCTAAATCTATAAAGCCGCTCCCCAAAAAAAAGAAAAAAAAAGAGAGAGAAAGGCCAAAGAAAAAAAGAAAGGCCCAAAAAAAGAGAAAAAAGGGACAAATGCTACTATCTTTTTTCCACACTTGTGCTTCAAAGTAGCAACATGTTCTTCATTGTAGAGAGTCTCATGCTTAGTCATATCATATACTAGTGGGAATTTTCGTTATAGAACTTGGCTTGTATATTCCGACGATGGGCTTCCTCAAATGCCCTAGGTCTTCGTGAGCAAGCAAGTTGGATGCACAGCCACTAGTTTCTTTTGTTGAGCTTTCATTCATATTTAGCTCTAGTGCATCCATTGCATGGCAATCCCTACTCACTCACATTGATATCTATTGATGGGCATCTCCATAGCCCGTTGATACGCCTAGTTGATGTGAGACAATCTCCCTCCTCTTTGTCTTCTCCACAACCACCTCTATTACACCCATAGTGCTATGTCCATGGCTCACGCTCATGTATTGCGTGAAAGTTGAAAGGTTTGAGAAGATAGAGTATGAAAACAAGTGATTGGCTGAAATCGGGGTTGTGCATGATATGAATATATTTGTGTGATAACGAGGGAGCATAACCAACACTATGTGATTTTGTAGGGATAACTTTCTTTAGCCATAGTATTTTGAGAAGACATGATTGCTTTGTTAGTATGCTTGAAGTATTCTTATTTCTTATGTCAATATAGACTTTTATCTTGAATCTTTCAAATCTGAACATTCATGCCACAATTAAGAGAATTACATTGAAAAACTATATTGGTTAGCATTCCACATCAAAACTCTTTCTTTATCTTTTACCTACTCGAGGACAAGCAGGAATTAAGCTTGGGGATGCTTTATATGTCTCCAACGTATCTATAATTTTTTATTGTTCCATGCTATTATTTATGAAGTCTTAGATGTTTAATGGGATTTATCATTCACTTTTATATCATTTTTGGGACTAACCTACTAACCCAAAGGCCCAGTCCAGATTGTTGTTTTTTGCCTGTTTCATGGTTTTGCAGAAAAAGAATATCAAACGGAGTCCAAATGGAATGAAACCTTCACGAGAGATATTTTTGGAGAAAATCACGCACGCGGAGCTTGAGAACCACGTCAGGGGATCGAGGGCTGGTCCACGAGGGTGGGGGGCGCGCCCCTTCCCAGGGCGTGCCCCCCTGCCTCGTGGCTCCCTCAAGCGTCCTCTGATGCCCTCCTTCTTCCTATATGATGAGGACATCACTAACAAGGTTACACCCACAGCTCCAACTGACACATATACAGGACCAATTACTAAAGCTCGCGCACGCCAATTAAATTACCAGGTACTTTCGTTTCTTGGTAATGATTCTAATGTTCATGAGAATATGATGCTACCTAAATTGGATACATTTGTCTTGCTGGCAAATGAAGGGCCTAGCTTGGACAAGAAGGATGAACATTGGAGCAAGATCAAGCATGGAGATGATGGCATGCGCAAGGGGAACAAGAATGGAGTTACAAGTGATGATTTCAGGACTTTGAAGCCACCATAATGAGTGCTTGAAGCCTTGGACGAAATATACAAGATGCCACTTCATAAATTTCGTCCAGAGGCTATTATAGGTGCTGCGTCACCTTATTATTGGGCCATGCCCATGTAATTTCGAAATACTTGAGTATAGGCTGTTTTTAGAGTCCGTATGTGTGGGGAAACAAGAGTTAGGGTTGGTTTCGGACCCCTCCACCAAGGGCCAAGAAATTCCCCTTCTTCCCCCCATATATACAGCCCTTAGGGCGTCGTTTAGACTTTGGGTTTTGTTTAGATTAAAGTTCGCCATAGCTGCAACTTCGCGTACTTCGTTTGTGTTCAACGACTAGACAAGGATGTCATAGAACCCCACTTGATCAATAAAGCTTTTCCTCCTGAATTCGCAATAACCAGATTGCAATCTCAGTTTCTTGCTTGTTCTTCGTTTGCCTGCAGGAAACAGACCTTCGTGGTCAGGTTGATCATGCTCCGGCATGGTCAATAACCTCTCGGAGTTGGTTTAGCGATTGCTAAGGCGCAACGTCCTCGCACGTTCGTAGTCGGATCGTCAAAGTCGACTTCCTCCAAAATGATAGCCACCATCTCATCGAAAGACGGGACACCTTTGCCTCTATCAAGTGGTATCAGATTTCCAGGTTGCTCGGTGAGATTTTACAGTTTTTCGTAGATTAGATTGAGTCTGTTCTTCATACCTACAGTCCACGAAAAAGCTAAAAAAATTAGGGTTAGTTCTTCATATCCGAACCAGTCTGAGCCATTGCATAATCTTTTCCGTGTTTGCTTAGCTGAATTTGCGGTTGCATCGTCGTGTCAAGTTGCTGGTCTTAGCGTCTAGTCTTTTAGAGTTTCGAGTTCTGGTCATAAGTTGTCACACCGCCGCCGCAACATCTTCATCGCTACTGCCACATACAACCACCGATCTGTATCCATATACCACCACCAATCCGTATCCATATACCACCACCGCTGCCATATACCACCACCGCTGCCATATTCTACCACAACATATCCACCACCAATCCGAGTTCTTTTCGTTTTAGATTGGCTTTTGAGATCCATCTAGTTTCGGTTTCGTGTTTTCTTGCCTGAGTAGGTCTCGGAAAAAAAATCGGAGACCCCCGGGCAGTTTTTAGGCCAAAATTTCGGCAGGTGAAAATATTTTTTCCATATCCTATTTTTGGGCTTTTCAGAGTCTTTTGAGACACGTGCCACCATACTATTTTTTACCGCACTTTTTCGTCGTCGCTGCCCTGATTCCGAAAAAAAATTCTTCAAAAAAATTTCATGCCTATCATCTTAGTTTGACTTGGGAAGTGTTTTGAGACACTCGCCATTATAGTGATTTTTGGCAAAAAAAAAAAAGAGAGCGCAAAAAAAAGGCGAAAAAAAATTCAGAGTGTGCTTTCCCCTTGCTGCCGTGCAGCACCGTGATTTTGTTAGTGTTCTAGGCTCGCGTCTCTAGTACGGTCTAGCCTAGGACCAACACAGTACCGTCGTTGAGCGTTTATTCAACTTTCCATCTCTGAATTGATTATTGCTGACCCTTTTTCCTACCATCTTATAAGCCTTCCCAGCTCCACATACATCTACGTCGTGCGTTTTGACTCTCACTGGTAATCGCTTTATCCAACCTTTGAGAGTTTTGGCTACCACAGTTGCTGATCACCACCTGCTGCTGGGTAAGAACTGGTAAGAATTTGAGATTTGCTTGACGGATTTGTGACGCCCGACCACCACCATTTTCTAGTAATCTGTAGGATCATATTCTTGTGTGTTTCTATTGCTGCTAACCATGCCAGGATCACAAGCCGACGAGACTGACTGGGAGAACTTGACGAACAAGGACCTTCATGATAAGTTTCAGCAAATGATGAGTGGACAGGTGCAAGATGTGCTAAACAGATTTGACGAGGCCATGGAGAAGATAGATGGCATGGAGAAGATGTTTGAAACAAAGCTCGATAACAAGTTTGCTGAATTGCTTTCGCGTTTTCCACCACCACCGGCTGTTGCAGCTGTCGCACCTCTACAACAACAACAACAACAACAACAACAACAACATCGCCTTTCAAATCAAGTGGGATGAGCACAGCGCGTTTCCCTTGAGCCTGGTCAAACTTCTGGTGCCGCTGTTGATGTTTCTGTAGCTCCTGCTGCTACTGCAGAGGTGAAGGACCATTACGAGGATGAGGTTGACAAAAATCAGAACTACGTGCAACCACCAGCACCACCACCACCAGGTCGTCCTCATGCATATCATCGCAACGGTAGGGCTGCACCACCACCTGAGGTACATGACCATCTTCCTAAACTGAAATTGAATATTCCACCAATTGAGGGTAGATATGTTCCTGATATATATCTTACTTGGGAGTTAGAAACTGAACAACGTTTTACATGTTTACACTATCCCGAGGAGAGACGTGTTCATGCTGCTGTTTGTGCTTTCACTAGTTTTGCATGTGTTTGGTGGTCTGAACATTGTACATTATATCATATTCCAGCTACTTGGGCTGCTTTGAAAACTGCTATGCATACTCGTTGGGTTCCACCATATTATCAACGTGAATTACTTCAAAAATTACAGCGCTTAAGACAAGGAATTTTTTTTGTAGAAGAATATTATCAGCAATTACAAACTGGCCCGATTAGATGTGGTATTGTTGAGGAGAATGAAGCTATGCTTGCACGTTTTATGGGTGGATTAAATAGAGAGATTCAGACCATTCTAGAGTATAAGGATTATAATAATATCACTCGTTTATTCCATCTTGCTTGTAAAGCTGAACGTGAAGTGCAGGATCGACAGGCATTGGCGCGGACTAACTTTTCTGTAGGTCGACCTTCATCATGGACACCACGTGCATCCTCTACTTCCACACATTCTACTGCACCGACACCTCCATCAGCTGTTACCTCCAGCCGTGATACAAGGAACCAGGCACAACCACCATTATCTGCCAAGAGCACACCTATTGGGCCTGCACAGAGTTCTTCTTCTTCCATGGCATCAACAGGGCACACCAGTGATATTATTTGTCGTCGTTGTAAGGGAAGAGGACATTTTGCGAGAGAATGCAAATCTCAGCGTGTGATGATTGCTACTGAGGATGGTGGATATGAGTCTGCTAGTGACTATGATGAGGAGGCTTTGGCTCTTATTACATGTGAAGAACACGGTGGAGACAATTCTGATCATGAGATGCAATACATGGCTCCTGAAGATGCTGACAGGTATGAATGTTTAGTTGCTCAACGTGTTTTGAGTGTGCAGGTTACACAAGCTGAGCAAAATCAGAGGTATAATTTGTTCCATACAAAGGGAGTTTTGAAGGAACATTCTGTTCGCGTGATCATAGATGGAAGGAGTTGCAACAACTTGGCTAGCATGGAGATGGTGGAGAAGCTATCTCTCACCACAAGACCACATCCACATCCTTACTACATCCAATGGTTCAACAACAGCGGCAATGTTAAGGTAACACGTACTGTTCGTGTGGATTTTAGTATCTCTACATATGCTGATTATGTTGATTGTGATGTGGTACCTATGCAAGCATGTTCCTTATTACTTGGTAGACCATGGCAATTTGATAAAAATTATGTACACCATGGTAGAAACAATCAGTATACTATTGTTCATAAGGATAAAAATATTACTTTGCTTTCTATGACTCCTGATTCCATTTTGAAAGATGATATTAATAGAGCTAATAAAGCAAAACAGGAGAAAATAAGAGTGAAAATCAGATTGTGGCAAAAGAATTTGAGCAACAAATGAAGGCTAATAATAAACCATCTACTCTTGCTTCTGAAATTAAATTGAAAAGTGCATGTTTACTTGCCACCAAATCTGATATTGATGAGCTAGATTTTAGCAAATCTGTTTGCTATGCTTTTTTGTGCAAAGAGGTATTATTTTCATTTGAGGACGTGCCTTCCTCTTTGCCTCCTTCTGTCACTAACATTTTGCAGGAGTTCGCCGACGTCTTTCCACAAGACGTGCCACCGGGATTACCACCTATTCGAGGGATTGAGCATCAGATTGACTTAATTCCCGGTGCATCACTACCCAACCGCGCACCATACAGTACCAATCCAGAAGAGACGAAGGAGATTATGTGTCAAGTACAGGAGCTACTCGACAAAGGTTATATACGCGAATCCCTTAGTCCTTGTGCTGTTCCTATTATTCTAGTGCCAAAAAAAGATGGTACATCGCGTATGTGTGTTGATTGTAGAGGCATTAATTGTCACACCCTGCATTTTGTAACATGTTATTTGTAAAACTTTGAGGCATGAAAATTTGGACCAGCAAAAATTTTTAGCATCATTTGGCTTTTATTTGGAATTGAGTTTTCTTCATTTGCTTTTTCATGTGCTCATTAAAGTCAACTATGATCTCTTGTAGATTTCATCTCCTTATCCAAAACTTCTGCCCAATGATCATGCCAAGTGTTATGTAGCAGTATACTATTTTCTTACAAAATTAATTTGGCCAAAAAGTATTTTTATAAATTAGTTTTCCAAAAACCCCTGAAATGATATTTGCACTGCAAGTACTTGATTAAGGGTGTGAAAATTATTTCAAAAGGTTTATTTGAGACCTAGTAGTCATAGGACTCCCAGAAACCACAAAGGTATAATTTTAAAAGTTATTTTCCTATTTTATTTAAAAGCTTTTTCTTAAGGCCAGAAATGGTCTTTAATAGGGAAAAATTATTTAACTGTTTCAAAAATATTTGCCAAAATTCAGAGAGACTCAGAGGACATATATTGTCCATATATAAGAGTTTCAACACTTGGTCATGTTCAAAATAATGGGCTAAACCCTCTAAAACCCTTTCTGGATATTTCAAGCTTTTGAAATATTTACAAAGGAATTTTTTCTCCAAAAATTCCAGGGAAATTCTATCATGTCATATATGACATATTTGATGATCTTGCAAAGCCTCATGCATTGGAGATCAAGGAAACCTCCTCAAACCCCTTCATAACCATTCTGTCCATATATGAAGTTTGAGCAACTCTACATTGCCAAACTTGTCCAAATGCTCTCAAACTTGGTGCACATGCTAGAATGGCCTAATAAGGCACCTAGACCAAATGGCACAAGATTTGGAATAGAGCAACTTGACCAGATCACCTCAAAACCCTTTCTGTTCAAATGCCAATTTGAACAACTTTACATTACCAACTTTTTATCTGGAGCCTCAAACTTTGTGAGCATGATCAATACCCCAAATGATGATGCTACACCAAGTGGTGCATCAAGGGGAGATGATTAGCTTGACTCAATCAAGATGAAACTGTTTCTGTTGATTTCTAGGGTTCACCAAAGTTACATTGGCTAGTTTCTTCAAATGAGCCCAAATTTGGTGAAGCACCCTATTTTCTTATGTCTTTCAACCCTGTAAAGTGCCATGTCAATTGGACCTCATTTACTTGATCAAGCCATGATCAAACACCTTCTGCAGAAATCTTAAAACCTCTACTTTTACCACTTTCACTTTTCTCCATGGCCTCAGCTCTTTACCACAGACTCATGGGGTTACTAGCAAACCCCAGTAACTCCCCAGCACCTCATCTCCATGATTGGGGGGGTGAAACCCCAGCTTTACCCTGCTGTACACCCATCTTTCACCATTTTTACCAGCACCCTCCCTCTCTCTCTACACCACAGAGCATCCAAGGCCTTAGGGCAATTCTTTACCACTCCCTCTACTCACCAGACACTGTTGGACACGCTGGGACGGGCCAAACCAGCGAGAGCACGCTGATGCCGGTCACACGCGCGCTCTGGAGCGCGTGAACAGTACTCCCACACGCTGGCTCGGGCCAATCGCCGTCCCCCGACCACCTCGAGCCTCCCCCTCGCGCCTCCCAACGCGCCTCGACGTCCGCAGCCCCAACCGGCGCTGTCCCCCTCCTCCTGCGCCCTCCAGTGAGCGTCGCCGCACGCGCACCGGCCGCCCGCTTCGGCCACTCTGCTGCTCCACACGCGCGCGCCTCCCTGTTGCTCCCCCGCTCCCCCTCTTGCCTCAGCTGGGCGTAGGACTCGTCCAGCAACTCCCCTGACTCACTCCCGCAGCCCCCCGTGCGCTGTAGCGACGAGCCGGAGCTCGCCGGCGCACTGGACCACGGGTCCTCGTCGGGGCCCTATAAATAGGCCTCCCCGAGCCCTCCTCTCAGCACCAACAGCTTCTCCTCATCCCCAGCAACACTCCTGCACTGCTAGTTCATCCCCGAAGAGCCCCAGTGCTCGGGATCGACCGGAGCTCCGCCGCGTCGGGCCGCCGGCGATCTCGCAGTACGGGCCTTCTTCGCCCCTCCTTTGGCTCGATCTAGAACCGCCATGCATCACTGATGCGTTCCCCTTTGTTTTCCCCTTCTGCAGCTGCCGGAAACGAGCCAGCCAGCAGGTTCCCGACGACCCTCCGCCGTCCCAACTCGTCGTCGGCGAACCCGACCTCCCCGGCGTGCCGCACCACCACCACTGCCTCCGCAACTCGACGCTGAACCCGTCCCTGCCCTCCGTTGCCGTCGCCGTGGCCGGAATCAACGCCGGTGAGCTCGCCGTCGCCGTGGCCGTGAGGTTGAAGATGACAGGCGGGCCCCGCCTGTCATCCTCCCACCTCTCTCCCCTCCTCTGAGCCACTGACCCACGGGCCCCGCCCGTCAGGTTTGAAACCTGACGTGCGCGCGCGCTGGCCCGTGCGGCCAGGCCGAGCCGTCTGGGCCGTGCACTGTGGCCACTTCTGGCCCAGTGCACAGGACCCCTTTTTCTCTTTTTCTTTTCTGATTAATGTTTCAAACATTTATGCAGAAAAGAATATTGATCCAAATTAAATAATTCCAACTCCTAAAATCTTGTAATATTCCAACCTATTTAATGGTGCTACTTTCATTCAAATCCATGAAACTTTTCTGTACTGTTCAAATTTAAATTCAAATTTGAGCAGTATATCTCCTGTTCAAAAATCAATATATCCTATTATGTAACTCCAAAACTCCAACTAAGATTTTTTCCCCATCTTAGAAAACCCTCTAGTATTTTACAAAAATGAGTTGACATTTTTCTGAGCACTTTGGTTTTTCTGTTTTATTTGTATTCTTATTTTTCCGTTATTATTATGCGACGTATAGATCCCGTATTTGACGAAGTTGCTGTGGAAGAAGAAGGAGAAGGACTAGAAGACTTTGAAGACCAAGCCAATCCAGGCAAGCAGCCCTTTGACCATGATACACTTGTTCTTCGGAACCGTTGGTTTCCGATGCATGATGATTAGGGTTACGATGGTAACCTAGATGAACCACCATATGATGCTTGCTTTATTGCTAATCTTGCCATATGCTAGATGACATGCAGTAGGTGGTCATGATGCTTGCATGATACATAACATGATCTTGATCTTGCTATATGCTAGATGACTTGCATATGGTTAGTGGTTATGATAGTGATGCATGTGTGACATAAAACTTCATGGTTGAAGTCTTTGCATAAAACCCCATCGGGTGCCATTTATGCCCGAGGGTGATGATGATGATGAGTTGGGTGACCACTTGATGACGAAGTGGTGTGCCAAGGCAAGTGTGTGTGTGTTTTTCAAACAGATTGGTTGAAGTTGCGACCGTTATTCCAACCATACATGTGCAACCACACTACCCCTTATGGGACGGGGCTTTATTGATTACTTAGGTCGATACTAGCATGGTGCCCGCATTACTAGTGACGGGAAGACTTGAGGTCTTTCCCGGGACGGGGTCGTACTTGGATAGACGGCCATGACTGTTTTTACAGGGCACCGGACACACCGTTGGTCCCTTCGGGTACGCGTGAACATTAAAATTAGGGCAAGTCCCGTGATCTATTGTTTGTACCCCAAAGGCCGTGTGCCAACGAGTGGACTCTATGTTAGTGTCGTCTAAGGAAAGGTAATGACCGGGTGCTTACCCCGGGTACTTGAGGTACCGCGGGTCGTGGATGACACGGAAGTTCCCCGGATCTTGTGGGTAAAGTGTGCAACCTCTGCAGAGTGTCAAACTATTCGAATAGCCGTGTCCACGGTCATGGACAGTTGGGTAACCGCTCTTGGGCTACGTCCAATGTTTGTGAAACCATGCGTGTGTGTGTGATAAGTCAAGATGGTGACTTGACTCAGTGAGATGAATCATATTCATGTTGTTGTCGGTAACCTGTTCTCGAGGTTACGCGAGGTTGTTGATGCATAAGCTGGATGATAGCATATTGTTCTAGCCTCCTGCTAGATTGTTCATTATTATTTAATTGCATTGTTACTTGAACCACATCATGGGTTGCTTGCGAGTACATTCAAAGTACTCACTGGCTTGCCACTGGTTATTTAATTGGCCAGGCATGGAAGAGCAGGATTATGAGGAAGAGTTCTTTGGAGACGACCATGCGAACTAGGACGCTATCTCAGTCAGAATGCCTGTAGGGTTAAGGCAGATGGCATGGGTTCTACCCGTTTATCGAAGACTTCCGCTACCTGAGTTATTTACTATTCAGCCGTGAGGCTCTATCTATGTAAGACTTGGCCATAATGGCCTTAATTCATGTAAGACTATTTGTATGGATGTAAGACTCTTGTTATTTCAGCTTCTGTGTGTTCAGTGAGCATTGATCTCTGGGATCACTGTACACGTGCATTCGGTGATCTCGACTTCCAAGTCGGGGTCCCCACAGAGCTGGTATCAGAGCCACCCTGACTGTAGGAAGCCTTAGTTAGCATGGGCGTTAGTTAGTTGAGACCCCTTTTTCAAAACCTTCTGAACCTCTCTTCTTTTCTAAACCTGAGATTTTCTCAGCTTATTAACCCCTCCTATTCCACCTTTGTAGATGGCCGCTGTTCCCGAAGAGCACCTGACCACTGGCTTTCCCCTACTTCTCGAGGATAGCCTCCAGGAGTGTCAGTTCCACCGAGCACCCATCCTCACCTACCACGAGCATTGGGTGAGCGATACTGAGGTGGAGTACCATGTGGAAGTGATCGTGAAGGCAAACGATCCTCCCACAAGTTGGTTCTTCGAGGGACCCCAGATGACAACACTGCCACTCGCTGCCGAGGCTGCTGCACTCAAGGCACTAACTCGTCTCCGCGAGCTTCTTCCGGAGATGGCAGCCAAGATGGCAAGTCGCTTCTTACCTTACCGGAAGGAAGGTGACGAAGAAAGCAGCGCACTAGCCCCTCCACTGAAGGATGGACTCTCGCTTCGGTTCCAGACCTACTTCAGTCTATGTGCCGACAGCTTGGCACAAGACTTGGCCTCGGAATCAATGAAGCTTCGAGAAGAACTTTACAAGACCAAGGCACTTCTTCATCGAGCTCAAGAGAAGGCAAACAGGATTAAGAAGGAAGGAGCACCTTCTGGACAATCCGCTATCGCATATCGAGGCGGAAGGCCCTCCGAGGACGTGTCTTCCAAGGGTGAAGAACCACCTCGGCGACGCCGGATGACAGCAAGGGAATATCGCAAGCTTTTCCCTGCACCACCGTCGAAGCACCGTCGTATCCAACTCCTCCACTCCCCCACTCCCTCAAGCGACAAGGGAGCCCAGTCGGATGAAGACAAGGAGGAAGACCCAGAAGAGCCGGAATACGCGACCGAGCATTCCGCCGCTTAGGCATTATTCGCCACTCGGATATGCCAGTTGTAACCCCTACGGTAGGATAGGTCGTGTAACCCCTATGCGCAGTTGAGTCCTTGTATGGTTCATATGAAACCATCTAGCGTTTGCTTTTGTTGTGTCTGGATGTATGTCGTATTCTTCCTTCGGGAATGTGTAAACGACTACATCACCCATTTGGATTTTAATGAATGTGTTTTGGCCTTACGGCCCTTGCATGATTTGATTTAGTGTCACACCCACCCCCTTACTAGGCACCCATCTATCTTGCTTTTCCTCTTCCGAGTCATGAGACCTTTTACCACTCCAACAGGATGCCTGTTGTAACTCGTACTGGTACCTCTACCCAGCAGCCCGAAGTCGGAGCATCCTCTCAGCCAGAGGCAGACCACGACCAAACCAACGACCAAGCTCCACCACCACCTCCTCCAAGCATGGACATGGCTCAGCTTCTCCCAGCTTTCCGAGAGGAACGCCAAGCCAACACTGCAGCTCTTCAGCTGATTGCTCAAGCTGTCGCCAACAACCGCCAGCCGGCGGGGAATGGCAATGGACGTTCCACGTTGGCAGAGTTCAAGAAGCATGCACCGCCAACCTTCATCGAGACTGCGGAACCCCTGGATGCAGATGACTGGGTCCGTTCCATTGAGGAGATTCTGGAACTAGTCGGATGCACCGAAGATCGCGAGAAGGTGGCTTATGCAGCCCACTGCCTCGGGGGAACCGCAAGAGCTTGGTGGGATGGATTCAAGGTCATGCATGCTGAACAAGACATCACTTGGGTTAACTTCAAGGCAGAATTCCGCAAGGCCCACATTCCTTCTGGAGTCATGGCTATCAAGAAGCACGAATTCCGAGCCCTGAAGCAAGGAAGTGGCACTGTCAAGGAGTACATGCAGAAGTTCAGTATTCTGTCAAGGTATGCCCCTGAGGATGTCAGCACTGATGCTGCCAAAAGGGAGCGCTTCATGGAAGGCCTTAATCAGACTCTGCAATATTCACTTGTCGTGTGCGACTGCCCGTCTTTCCCTGACCTGGTGAACAAGGCACTTATGCTTGAAGACAAGCGGCGTGCTTTGGAAGACACTCGCAAGCGCAAGTTGATCAGTAAGGGAAGTTCCAGCAACCAGAAGCCTCGTCCGTGGCAATCAGCCCCGGCCAAGCCAACCTATCAGCAGCCAAGAGCTCCTGCACCTCGTGCCAATCCTCAGCCTCAGCAGTATGCCAACCCCAGGCCAGCTTTCAACCCCAATACCAGTGGTGGCAACAAGATCAACACTCCAAATCAAGTCACTTGTTTTGGGTGTGGTCAGCCCGGACACATCTCCAGGGTGTGCCCCAACAAGAAGCCTGATGCCCCGCGCCCCAATGCGCAGAACCAGGGACAAGGCCGAGGAATGCCACCAAGGAACCCAGCTCCTCGCAATCCACCGAACTATGGGAAGGGGCGTGTGAATCACGTCACTGCTGAAGAAGCCCAGGAAGACCCGGACGTCGTGCTGGGTACGTTCCTTGTCAACTCAGCACCTGCTACTGTCTTGTTTGATTCTGGAGCAACGCATTCATTTGTCACTCAGAGATTTGCATTAAAAAGTGGCATGACCCCTACACCCCTGAATAACCCTATGGTGGTACAAACCCCCGGAGCCGAGATGAGAGCCAAGATAGGCTATAAAGGAGTCGGTATTACCATTAACGGTGTAGACTTCCTAGCAGACCTTATCATCCTGAGATCGCAAGGCTTGGATGTGATCTTAGGGATGGATTGGCTCAGCAAGCACCAAGGCTTGTTAGACTGTGCCAATCGGACAATCACTGTGACCAATGACCAAGGAGTAGAAGTCAAGTTTGCCCCCAACTCCTCTTCCGCTCAAGCCGCTAAAGTCAACTGTCTGTCTGAAGTTGGGCTAGACCAAGTACCGGTGGTATGTGAGTATCCTGATGTCTTTCCGGATGAACTACCGGGAATGCCCCCTGACCGTGACATTGAGTTCATCATCGAGCTCGTGCCCGGAGCAGGACCCATCTATAAGAAGCCTTATCGAATGGGAACGGAAGAATTAGCCGAGTTGAAGAAGCAGCTAGAAGAGCAGCTAAGGAAAGGATTTATCCGCCCGAGTGCCTCTCCTTGGGGATCTCCTGTTCTGTTTGTGGCAAAGAGGGACGGTACCATCCGCTTATGCATTGATTATCGTTCCCTCAATGAAGTTACAATCAAGAACAAGTACCCACTTCCCAAGATCGAAGATCTGTTTGATCAGCTCAGCGGAGCCAAGGTATTCTCCAAGATCGACCTTAGATCTGGGTATTACCAGCTGAAGATCAGACCCCAAGATATTCCGAAGACGGCATTCGTAACCAGATATGGCCTGTACGAGTGCACGGTCATGTCTTTTGGGTTAACCAATGCCCCAGCTTACTTCATGTATCTCATGAATAAAGTCTTCATGGAATATTTGGACAAGTTCGTTGTTGTCTTCATTGATGACATCCTTGTGTTCTCGAAGTCGGAGGAAGAGCATGAGCAACATCTGAGGATGGTCCTAGACAAGCTTCGTGAGCACCAACAGTATGCCAAATTCAGCAAGTGTGAGTTTTGGCTGCACAAAGTTGGATTCTTAGGTCATGTCTTGACCGAGGAAGGATTATCTGTTGATCCTGCAAAAATCGAAGCTGTGACCCAATGGCAATCTCCAACGACCGTCAAGGAAGTCAGAAGCTTCCTCGGATTGGCGGGCTATTACCGCAAGTTCGTGGAAGGATTCTCTAGCATTGCACGACCAATGACTCAGCTCCTCAAGAAGGACAAGAAGTTCGAGTGGACGCCAAAATGCGAAGAAAGCTTCCAAGAGCTCAAGAAGAGATTGACCACCACCCCAGTTCTGGCAACACCTGATATTCATAAGGAGTTCGTGATATATTGTGATGCCTCTCGAACCGGATTGGGAAGCGTTCTGATGCAAGAAGGCCGCGTCATAGCATACCTCTCCAGGCAGCTACGACCCCATGAGGAGAACTACGCTACTCACGATCTTGAGCTAGCCGTAGTAGTTCATGCCTTGAAGACATGGCGGCATTACCTCCTAGGGAAACGGTGTGAGATTTACACAGACCACAAAAGTCTGAAGTATATTTTCACCCAAAAAGAGTTGAACATGAGGCAGCGGAGATGGTTGGAACTCATCAAAGATTATGACCTCAGTGTTCAGTATCACCCTGGGAAGGCTAACGTGGTGGCAGATGCCTTAAGCAGGAAGGCTTGCTCTTTGAATGTCATTATTCAAGAAAGACAGCCAGCCTTGTTTAAGGAGATCGAACAATTCAGTTTGGAATTGGTCACCCCTGGATTTCTGGATCATTTGGAAGTCAGACCAACCCTGATGGACGACGTCAAGAAGGCTCAAGATGGACACGCAAGCATTGAAGGTATCAAGAGGAAGATGAAGATGGGCAAGGCCCCAGGATTCTCCGAAGACGAGCACGGGATTGTTTGGTACAAAGGTCGTCTCTGCGTACCAAACAACACCGAGTTGAAGACGCTAATTCTGCAAGAAGCCCACGACACCCCGTATTCCATCCACCCCGGAGGAACCAAGATGTACCAAGACTTGAAGGCACGATTCTGGTGGCACGGTATGAAGAGAGAGATCGCAACCTATGTTGCAAAGTGTGATGTATGCCAAAAGGTCAAAGCTGAATATCAGCGACCCGCTGGATTGCTTCAACCACTCAAGGTTCCTGAGTGGAAGTGGGATAAAGTCGGAATGGACTTCATCACTGGATTACCATGGTCGAATCGAGGACATGACTCTATCTGGGTCATAGTCGATCATTTGACCAAGGTGGCTCATTTCATTCCTGTCAAGACTACCTACTCAGGCAACCAGTTGGCAACTCTCTATATCAACCGAATCGTAAGTCTTCACGGTGTTCCCAAGGAGATTGTGTCAGATCGAGGCACCCAGTTCACTTCAAGGTTCTGGAAGAGATTCCAAGAAGCCTTGGGAACCAAGTTGTCTTTCAGCACAGCTTTCCACCCACAGACCGGAGGACAAACTGAGCGAGTCAATCAGATTCTCGAAGACATGCTCCGAGCCTGTGTCCTGGCATATGGAACCAAGTGGGAAGACTGTCTCCCTTTTGCCGAGTTCTCCTATAACAACAGTTACCAGTCAAGCCTTCAGATGGCACCATTTGAGGTGTTGTACGGACGCAAGTGTCGCACACCCCTCAGCTGGTCAGAGACTGGAGAAGGACTAGTCTTTGGACCGGATATTCTCCGCGCAGCAGAAGAGCAAGTCCAACTAGTCAGAGAGCGATTAAAGGCAGCCAAGTCAAGGCAAAAGAGTTATGCTGACACTCGACGCCGAGACATGAGTTTCCGCGTCGGAGATCATGTGTACCTGCGGGTAACTCCTCTGAAGGGAACCAAGCGTTTCCACGTCAAGGGGAAGCTCGCACCAAGGTTCATTGGCCCTTTCAAGATCACCGACCGACGAGGAGAAGTGGCTTATCAGTTGGAACTACCACCTGAGCTATCCGATGTGCACAATGTGTTCCATGTGTCACAACTCCGGAAATGTCTCCAGGTTCCAGACAAGGCCAGTCTCTACAAGGATGTGGATCACCAAGCCATTGATCTGCAGCCTGACTTGACCTACCGCGAGAAGCCCATTCGTATTCTGGACGAAGCAGAACGCCGTACGCGGAGCCGTACCATCAAGTACTTCAAGGTCCAGTGGAGCAACCACACCGAAGCAGAAGCAACCTGGGAACGAGAAGACTATCTTAGATCCGAGTTTCCCGACCTCTTTTAAGCCCTAGTTTAGGAAACTCGGGGACGAGATTCTTGTAAGGGGGGTAGGTCTGTCACACCCTGCATTTTGTAACATGTTATTTGTAAAACTTTGAGGCATGAAAATTTGGACCAGCAAAAATTTTTAGCATCATTTGGCTTTTATTTGGAATTGAGTTTTCTTCATTTGCTTTTTCATGTGCTCATTAAAGTCAACTATGATCTCTTGTAGATTTCATCTCCTTATCCAGAACTTCTGCCCAATGATCATGCCAAGTGTTATGTAGCAGTATACTATTTTCTTACAAAATTAATTTGGCCAAAAAGTATTTTTATAAATTAGTTTTCCAAAAACCCCTGAAATGAGATTTGCACTGCAAGTACTTGATTAAGGGTGTGAAAATTATTTCAAAAGGTTTATTTGAGACCTAGTAGTCATAGGACTCCCAGAAACCACAAAGGTATAATTTTAAAAGTTATTTTCCTATTTTATTTAAAAGCTTTTTCTTAAGGCCAGAAATGGTCTTTAATAGGGAAAAATTATTTAACTGTTTCAAAAATATTTGCCAAAATTCAGAGAGACTCAGAGGACATATATTGTCCATATATAAGAGTTTCAACACTTGGTCATGTTCAAAATAATGGGCTAAACCCTCTAAAACCCTTTCTGGATATTTCAAGCTTTTGAAATATTTACAAAGGAATTTTTTCTCCAAAAATTCCAGGGAAATTCTATCATGTCATATATGACATATTTGATCTTGCAAAGCCTCATGCATTGGAGATCAAGGAAACCTCCTCAAACCCCTTCATAACCATTCTGTCCATATATGAAGTTTGAGCAACTCTACATTGCCAAACTTGTCCAAATGCTCTCAAACTTGGTGCACATGCTAGAATGGCCTAATAAGGCACCTAGACCAAATGGCACAAGATTTGGAATAGAGCAACTTGACCAGATCACCTCAAAACCCTTTCTGTTCAAATGCCAATTTGAACAACTTTACATTACCAACTTTTTATCTGGAGCCTCAAACTTTGTGAGCATGATCAATACCCCAAATGATGATGCTACACCAAGTGGTGCATCAAGGGGAGATGATTAGCTTGACTCAATCAAGATGAAACTGTTTCTGTTGATTTCTAGGGTTCACCAAAGTTACATTGGCAAGTTTCTTCAAATGAGCCCAAATTTGGTGAAGCACCCTATTTTCTTATGTCTTTCAACCCTGTAAAGTGCCATGTCAATTGGATCTCATTTACTTGATCAAGCCATGATCAAACACCTTCTGCAGAAATCTTAAAACCTCTACTTTTACCACTTTCACTTTTCTCCATGGCCTCAGCTCTTTACCACAGACTCATGGGGTTACTAGCAAACCCCAGTAACTCCCCCAGCACCTCATCTCCATGATTGGGGGGGTGAAACCCCAGCTTTACCCTGCTGTACACCCATCTTTCACCATTTTTACCAGCACCCTCCCTCTCTCTCTACACCACAGAGCATCCAAGGCCTTAGGGCAATTCTTTACCACTCCCTCTACTCACCAGACACTGTTGGACACGCTGGGACGGGCCAAACCAGCGAGAGCACGCTGATGCCGGTCACACGCGCTTTGGAGCGCGTGAACAGTACTCCCACACGCTGGCTCGGGCCAATCGCCGTCCCCCGACCACCTCGAGCCTCCCCCTCGCGCCTCCCAACGCGCCTCGACGTCCGCAGCCCCCACCGGCGCTGTCCCCCTCCTCCTGCGCCCTCCAGTGAGCGTCGCCGCACGCGCACCGGCCGCCCGCTTCGGCCACTCTGCTGCTCCACACGCGCGCGCCTTCCTGTTGCTCCCCCGCTCCCCCTCTTGCCTCAGCTGGGCGTAGGACTCGTCCAGCAACTCCCCTGACTCACTCCCGCAGCCTCCCGTGCGCTGTAGCGACGAGCCGGAGCTCGCCGGCGCACTGGACCACGGGTCCTCGTCGGGGCCCTATAAATAGGCCTCCCCGAGCCCTCCTCTCAGCACCAACAGCTTCTCCTCATCCCCAGCAACACTCCTGCACTGCTAGTTCATCCCCGAAGAGCCCCAGTGCTCGGGATCGACCGGAGCTCCGCCGCGTCGGGCCGCCGGCGATCTCGCAGTACGGGCCTTCTTCGCCCCTCCTTTGGCTCGATCTAGAACCGCCATGCATCACTGATGCGTTCCCCTTTGTTTTCCCCTTCTGCAGCTGCCGGAAACGAGCCAGCCAGCAGGTTCCCGACGACCCTCCGCCGTCCCAACTCGTCGTCGGCGAACCCGACCTCCCCGGCGTGCCGCACCACCACCACTGCCTCCGCAACTCGACGCTGAACCCGTCCCTGCCCTCCGTTGCCGTCGCCGTGGCCGGAATCAACGCCGATGAGCTCGCCGTCGCCGTGGCCGTGAGGTTGAAGATGACAGGCGGGCCCCGCCTGTCATCCTCCCACCTCTCTCCCCTCCTCTGAGCCACTGACCCACGGGCCCCGCCCGTCAGGTTTGAAACCTGACGTGCGCGCGCGCTGGCCCGTGCGGCCAGGCCGAGCCGTCTGGGCCGTGCACTGTGGCCACTTCTGGCCCAGTGCACAGGACCCCTTTTTCTCTTTTTCTTTTCTGATTAATGTTTCAAACATTTATGCAGAAAAGAATATTGATCCAAATTAAATAATTCCAACTCCTAAAATCTTGTAATATTCCAACCTATTTAATGGTGCTACTTTCATTCAAATCCATGAAACTTTTCTGTACTGTTCAAATTTAAATTCAAATTTGAGCAATATATCTCCTGTTCAAAAATCAATATATCCTATTCTGTAACTCCAAAACTCCAACTAAGATTTTTTCCCCATCTTAGAAAACCCTCTAGTATTTTACAAAAATGAGTTGACATTTTTCTGAGCACTTTGGTTTTTCTGTTTTATTTGTATTCTTATTTTTCCGTTATTATTATGCGACGTATAGATCCCGTATTTGACGAAGTTGCTGTGGAAGAAGAAGGAGAAGGACTAGAAGACTTTGAAGACCAAGCCAATCCAGGCAAGCAGCCCTTTGACCATGATACACTTGTTCTTCGGAACCGTTGGTTTCCGATGCATGATGATTAGGGTTACGATGGTAACCTAGATGAACCACCATATGATGCTTGCTTTATTGCTAATCTTGCCATATGCTAGATGACATGCAGTAGGTGGTCATGATGCTTGCATGATACATAACATGATCTTGATCTTGCTATATGCTAGATGACTTGCATATGGTTAGTGGTTATGATAGTGATGCATGTGTGACATAAAACTTCATGGTTGAAGTCTTTGCATAAAACCCCATCGGGTGCCATTTATGCCCGAGGGTGATGATGATGATGAGTTGGGTGACCACTTGATGACGAAGTGGTGTGCCAAGGCAAGTGTGTGTGTGTTTTTCAAACAGATTGGTTGAAGTTGCGACCGTTATTCCAACCATACATGTGCAACCACACTACCCCTTATGGGACGGGGCTTTATTGATTACTTAGGTCGATACTAGCATGGTGCCCGCATTACTAGTGACGGGAAGACTTGAGGTCTTTCCCGGGACGGGGTCGTACTTGGATAGACGGCCATGACTGTTTTTACAGGGCACCGGACACACCGTTGGTCCCTTCGGGTATGCGTGAACATTAAAATTAGGGCAAGTCCCGTGATCTATTGTTTGTACCCCAAAGGCCGTGTGCCAACGAGTGGACTCTATGTTAGTGTCGTCTAAGGAAAGGTAATGACCGGGTGCTTACCCCGGGTACTTGAGGTACCGCGGGTCGTGGATGACACGGAAGTTCCCCGGATCTTGTGGGTAAAGTGTGCAACCTCTGCAGAGTGTCAAACTATTCGAATAGCCGTGTCCACGGTCATGGACAGTTGGGTAACCGCTCTTGGGCTACGTCCAATGTTTGTGAAACCATGCGTGTGTGTGTGATAAGTCAAGATGGTGACTTGACTCAGTGAGATGAATCATATTCATGTTGTTGTCGGTAACCTGTTCTCGAGGTTACGCGAGGTTGTTGATGCATAAGCTGGATGATAGCATATCGTTCTAGCCTCCTGCTAGATTGTTCATTATTATTTAATTGCATTGTTACTTGAACCACATCATGGGTTGCTTGCGAGTACATTCAAAGTACTCACTGGCTTGCCACTGGTTATTTAATTGGCCAGGCATGGAAGAGCAGGATTATGAGGAAGAGTTCTTTGGAGACGACCATGCGAACTAGGACGCTATCTCAGTCAGAATGCCTGTAGGGTTAAGGCAGATGGCATGGGTTCTACCCGTTTACCGAAGACTTCCGCTACCTGAGTTATTTACTATTCGGCCGTGAGGCTCTATCTATGTAAGACTTGGCCATAATGGCCTTAATTCGTGTAAGACTATTTGTATGGATGTAAGACTCTTGTTATTTCAGCTTCTGTGTGTTCAGTGAGCATTGATCTCTGGGATCACTGTACACGTGCATTCGGTGATCTCGACTTCCAAGTCGGGGTCCCCACATTAATAATATTACTATTCGTTATCATCATCCTATTCCTAGGCTAGATGATATGCTTGATGAATTGAGTGGCTCTACAATATTCTCCAAAGTTGATTTGCATAGTGGATACCATCAAATTCGTATGAAATTGGGAGATGAATGGAAAACAGCATTTAAAACTAAGTTTGGATTATATGAGTGGTTAGTCATGCCTTTTGGGTTAACTAATGCACCTAGTACTTTCATGAGATTAATGAATGAAGTTGTACGTGCTTTCATTGGACGATTTGTGGTAGTATACTTTGATGATATATTGATTTATAGCAGATCTTTGGAGGAACATTTGGAACATTTACGTGTTGTTTTTATTGCTCTACGTGATTCACGTTTGTTTGGTAACCTTGGAAAGTGCACATTTTGCATCGACCGAGTCTCTTTTCTTGGCTTTGTTGTTACTCCACAGGGAATTGAGGTTGATAAAGCCAAGATTGAAGCTATTGAGAGTTGGCCGCAGCCCAAAACGGTCACACACGTGAGGAGTTTCCTTGGCCTCGCTGGATTCTATCGGCGTTTTGTGAGAGATTTCAGCACCATTGCTGCACCTCTCAATGAGCTTACAAAGAAGGATGTGCCTTTTGTTTGGGGTATTGCACAGGAAGAAGCATTCACGGTATTGAAAGATAAGTTGAACATGCTCCTTTACTCCAACTTCCTGATTTTAATAAGACTTTTGAGCTTGAATGTGATGCTAGTGGAATTGGGTTAGGAGGTGTGTTATTACAAGATGGTAAACCTATTGCATACTTTTCTGAAAAATTGAGTGGGCCTAGTCCGAATTATTCTACTTACGATAAGGAATTATATGCTCTTGTTCGGACTTTGGAAACATGGCAACATTATTATGGCCCAAAGAATTTGTTATACATTCTGATCATGAATCTTTGAAGCACATTAAAAGTCAAGCAAAACTGAACCGTAGACATGCTAAATGGGTTGAATTCATAGAGACTTTCCCTTATGTTATTAAACACAAGAAGGGAAAATAAAATGTTATTGCTGATGCTTTGTCTCGCCGTTATACTATGCTTTCAAAACTTGACTTTAAAATATTTGGTTTGGAGACCATCAAAGATCAATATGTGCATGATGCTGAATTTAAAGATGTATTGCAGAATTGTAAAGAAGGGAGAACATTGAACAAGTTCGTCGTTAATGATGGATTTGTGTTTCGTGCTAACAAGCTATGCATTCCAGCTAGCTCTGTTCGTCTTTTGTTGTTGCAGGAGGCGCATGGAGGAGGATTAATGGGACACTTTGGCATGAAGAAGACGGAGGACGTACTTGCTACGCATTTCTTTTTGCCAAAGATGCGACGGGATGTAGAGTGTTTTGGTGGTCGCTGCACTACATGTCAAAAAGCTAAGTCACGACTCAATCCTCATGGTTTATATATGCCTTTGCCTGTCCCTTGTGTTCCTTGGGAAGATATATCTATGGACTTTGTTTTGGGTTTACCTCGAACAAAGAAGGGGAGGGATAGCATATTTGTTGTCGTGGATAGGTTCTCGAAGATGGCATACTTTATACCATGTCATAAAAGCGATGATGCTGCTAATATTGCTGATTTGTTCTTTCGTGAAATTATTCGCTTGCATGGTGTGCCAAATACTATTGTTTCAGATCGTGATACTAAATTTCTTAGCCACTTTTGGAGATGTTTATGGGCTAAGTTGGGGACTAAACTGCTTTTTAGTACTACATGTCACCCCCAAACTGATGGACAAACTGAAGTAGTCAATAGAATTTTGTCTACTATGCTTAGGGCTGTTTTGAAGAATAACAAGAAAATGTGGGAAGAATGCTTTCCTCATGTTGAATTTGCTTATAAGCGTTTGTTGCATTCTACTACTAAGATGTGCCCTTTTGAAATTGTCTATGGTTTCCTACCTCCTGCACCTATTGATTTGTTGCCTCTTCCATCTTCGGAGAAGGTTAATTTTGATGTTAAACAACGTGCTGAATTGATCTTAAAAATGCATGAGTTAACTAAGGAAAATATTGAGCGCATGAATGCTAAATATAAACTTGTTGGAGATAAGGGTAGAAAACGTGTTGTCTTTGCACATGGAGATCTTGTTTGGTTACATTTGCGTAAGGATAGATTTCTTAATTTGCGCAAGTCAAAGCTAATGCCACGTGCTGATGGTCCTTTCAAGGTGTTAGAGAAAATAAATGATAATGCATATAAACTTGAGTTGCCTGCATATTTTGGGGTTAGTCCCACATTTAACATTGCAGATTTGAAGCCTTACTTGGGTGAGGAAGATGAGCTTCCGTCGAGGACGACTTCAATTCAAGAAGGGGAGGATGATGAGGACATCACTAACAAGGTTACACCCACAGCTCCAACTGACACATTTACAGGACCAATTACTAGAGCTTGCGCACGTCAATTAAATTACCAGGTACTTTCGTTATTTGGTAATGATTCTAATGTTCATGAGAATATGATGCTACCTAAATTGGATACATTTGTCTTGTTGACAAATGAAGGGCCTAGCTTGGACAAGAAGGATGAACATTGGAGCAAGATCAAGCATGGAGATGATGGCATGCGCAAGGGGAACAAGAATGGAGTTACAAGTGATGATTTCAGGACTTTGAAGCCACCATAATGAGTGCGTGAAGCCTTGGACGAAATATACAAGATGCCACTTCATAAATTTCGTCCAGAGACTATTATAGGTGCTGCGTCACCTTATTATTGGGCCATGCCCATGTAATTTCGAAATACTTGAGCATAGGCTGTTTTCAGAGTCCGTATGTGTGGGGAAACAAGAGTTAGGGTTGGTTTGGGACCCCTCCACCAAGGGCCACAAAATTCCCCCCTCTTCTCCCCATATATACAGCCCTTAGGGCGTCGTTTAGACTTTGGGTTTTGTTTACATTAAAGTTCGCCATAGTTGCAACTTCGCGTACTTCATTTGTGTTCAACGACCAGACAAGGACGTCACAGAACCCCACTTGATCAATAAAGCTTTCCTCTTGAATTCGCAATAACCAGATTGCAATCTCAGTTTCTTGCTTGTTCTTCGTTTGCCTGCAGGAAACAGACCTTCGTGGTCAGCTTGATCATGCTCCGGCGTGGTCAATAACCTCTCGGTGTTGGTTTAGCGATTGCTAAGGCACGACGTCCTCGCACGTTCGTAGTCGGATCGTCAAAGACGACTTTCTCCAAAACGATAGCCACCATCTCATCGAAAGACGGGACACCTTTGCCTCTACCACTATATAAGTCTACGTACCCCAGAAACTCCGTGAATAGAGAGAAAACCCTAATTCCACTGCCGTACCTTCTGTTCCCATGAAGACCCCATCTTGGAGCCTGTTTCGGAGCTCCACCGGAGGGGGATCCATCACGGAGTTCTTCTTCATCATCATCATCGCCCTCACCATGAGTTGTGAGTAGTTTACCACAGACCTTCGGGTCCATAGCTAGTATCTAGATGGCTTCTTCTCTCTCTCTGGATCTCAATACAAAGTTCTCCTCGGTCTTCGAGGAGATCTATTCGATGTAATCTCTTTTTGCGGTGTGTTTGTTGAGCTCCGATGAATTGTGAGTTTATGATCAAGGTTATCTATGAAAGATATTTGGTTCTTCTCTGAACTATTTATGTGTGCTCATAACATCCTTGCAAGTCTCTTCGAATTATTGGTTTGGTTTGGCCTACTAGATCAATAGTTCTTGCAATGGGAGAAGTGCTTGGCTTTGGATTCAATCTTGCAGTGTCCTTTCCCAGTGATAGTAGGGGCAGCAAGGCACGTACTGTATTGTTGCCATCAAGGATAAAAAGATGGGGTTTATATCATATTGCTTGAGTTTATCCCTCTACATCATGTCATCTTGCTTAAGGCGTTACTCTGTTCTTATGAACTCAATGCACTAGATGCATGCTGGATAGCGGTTGATGTGTGGAGTAATAGTAGTAGATGCAGGGAGGAGTCGGTCTACTTGTCTCGGAGGTGATGCCTATATACAATGATCATGCCTATATAGTCTCATAATTATTCGCTTTTCTATCAATTGCTCGACAGTAATTTGTTTACCCGCCGTAGAATATCGCTATCATGAGAGAAGCCACTAGAGAAAACTATGGGCCCCGGGTCTATTCGCAACATATGAATCTTCATCCACTTTACCTTTATCGCTTTTATTTGCTATTCTTATAAACTAAAAATACCAAAAATATAAACTATCATCTCTATCAGATCTCACTTTCGTAAGTGACCGTAAAGGGATTGACAACCCCTTATCGCGTTGGCTGTGAAGTTCTTATTTGTTTGTGCAGGTGCGGGGGACTCACGCGTGGTATCCTACTGGATTGATACATTGGTTCTGAAAAACTGAGGGAAATACTTACGCTACTGTGCTGCATCTCCCTTTCCTCTTCGAGGGAATACAACGCAAGCTCAAGAAGTAGCATAAAGCTAGTGAGGAAGGTGACTGCGTAGTCAGCTATCAAGTTCTTTAAAGGGTTGGTGTGCCGCTTTGGAGTACCCGCCAGAGTGATCACCAATAACTGCACCCAATTCATGAGCTACGCCTTCATGGAACACATCCAAAACCTTGGAAGCAAGGTCTCCTTTGCCTCTGTTGCTCATCCCCGGAGTAGTGGACAAGTTGAGAGGATGAACGCTAAAGTGCTGCATGGACTCAAGACAAGAGCTTTTGATAAGTTGCTGAAATGCGGCAGACGCTGGATTGATGAGCTACTGGTGGTTCTTTGGTCCCTCCGTTCAACACCAAATCGAGCCAGCGGCCATACTCCCTTCTTCCTAGTAAATGGGGCACAAGCAGTTGTAACACCCCAAGTGTAATACTTCCTTATGGCAATAAAACATTTACCATTTGATCCTTGTCCTTTCCTTGGGGGTTCTTTTCAATTATGCCTTCTCATTTGTTTTGCATTGTCATATTTTCTTTTCTTATGCATTCATGCATTACATCATCATCATCATTGCATCATGGCCATCATTGCATCATTGTGCATTGCTCTTCCTTGATGTCAAGTGTGTTCCTCTTGATCTTGCTAGAGTGGTTTGATGCAAGATCATGCCTTTCCTTAAACCCCTTTTCAACTTGCACCACTTCCTTTCCTTCTTTTCCCCTTTTCTTTAAATTTTGTAAGTGGCTTAACCTCTTCTTTTTAAATGTTCATCTCCTCCCTACATCTTTGGTACCTTGTCATAAGTCACCTTACAAAACCTCAACCTATTTGGAAATGATTTGGTCAGGTTCAAAAATGACAGAAGTTTGAACCATATTCAAACTTGTTTTATTTTTCTACCTCTAAAAATGCCCAAGTCATTTTTATAAAATAGGGCATAATTACAGGAGCTAGGGAATATTCTTATTTCCTCCTAATTCCTTTCCTTTTGACCTGGGCTTTTCCCTTTTTTTCTGCCTGAAGAAAATGGAAAAGGAATAAGACCAGCAACCAGCAGCAGCAGCGCAGCCGAGTAGCTAGCAGCGCAGCAGCAGCCGCCTGGGCTTGGCCTTCCCCCTCGGACAAGCTAGCAACCAGCCGCAGCAGCCCAGCTAGTTCAGCACGCACGTCCCTCGCGCCCGTTTGCACCCACACACACACTCGCCCCCTATGCTGTGTTTCCACGTGGACGACATGTCAGCGACTGTGCACAGCCCCGCACCCACCTTTTTTTTCCTCCTCCCGTTCGCGCCATGGGGACCGCGAGCAAGAGCGTGTCACCGTCCGTTCCTTTGCCTCGGCACCCTCTTAAGCCAACCCCCGCGTCCACCAATCCTCTAGGGTTCACCTCTTCCTCCTCCCGTCGCCAGGTGAGCTGAGAGCCACCAGATCCACCGCGCCTTCGCCGTCCCGAGCGCATCAGAGCACACGGGCTCGTTGCCGGCGTGTTCCTCGTCCTCCGCTGCCTAGCCAAGGGTGTCCTTCTTCTTCCCCGACGTCGACTACGTCCTCTACGCCTGCTACACGGAGCTGAAGGCCATGGCTTCTTCTTCTTCCTCGACTTCGACTCCGGCCACCGTAAGTGTTCGATCAACGTCACCGTCGACTCCGTCCTCCTCCCGGCCAGCCGAACACACCACCGTGTTCGTGGTGAGCTTCTGCTTCTCCTCGTGCCTTTTCCCCTTCCTTTGCGACGTCTAGATGCTAGTTCCCCGTGCGGTCGAACCCAACGCTGTCAGACCTCGTCGCCGACGAGTACTCCGACCTCCTTAGCACCGAGGTTTGCGCCCATTGTCTTTGCCTCGCCGTGTAGGTTCTGCTAGATGCATCCGCCGCTTCGCTAGGCTCTGTTTAGGCCTCACCGTAGCTCGTCGCCGCCGTTCGGCTTGCTGCTCATCGGCGTCGCTGTAGTGCTTGATAGGTGTAGCTAGCGCATGTTGAGGGTGCGGTATTCCTCCAGGAACACATCGCACACCTTCGCCGCCCGTTTTGGTCGCCGGAGCAGCTCCGACCGCCCGTGTTTCTCCCTCTGCTTCTGCCTCAACAGTTAAGTCAAGATGTGGCGCTCCTCTTCTCTGTCAGATACACGCAGCTAGCCCAGTGGTCTGTCTCTCGTCCAGTTAACCCAGCAGCCTGAGTTTGAATCCCCGCAGGGCCAGTGGTTCGGCCCCTTTTTGTTGTTTTCATGTGAGTCTAACACCCTGTGCCCTCTTGTCATTCCCTGAGCTAGCCCTACCCACTTCCACACACACAACGCCACACCAGCACCCCCCTGGACCCACTAGTCTGTGACTGTGGCTAGTCGAGGCCGGGTCAGTTTAGTATGTTTTATTTTCTGTTTTGTTTTATTGTATTTAAATTCTGTTTGCAATTTGATTTATTCATATCTTTTCAAATATGCATCTGTTCAAAATAATTTTTATATGAAAACTGCTTAGTTTTTAGTGTAGATTAATTATATGTAGTTTGTTGCCATGTTAAAAGCATTTAAATTGCTGTTTGAATTATTTTGAGTTTAAAAAAATGCTCAAACTTGTTAAATTCATAACTAATTAACCACAACTCCAAATTTGACATAATTTATATGTATTTGGGGTGGAAAAATGTGTAGATTAGGATGGTGTTGTTACTTTGCATGTTTAACAACTCTAAAACCTGGTGGCGACAGATCTGTCCAATAATTGTTTTTATGCTCATGGGAGTTTCCGGAATTGTTATTTGTTCCTTCCGGTCCATTTAAAATGCTTGCATGTTGTTGTTGTTCCTAGTTGCACCCCTTGCCATGTTAAAAAACTTTTGAAAACTTGTTGGGTGCTTGGTTAATTTAACTACATAACCACTTGTGTCTATGCTTTTACTTGTTATCTTTTGCATGATGTGTCCCTACATGTTTTGTGTTCTTGCTTTTGTCATGTCACATGTGCACCCATCATGATCTTGTGAGATGCATCATATCATGTCCATGCACATATGCATCATATCTTGCATCATTTGTTTGAGCATTGCATGGTGATTGATTGTTGTTCCGGTGTTTGTATTGTTGTGTTGGTTAGAGCCCGGTGATGATTCGGAGTTCGAGGTTCCTATCGAGACTGAGTTTGAGGAGCAAGGTTACGATCCCTCCGTGAACTTAACAGGCAAGATGACCATTCCCCGATATCACCTCTATATTTGCCTATGCTAGTTGTCTCACTCTTTAGATATGCCTCGATGCCTATTCCTGTTTGTCAGCCTCCTATTGTTGCCATGAAACACTCTAACCGCCTTCCTAGCAAACCGTTGATTGGCTAAGTACGCTTTTGCTTAGCCCCTCTTATAGCATTGTTAGTTGCAGGTGAAGTTTGAAGATTGCTCCATGTTCTGACTTGTTTTATTGGGATAACACAATATACATCTTGATAAACTAATGCACCTTTATATATTGGTAATGGGTGGAAGGCTTGGACTTCTGCTTGGTGTTCTGTTCCACTCATGCCACCTTAGCACCCGATAAACCGGTGTTATGTTCCTTGATTTTGAATTCCTAACACGGTTGGGGTTTATGGGCCCCCCTTGATAATTCGCACTGCTTAAAGCTTTTCCAGCAAGGCCCAACATTGGTTCTACATTTGCCTAACAACTAAAACTTCCATAGGGAGTTGCAAACCCGAGTTCTTAATCAACAACCCGGACCAGTGCTCCCCATGAGTGTTGGTCCAAACTGGGGGTTCTGCGGGGCCGCCTTGGGGAAACCTGAGGTATCTGGTATTACATGTAGGATCGCCCATCTGGTCGTAGCCTGAGACGTGATACGCGCGGCTACTATTAGGGTGTCGACACGCCGGGAGGTCTTGCTGGATTAGTTTTACCTTTGTCGAAATATCTTGAGCACGGGATTCCGAGAATACTCGGGTCTTCCCACTTTGGAGTTGCGACTCCGCAGATCATGAGCTTGTGATGGGCTAAGTTGGGACACCCCTACATGGTTTTGAACTTCCAAAAGCCGTGCCCGCGGTTATGTGGCAGATGGGAATTTGTTAATATCCGGTTGTAGATAACTTGACACCATATCCTTAAGAATACACTACCAGTGTGAGTAATCGTGACGGTCTCTTTCCAAAGGGCTTCGGGAAGTGAACACGGTGGGGTTATATATGAACATGAGTAGCTAGGATCACTTCTTGATCAACTTGGCGACCGTTGGCACGTGTTCTCTTCTCGCTCTAAACTCATAAGCTAGTTGCTTAGTGCTGTTGCAAACACTTTATACCTATTCCACACCTAAGGCTTTGGTAGTTATGATACCCGGGAACGGGATTGCTGAGTCCTTGTGGCTCACAGATTACAACACACACCAGGTGCGGGTACCGCCGAGAACGATGCATTAGATGGATCAGAACTTCACTGGGAGTTCAATGAGGAGCGTGGTCATTACTATGTATCGTATCCCGGCGATCAGTAGTGGTTCTTACTAGGAGGATCCAGGCTTGTGTTTATGGTATCTTTCTCGTTTGGTTTTCGTCCATAGCTGGACCCTTTGTTATTTGCATGATTGTATGTTATTGAATTCATTGTGTGACGTGGCGAGTGTAAGCCAACTATCTTTTACTCTTTCATCCCTGAACTTTTACATGAGATGTGAAAAGGTACCATGCTTGAGATCATTCCAGCATGCACTGATGTCTCTAAGTCGTGCCTCGACACGTAGGAGACATAGTCGCATCCTGGGCATTACAGCAGTGCTCCCTACGAAACTCATATACGTGTCACCTCGAGTACTTACCTACGATGAAGTAGCGTAAGAGAAGCTCTAGCATGACGATGTCATGCTCCTCGAGGAAAATCGTCTTCGGGGCGCTGTGCGTGCTGCACACTACCAGCAAGCCCTGCACCGCTATCATAGCCGTAAGGTTCACACTCGGAGCCTTGAGGAAGGCGACCTTGTCCTTAGGCGTGTTCAGTCCGCCAAGGGTTCCAACAAGTTGACGCCAAAGTGGAAAGGCCTTTACCGGGTAGTATGAGTCACCAAACCTGGCGCAGTCCATCTGGAGATCGAAGATGGCACTAAGGTGCAAAACTCATGGAATATTGAGCATCTTCGCAAGTTCTGCCCGTAAGGCGCGGCTGCCGGGCCCAGCCCCGGTAGCCACCTTTTTTTTGTACAAGCCTTGCTGATGCGCATGTAACCCTTTGTCCGAAGCCAGGCACAGACCCTATGCAAAGATAATAAAACAAAGTGCTTGCACCTAAAAACATGCATGCATGCTTATTTTAGCATCATTCTGCCATGAGCATTTAGGAAGAGGTCATATGATGATGTTTTCCCCTGTACTAACTGCAGGGCACCTACCGTGGATAAAATTCCAAGGAGAAGACGTGAGAGCAAGCTTGCATATCGGCCCTCCCCGACAACACGAAATAGATAAGTCCCTTTTTATTCATCCATAATGTACCTTTGTGTGGTAAATTTGTGCGTATAAAAACCTTGTCACCCTCCAACATTTGTGTTCCCATCCTTTGATTCAAACATTACTCCGATCAGGATGGTCGCAGTGGCATCTGGAAAAAAGGGTTAACAAGGGGCCAGTTCCCTTCCATGCTCATAACCCGCCAGGCTAAGCCTCGCGGCAGCAATGGTAGGGACCAGCAAGATGTCTTGCCGGAAAACCTTGTTTACTTGAGGGTATAGAGGAGTCGTTCCTCTGCATGGACATGATACATGCACAAGTGCCCGACAAGCATATATGTTTTCATTAATACGTAGATAAACAAGTACAAACCTTACAAAGTACAAACGTGGATGAGGGATTACATAATTTGAACTAAAATTTGGCAAATGCCTACATCTTTTAGATTGCAAAAAAGATAAGTGCCCTATGATGCCTTTTTGTCCCTCTCCTCCTAGGAACTATAGGGGTGGTGAAGAAGGTAAAAGGAGCGTTTGGATGGGATTCGGAGCGTCCTCGCCAGGGCCAGCGAGACGCGTTCCCTGGAGGATCGGAGGGACCCCGCCCCCTGGCAGGGCAGATGAGGCTGACAGGGAGGAAGAAGACGAATGGAATGTGCAGATTGTGGTGCCACCGAGGTGCAGCCGGTGATGATGGTGCTGCCGGCAATCACAACGCGTCGGAGGTGTTGTCTCTATTCGCAATATATTTCTCCTTCGCCGTGAGGAAGGAGTGGGGGGGCCTCAGTCGACTACTACGCTGCATTTCCACAATGGACTTTAGCGCAATGTCGTCGACACAATGTTCCGCCAAGGTCGAAGCAGCTGGTGACGCGGCAGCGGGTGCGCCGCTGCCATTGCCCCTGGCGCAGCCGCCATGTCGCCTGCTCCCCCTTCCAAGACTTCTCCCATTGGCGATGAGTCCAAAACCATTGGCCCAAGTCGGATGTCATGGATTTGTCACGGCATGATGTACTAGTGTGAGGACTTAGTCGTGAGGCCAACGCATCTAGGTAGTAGCTTGAATGGGGTTGAGCGGGACGAGAGACGCGGGATTTCAAATTGCTTCAGTCCCCGGGAAACATCATCCGGTAACAGCCCTACATGATGTTTGTGGCTAGGTCTTATTCCGTATACTCATGAGGGAGTTATTGTATAAGACGGCTCTCCTCTAGTTGTATCTAGCCTTTGAGATTATTCCGCCACCCTCTTGGGGTGCCATGCCTCTCCTTATATCAGTTGGAGGGGCAAGTTACATACGGAGTCCTGGTAGGATTAGTACTAGTCGATCTTCTATTACAAAGCGGATACAAGTCCGGGTCTTGCTTCCTCATAAGGGAAATATTTCTCATGCCTTTGCTCTTAAGACGACCCACCATAACATGAGCCAGCCTTCTGGGCCTTGGGCCTTGTCATCCATCTGAAACACCTGCCGAGTCACCAATGAGTCACCAGGCCCGGCCGGGTCATCAGTGAGTCGCCAGTCTTCGGGCGGTTTACCAATGAAACACCAAGTCCCAGTCGGGTCATATCTCTGGCCGGGTCATACGGCGCGGTATATCCTCGACACCGGGGGCTGAGCACGGGTACAAAAAGAAGACCCAATGGTGGCAAGTGCGTTCACCCGACCCTTCCCGCTAGCCATCAGGAAGAAAGGGACGGTCTAACGAAAGAAGAAGAAGAAGAAGAAGCAGAAGAAGGAGAAGGAGAAGGAGGAGATGCGTGTGGGTGTGCCCCTCGCCTGCACCCCTTGTTATAAGGGAGTGTGGCCGGGGGATGGCTCCTCGCCACCCAGAGGGAAACCGCCCCACTCCACCAATGCAGTCACTCTGCGTCGATGACGACGTCCAGAACCAACAACCGCCCTCCTGCGCCAATCCACGGTGCTGGGTTTTCTGTCATGACACTCATTCCTGTGCCCTGTGTGTCCGCCACCAACCCTGAACAACGCATGCAGCGTATGTGGCGGAAACGGCAGGTGTAGTGGGATGGGGAAAATGGAAGTCACCTTCGCACGAAGGCTGGCGGCCCGCGGGCCACTACGTGGATTACCCCACGTCATTCAACATGACTCACGGGAAAACCAAAAACCGATGTAGTCACAGGTTAACACTACAAAAAAAGACACATCCATGAAATTTTGGCCCGAACGAATTTTTTTCCTGTCATGCTTATGACACTTCTATGCCAAAATTTTTGACAAAAACCCGTATCATCATAGATGTGGTGGGCTCCTACTTCTATGACAAAAAATCATGAAAGAAAATGGGCTTTTCGTCTTGGGCGGGCCGGAGACGCAGCTGCATGAAATTCTTTGGGCTGTCCATAACTAGAAAAATCATGGTAGAAGCGAGGGCGAGGAAAATTTCGGGGAGTTCCCCGTTACGGTGAGTGGTCGGGGCGGAGCGACGCATGGAGGTTTGTGCATTTCTCTCGTATACATACGCGCGTGTGTGCGAGGCGTTGGGCTCTAATTGAACCCGAGCGAGGCGTTCGCTTACTGAACCTGAGCGATTGCATTAGCTACGTTACTGAACCCGAGCCATCGATCCCTTCGCTGCTAACTGAACCCGACCGACTCCTTCGCTGCTAACTGAACCCGATCGATCGATGATGCTGCTTACTGAAGCTGATCGAACCTGCTGCCTCTTGATGAACAGTAAACGTGGGGTTGGTTGAACGAGTCGAGACATCGTCGTTGGGGCTGGATGAATAGTTCTCGGTGAGGGTTCGATGAACAGGACCCCGTGGTAGTGGCGGTTGCCGCTGGATGAACAAGACCCCGAGATGAGGCCGCCATAGCCGAGGCATTGGGGGTGGATGAGCAGGACCCCATGGAGGGTTGGTTGAATAGTAGCCGGTGGGGGGCTGATTGGATGAACATGACCACGTGGAGGGTTGGTTGAACAGTAACTGGTGGAGGGTTGGTTGAACAGTAGCCGGTAGAAGTAGAGGAAGACGCGGTGGATGAACAGTGGTGGTGGAGGCTGGAGGAAGTCGACAGTGGGTGAACAGTAGCCCGTGGAGTTCCGTTTTGCGGTACACCACACCCCCTCCTGATGAACAGGACCCCCCTTTCGACCGTAATCGATCGAGCAGAAGGTCGTTTCCTCTATTTTGTGGTACCTCATTCTTGCATGATTTGAACTAAACTAACCCGGACTGACGCTGTTTTCAGCAGAGCTGCCTGTATGGTTTTGTTGTGTGCAGGAAAACGGATTTTTAGGTATCTCAGAAAAATCCACGAAAAATCACAGAAAATCCACGCACCCGAAGGAACCAGGAGCTAGAAGAGGGACCAGAGGGGGGCCAGGGGCCCCAGGCGCCCTGGTGGCGCGGCCCAGCCCCTGGCCGCGCCGGGGGGTCGCCTGGGTGGGCCCCACCTCCCCTGGTGCCCTACCTCGACTCGTATTTTAGCTCGTGACGGAGAAACCCCAGATCAGAAGTTCTTTTCGCAGTTTTCGTCACGGAGCTGCCGCCACCCTCTGTTCTTCTTCGGGAGGGCTAATCTGGAGGCTGAATTGGCCTCCGGAGAGGGGAGATCGTCGCCATCGTCATCACCATCACCACTCCATCATCCCTCCATGACTTCTCCTTCCATGTGTGAGTAATCCCCTGCTGTAGGCGAAGGGGGTGGTAGGGATTGGATGAGTTAGATCGTGTAATAGTTTGTCAGATCGTTGGGGGCATGTTGCCTATCATCTACTATGGTGTTTATCTTCTTTGCTTCAACTTGTTATGCTTAATGCTTGACACTTAGGGCCTGAGTGCCATGATTTCAGATCTGAACCATATGTGTTTGCATGAATATATTTGTGTTCCTGATCCTATATATGAGTTGTTTGCACCTATTACGGTTCGGAACCGGCGATCCCAAAAGTGACAGCTTGGGACACCAAAGGGGATGGTCCGTAGTTGGAGGATTACATGTATCCATTGAGTTCATTGCTTTGTTCCGGTGCTCTTTGACAGGAGCACCTTAATCTCCATAAGTTCCTTTTGGCCCCGTTCGTAGCGGGATGGTAGGACAAATGATGTTGTGCAAGTTCTTATTGCAAGCACGTACAACTACCTACGGGATACATGCCTAATGTTTGATATTTGCCAAGATGATCATTACTTTTCCGTGTGCCGTGCCCCAAGTTAGAAACATGATAGATCTCATCCATGCAGCGCCCAACCATCCATCTCCCTAGCCTACAGTGTTTTAAATCCTGCTGGTTACTAGTTACTACTTTTGCCTTTTACTCCTGCTATTTACTTTTGTTGTTTACTTTTACTATCACCATCATCACTATCATATCACTGTTACCACTTATCTTTTGTTGCAAGTAAGTATATTTCAGGTGCGGTTGAATTGACAACTCAACTATCAAAGCTTATAAATACTCTTTGGCTCCCCGTGTGTCGAATCAATAAATTGGGTTATTCTTACCCGCGAAGACTATCTCGATCCCTTACGGTTGAGGGTTATCAAGTACCGTTTTCTGGCGCCGTTGTCGGGGAGCATAGCAATATTTACAAGTCTACTTGAACTATCCTACCTCCTGCACTTCATCCGCTATGGGTAAGAAAGGAGACCCCAAGGTTCCGATCTTACTATCCACTACAAGAAGAGGTACTGTTCTGAGCACTAGTGCTACGCTTGATTCACCTTCTGTTATGAGTAAGTTTGCCTCACCACCACCATATGATGCTCCTACTGAATCTGTTACTATGTCTGATACTCTTGATGATGCTTCTACTACTGTTGATGATATTAGTTCCCTTGGTTATGCTCTTGAGAAACAGATCGCTGCTGCTGCTAAAAAGTCTGGAATTGAAATTCCTGTTACTCGCTACCCTATTGGTGAAACTTATGATTATCCTGATTTGAGTAAACTCAAGGAGAGACTCCTTGATGATGATTACTATATGCTTGATGAAGATTTATGCAGGGAACTGACAGAGTTTTCTGGCTCTGACCCTGAAGTTATTAAGAAACTGTTTGAGAAACACTCTTTGAAGAACAAAACCGTACCTGATCCTGAATTTGCTACATCTCCTATATGCATTGATGATCCTGATTATGATTTCTCTGTTGATCTTTCACTTATACCTATGGTTGAAGCTGACCCCTTTTATGGCAGAGAAAATGATGATGCTGTTGCACACCTGACTAAACTCGGTGAGTTGGGTGGCCTGTTTACCACAGATGAGAAGATACGATACTTTTATGTGACCAAGCTTCTTCCTTTCTCCTTGAAGGAAGGTACTAAAGCATGGTATGATTCACTCCCATGCGGTTCCATTAAGAGTCCTCAAGACTTAGCTCACTCTTTTGTTGATAAGTACTTTCCTGCTCACATGCAACATGCTGCTTTACAAAGAATTTATAACTTTAAACAGTTGCAGGATGAGTCCCTCCCTAAAGCTTGGGGGAGGTACTGCGGTCTGATTCGGGCTAGACCAGGACATGAAGTCCCTAAGAACGAATTAATCGATATATTCTATGCTGGTCTAACTGATGAATCTAGGTCCTATTTGGACAGTTGTGCTGGTTGTGTTTTCAGGAAAAGGACGCCGAAAGATGCAGAAGATTTGATGGGCAGGATTGCCAAAAACCATGAAGATTGGTCCGTACCTGAACCACCTCCACCACCAAAGAAGAGGGGCATGTTTGTTCTAAGCCCCGAAGATATGCGAGAAGCAAAGAAGTCTATTAAAGAGAAAGTTATTAAAGCTGAAGACGTGAAGAATCTACCCCCTATTGAGAAGCTGTGTGAGCCTACCACTCACCCTCCTATGGTAGAGGTACACTCTCTTTTAGATTTCAACGCAAGTGACATCCCTCATGGTAAGCCTCCTGATCAATGTTTAGATGAGTTTGATAATTTTATTATGAAACAAAATCGTTTTAATGAGAGGATACAAAGTCAGTTGCATGATAATTCCCTTGCTATCAAAAGATTGCTTGATGTTCTAGGTAGGACGGTTAATGATGTTCAATGTCTTGTGAAGCATTTTCATATGGTTCAAACTCAGCTTGACCAAATTTCTAATGTGCAAAGAGATTTGCTTGCTAACAATACCAAACAAGATGATTTGCAGGCTTTCGGGATTAAGACCCGAGGAGGAACTAGCACTCAAGATCCTCTCTATCCAGAGGGGCATCCGAGGAGAATCGAGCAAGATTCTCAAATGCAGGAAGAAGAAATTGTTGGCTCTCCAAAGAAGAAGAAGAAACATAAGGAGACTGACAATTCTAATGATCCTATTGCAGATGTAGAGCCAGCTGTTGATCCCAACAGTGTATCTATCTCCGATGCTGAGACTGAAGACGGTGCTGAACCTGCAGGTAAGGATAACGAGAAGAATGATCCGCCTGAAGTTCGAGAAGAAGAAGCACCTGACAAACGTAAGAGGTACACTAAAGAAGATTTCATCGCAAGAAAACATGGGAAGGAAAGAGAACCATGGGTACAGAAACCCATGCCCTTTCCAGGTAAGTCCATCAAATCTAAAGAAGAAGAGCATTACAATAAGTTTTGTGAGTGGATTAAGCCTCTTTTTCTTCAAATCCCTTTGACTGAGGCTATTAAGTTACCTCCTTATTCAAAATATATGAAAGATATTGTTACTAATAAAAGAAAAGTTCCTAATGAAGCAATATCTACTATGCTTGCTAACTACTCTTTCAGAGGCAAGATTCCTGATAAGCTCGGTGATCCAGGTATACCCACCATTCCTTGCTCCATAAAGAATAATTATGTCAAAACTGCTTTATGTGATCTTGGAGCAGGAGTGAGTGTTATGCCTCTCTCTCTTTACGAGAGGCTTTGTTTAGAGAAACTAATTCCTACAGATATCTCTCTTCAGATGGCTGACAAGTCAACTGTCGTTCCGATAGGTATTTGTGAGGATGTTCCAGTAGAAGTTGCTAATTGTTTGATTCTTACTGATTTTGTTGTGCTTGACATGCCCGAGGATGGGAGCATGTCCATTATTCTTGGTAGACCTTTTCTTAACACCGCAGGTGCTGTTATTGATTGCAACAATGGGAAGGTCACCTTCAATGTGAATGATAAAGAACACACGGTATATTTTCCAAAGAAGACCGACAGGAGGCATGGCCTCAACTCTATAGAAAATATCGATACCGTGAAGATTGGAGAATGGGACTGTCCACTACATGTGCCTCACAAATACAAAACTATCATGGTGGGGACAATGTCCATCAAAGTAAAGGTTCAGTGATTACTTCGTAAGAGGTGAGACTTTTTGCTCTATATATCGCCTGTTTGTTGGTAAGACTTGATCAACCTTACTAGTAAACATGTTTTATATAGATAAAAAGTTGAGCTTGTTATGTTTTCATTTGTTTTTAGTTTTTGTCCTACTTGTTGTACCAAGTATTTATGTTTTGGAGCTTCACAATACTACTCACTGCTTCAAGTTTTCAGAGAGTTTCGCAGCTTTTTGAACTTCGAAAAAAATTCAACAGTGAAGTTTTCAGAAAAATTCCAGAAAAATAAAAATAAAAATTTCCACGTCGGGAGTGACCCAGAGGGACCTGGGGCCAGCCAGGGGGACCCACCAGTGGCCCAGGCGGCCAGCTGGCGCGGCCTGCCCCCTGGCCGCGCCCACAGGGCGCCTGGGGCCCACAGGGCCCTCCTCCAGGTATGTCTTCTTCCTCCCTCTCTCTTTTTCTCCAAAAACTCGAGTTCTACACTTGTTCTTGCGTTCTTGCTGTTCTTGGAGGCGATTCTTCGATCTCTCTCTACAGCCCACCATTTGAGCTGAGATTTTGAGCAAATACTCCCTGGTATGTGACTCGTCCACCCCTCCAATTAGATTTCTGATTGGTGGCTTCATTTGTGAGTATTTAGTAGTTCTTGGTGCTGTATAAATGAGCTTGCATGCATGTGTAGAAAGTTATTATCCAAGTTTTGATGCAAGTTTATGCCTTGGGCAAGTGAGTTGAGTAGTTTGCCTTAACTCACCTTGTTTTAATCCTTGTTTTTGTAAATTGCCAAAAAATTCAGAAATGAGTTTGTTAGGAAGGGCAAAAGGGTGGCTTGAGAAGAGGAGGCCCGCACACTCCGATCGAGTTACTAGAGCCGCAGCTTCACCCTCGACTGCTAGGGTGAGCTATAATGAAGATCATGTGCCCCTGGAGTTGTTGGAAGACACAAGTCCAGCACGTGCTATGACGTTTCCATGTGATGAATTCCTTGAAGCTGCGGGAATCAAGGATGAGTTTTATAATCTTTGTGCTAATGCAGGTCTGACACGGCTCGTCACGTGCCGTGTTACTCAGTATCAAAAACTCACCTCCAGTTTCATTAACAGTTTTAGATATAATCCTGATTCAGGTGCTATTGAGTTTAAAATTTACAATGATCTTATCACCATGCATTTGGGATAGTTTTGTGAAATAATAGGTGTGCCAAACGTTGGGAGGACGGCTAGGATGGCCACTCAGCCCTCCGAGCTGAAAACCGTCATCAACTCTCTCTGCGGCATGGGTACGAGGGATATTCATCGGTCGAAGATCTCCAGCATCTTATTTCCTCACCTCAGGTATTTTGCATATTATGTTGCTAGAGGGGTGTTAGCTTGTGACAACACGAGCAACATTTCTGCTCCGGATATTGCTATCCTGGCAGCAGCCCTCTCAGGGAGGTCTGATTATAATCTGGGTGCCTTAATTGCTCGACGCCTTGCTATGAACGGTAACAAGGGAGACTTATATGGTGGCGTTTATGCCACACTTATCTTAGAACATCTTGGAGGCACCCCACACCCTGATGATAATCCTTTTACTTATTTAAGCTTTGATCTTGCTGCTATGAAAAGGCATAAGTTTGTTACCATGGCTTCTGAGCTGGATAATCTTGTTTATATCTTGCGTTTCGGAACTGCCGCGGAACGTGAGATCCGTCTACCTGCACCTCTTTTGTTTGATTTTTCTCGCAGGAACGGATGGTCCTTTGATGTTGTCCAGTTCGATGAGTTCATGGCCCAGTATCAGTTTCATAACCCCATGGAGGGGGTTGTGCCCGACGAGGAGGAGCACGGTGAGTTACCACCTTTTCAAGAAGAAACCGCCATCGAGTTTGGTGAAGGGTCTTCCTCTGCTTGGCGTACGGACCCTTCCTCGTGGCAGACTCCGAGGAGTTCGGTGTACACGCCAGCATCCTTCTACGACCCTTGGACTCACTACCATACCCCCGGAGCAGGAGGCTCCTGGGGGCAGTAGCTGCTACCAACTTAGGCCAAAAGCCTAAGCTAGGGGGAGTACATGCCCTTCTCGCTTTTCCATTGTATTATCCGTTTTATTCGCTTTGATCTTTTCAAAGTTTTTGCCCGTTCTTCTTTATTTCTCTCTTTGCAAAAACAACAAAAAGATTTTCTCTTTCTTTTGCTTTCGTTCAACCTTTGAAATAATCCAAAAAAGATTTTCTTTCTCTTTTTAGTTTGCTTTGTTTTCAGAGTTCAGTTCGAGTCCGTGAAGGCATTTAATTATATTTCCTACGTTCGATCGTGCAAGTGAAGAGGCAATAATGATGAAGATCGACAGAAGGGAAGCAACAAGGAAGACCGGTATGAACTCTTCTTGTTTCTACTTTTGTACATATGCCTATACTTATGATCTAGAGACCAGCTTGTAGCGACATAGTGCTATGTTTACAATGCTCTTCCAGTAGTTCATGCTTTCCTTGTGGCTAGTCTCGAATAGCTAGAGTATATAATGTGTTATTGAAATGATTTACATGCATTGCACTGTTCATAGTCTGGTATACTAAGGTGGTATTTCCCTTTAGAGAATTTTTGGATTGACTTGGCACATGTTTACACATGTTTAAGACTAAAAAGTCTGCTCTGCCTTGATGATCTTCGAGTTTCAGAATAGTTATATCACTTTCATGCCCGATTCAATGTTGCTTTGTCGCTCTGCATGATTATGACCGTTATTGCTCTCTAGTTGGTCGCTTCCCAGTCTTTTGCTAAACCTCCACTTGTACTAAGCGGACTGACTGCTTGTGCATCCAAAATCTTTAAAACCTGTTATGCCATATGAGTCCACCATACCTTCCTATACATGGTATTTACCTGCCATTCCTAACGAAGACTTTCGTGTACCATCTCGAAATTAATCAAAAGCATTTCTCTTTTTGTGCCTCTGTTTTAGCTCATGAGGAAGTAGTAGTTAATTCATGATCTTTTTAAGTTGGACAAGTTTCACCCCGGGATTGCATGTCTAATGTGAAAACCCATAATACGAGAAGGAGCTGGCATAGAGTGCGCCTAGCTCATAAAAGATAATACAACAAACAAACCCTCCTTCACGCTTTGTTCATGAGAAATCGGAAAACTTTGGCAGTGATAAACAAAGGAGATTAAGAGGATGTGATCGTCCTCATGCGGGAGCCGTTCCTCGAAACTTGTCCAGCTCAAGAAGTGATTGAGTTATCTGCTAGCATTCGTTGACGAAATATGCACCTCTCAAAAACGTTTTTACCTCTGTTTTTAAAAACCAAGAGCTCTGGTACATGTTTAGTTTTTGTTTCCGACCACGGGTTTTCAACCTTGCCAACAAAAGCCACAGTTCCAGAGTCTCCACCTTCTTTCTTCAAAGCACCAACTAGGAGAGCATAATTGTCATTCTGAGTGTAATGTGCATTGTCCCAAAGTATTACATTGTCTTCTGCATGCTTGTGATATGATTTATTCTGAAATTCTTAGTTCTAGTCTCCTTTAAAACTCTGGAGGAGTTTCTGCATTTATGTTTTGCTTCACTCATGGAGGCTAGCGAGATACCACCCTAGTATGCTTAAGCTATGTGCAATGTGATCTTGTCTTGATTTTCAGTGGTATCTTATTTACTTTTGGGTATTTGTGATTGGTCACTTGAAAGAAGGATTGCTCCGTGCATTGTCCTCATGGTACTGTTTCAATACTTGCTAGACTCTTTTCGTAGTACATGCTTATATACATCTAATGAAGCAAAAGAGTTTGTCAAAGTTTTCTTTGTCGCGTCCAGTTCGTTGAACTGAATTGCTTGAGGACAAGCAATATGCTAATCTTGGGGGAGTTGATACGTCTCAAACGTATCTACTTTTCCAAACACTTTTGATATTGTTTTGACCTCATTCTTGCATGATTTGAACTAAACTAACCCGGACTGACGCTGTTTTCAGCAGAGCTGCCAGTATGGTTTTATTGTGTGCAGGAAAACGGATTTTTAGGTATCTCATAAAAATCCACGAAAAATCACAGAAAATCCACGCACCCGAAGGAACCAGGAGCCATAAGAGGGACCAGAGGGGGGCCAGGGGGGCCCAGGCGCCCTGGTGGCGTGGCCCAGCCCCTAGCCGCGCCGGGGGGTCGCCTGGGTGGGCCCCACCTCCCTTGGTGCCCTACTTCGACTCGTATTTTAGCTCATGACGGAGAAACCAAAGATCAGAAGTTCTTTTCACAGTTTTCGTCACGGAGCCGCCGCCACCCTCTGTTCTCCTTCGGGAGGGCTAATCTGGAGGCTGAATTGGCCTCCGGAGAGGGGAGATCGTCGCCATCGTCATCACCATCACCACTCCATCATCCCTCCATGACTTCTCCTTCCATGTGTGAGTAATCCCCTGCTGTAGGCGAAGGGGATGGTAGGGATTGGATGAGTTAGATCGTGTAATAGTTTGTCAGATCGTTGGGGGCATGTTGCCTATCATCTACTATGGTGTTTATCATCTTTGCTTCAACTTGTTATGCTTAATGCTTGACACTTAGGGCCCGAGTGCCATGATTTCAGATCTGAACCATATGTGTTTGCATGAATATATTTGTGTTCTTGATCCTATCTATGAGTTGTTTGCACCTATTACGGTTCGGAACCGGCGATCCCAAAAGTGACAGCTTGGGACACCAAAGGGGATGGTCCGTAGTTTGAGGATTACATGTATCCATTGAGTTCATTGCTTTGTTCCGGTGCTCTTTGACAGGAGCACCTTAATCTCCATAAGTTCCTTTTGGCCCCGTTCGTAGCGGGATGGTAGGATAAAAGATGTTGTGCAAGTTCTTATTGCAAGCACGTACAACTACCTACGGGATACATGCCTAATGTTTGATATTTGCCTAGATGATCATTACTTTTCCGTGTGCCGTGCCCCAAGTTAGAAACATGATATATCTCATCCATGCAGCGCCCAACAATCCATCTCCCTAGCCTAAAGTGTTTTAAATCCTACTGGTTACTAGTTACTACTTTTGCCTTTTACTCCTGCTATTTACTTTTGCTGTTTACTTTTACTATCACCATCATCACTATCATATCATTGTTACCACTTATCTTTTGTTGCAAGTAAGTATATTTCAGGTGCGGTTGAATTGACAACTCAACTATCAAAGCTTATAAATACTCTTTGGCTCCCCGTGTGTCGAATCAATAAATTGGGTTATTCTTACCCGCGAAGACTATCTCAATCCCTTACGGTTGAGGGTTATCAATGGCCAGGCCGGTGATTGGGAGTAGGGTGGAACGGTGAGTCCTGCGCAACAGCACAGCCGGCCACGAGAGGCAGGAGCAAGCGGCACGGCCGGCGCTAGTTTGGGCGGCTGGAGCAAGAAGACCGGATGTTGAAGAAGCACGACGGCGGTTGGATTGCCATCCAATGGTCACTGCACCTATAATCGTTTGTTGACTATAAGTTGACAAAGCCCTGCGTACGCATCAACTTTGTAGGCCCACAAATCAGCCTCCAAATCGGGTGGGTCCCAGCTAGCAGGAGGAGTGTTCATTTTTTTTGTGCGTACTAAGGAGGCACTTCCTTGCATGCGAAGATATAGCTGGTGGGTACGAGCTGGCAGCGGGAGGAACGTTCGTTTCGCGACAAACAAAGGCCCTTCCGGTAGGTCCCCGCTGCCAGGTGGATGAATCATTATTTTGCGCGTAATAAGGAGGCACGTCCTTGTGTGCGGCCGTGGACCCACATGTGAGCCTCTCCATGCATAGTTCTCTTTCGATGGATGTCGATCGTTGACAACGTTGACCACGCCGCATCGAGAGCACCAAGGCGTTGGACGACGGCGACTCGGCACGGCCAAGTAAGGGAATGACCCATAACCGATGAAGACTCGACAGTTGTTTCCTACGCGGAGGGGGTACGAGGGTTTACTTGTTCGACTACAGTGTGAGGTTGTCGTTGCCGGAAAACAACAGGATGTGTGGGTGAGTAGAGGGATGGCCCGGCAGAGTGGGGCCGTGAGGCCTGCCCGGCAGCACAGCCGACCACGGGAGGCGGGAGCAGGTGGTTCCGCCGTCACTGGTTTGGGCGGCTGGAGTAGGAAGATCAGAGACAGAAGAAGCACGATTGTCGTTAGATTGACATGTAACGGTCTGACGTTGCTAGAGTTGATTGTACTAAGTTTTTTTTAGGAACCTTGTGTACGCATGAACTTAGTAGGCCCACAAGTCAGCCTCCAAATCCGTGGCAGACAACATTGAGCCCATTTGCTATTTTTTAATAAATTGCAGCCCATTTGCTAATTATTAAGGAATTTATTGCATCCCATTTTCTGCCCAGGACCATGGTCAACAAGTTCAACCTAATTTTGCATATTTCGGTGGAGTTCGGCCTGTTTCAATCCAGAAATGATAAACATTTAATTTTTAAGAATTTACTGATTTGCCAAATAAAATATTATTTTCTTTTTGCAAGCTGATAGGACGTGCGACAATTTACTCGGTTTTAGGGAAAACCAGTGGTAAAAAATCAGCACTGGGGGGAAACAAAAAATAAGGATGTAAAGATGAAAAGGGAACTCTACATATTTTAAATATAATAATTTATCTACATGAACTAGTAAAACTATAGGTAGAGATCAGAAAACGGAAGTTTTTTTAGAAGGATAGCTAGGTCTTTATTGCATGGTTAAAATTTTTACTGAAGAAAACAGAAGTAGGACATGGCGTTTTAAAGGAAAAAGGATCTGTGCTATGCGTTTCTTCAGTAAATAATATGCCTGTGGATGTTCTACGAGAAAATATAACTAAGGATGGCGGGCTAGAGGCCAGTTGGTACCTGCTGGATCTTTGTGCCCCATTGTCTTCATGGGCTGGGCCTATCAAATACAAAACCAAGCCTGGGCAGTCTACAGCCTAGTTGATATTTGCTCGACCTGAAAAAACAATATATTTGTTTCTCCAAAAAAACAATATACTTGCTGGATCTCAGTTACCAGTCTATACTTGAAGAATTCTCTCGTTTATTGTGACTACGTTGAAACTTTCAAGGGTTTCACTATCCAGACTTCAACATTATTTTTCCATCGTGATAATAAGTGCATGCACTTGCTTGCGTACCACCATGGACCGGCTGGTTCCGTACGGTTAGGCTCTGTATGGACAGGTCTTGTGGTTTCACAGACAAATTTCATGCAAATCGGATGATTTTTTGTGAAACCATACTAAATTCATTGCATTTTACATACTTCTTTTTATTTATGGAATATTCTACATATTTAAATAAAAATAACATACTAGGCCTTTTTTAGTCCATGGGAGGCGCTTGTCGTGATAATTAACTCTTCTGGAAGGAAGTTCTCAAAAAAATCTGGAAGGCCCATATCCATCGTTCCTCTCTATTAACAATTTGTAGTTGGGCTTGGCGTATCACAGCCCAACCCCGATGTGCTATGTCCAACGCTATAAGCCTGTGATTGACTCAAAAACAAACTATCAGCATGTGAAACCCACGGGATGGATCCCGTGCGTACTCGAATATCTACTCTTATTATATTTATTATTACTCTTATCAAAACAGAGTTGGTGATGATGGTGTGCCTGCTATCCTATAATATATGCCGTCTGATCTATATCTGATGGATAGGAAGTAAACTATGACAATTTGCGAAAATATACCCGCACTCCTCTCCACATTTGCAGATAAGCCTTTCCCTTGTTCATCCTTATCTCACACAGGATAAACTACTCATATAAATGCATCTTGATGTTCCGTGCGACGCACGGGCATCTTGCTAGTATGTAAAATAATTGGAGAACTGGGAATTCGAACGACATGTGCTTATGCTATGCATCAAAAAAATAAATCAGGTGCCTGAAAATTTGTTTCGAAACAAATGATTCAGCATTATATCCACATCGACCCTCGACATGATGGTTGGAAGCAAATGCCAAGTTCATACCGAAAGATCCTTAACAACAATACCAACTTGCAGACATCCAGGTAGAACAAGTACCAATACAAACCTAACTTATAATATTTTTAGTCCTGGCCCTGGTGTTCTTCTGGTAGAAAATCTTGCAGACAACCAGCTCCCCCTCCTTCTCTTGCTCCAAGTCCCCGAGGTGGTACTGGTGCATCACCCAGTTTGTCCTCTGCTGGTTGGAATTCTTGTTGGTGTGCTGCACCACAACCTTTCTGTTGCCCGTCTGCCGGCCGTTGACCATCACCGACAAGTTATTGCCGGTCTTGTGCCACGTCGCGTGCATTCCGCACTCCGACTGTATCTTTCGACGTGTCCGTGTGTCCCTTTTGAACGCCCTGGAGTTGTGCCGGAAGAAATGCTTGCTTAGGCCACTCGGTGTGATACCTGCAGTATTGGCGAATACATGTTTTAGGGTACGTAGTTGGCATTTTCATAACATCTTTGGCATGTTGCAGTCACTTGTATCACTTTTTATTAACTGTCAATTGTAATTTCTTCACTAGGTATGTGTCTAAAAACAAAAATAGAGCTATAAACAAGGGAATATGTTTGTGCAAGTAGATGGCAGATCGGTGTCTCACCTAGAAGTTTCTCGGGATGGGTGTAGCATATGATGTACTCATTGTCGATGGTTGGTATGAACAAATTGATGAGAGGGTGATATCTCGCGCTGTCAGCACTCACTTTGGCCTCGAGGTGCTCGATCGGCTCCTGGCCCATTGGATCGAACTTGACGCCAGCCGGCAGCACCTGCCAATCCTTCTTGGACTTGCACCGGTTAATTCCAGTTAAATGGTACTCAATGCATGATCAATCAACTGTTTTTAGTAAATGATGAAAGATTTCAACAGATAAGTGGTACTCCAAATCTGAAGTCCACAATACCCGAACAAACTGGGGTCTCGGCTTCATTACTACAGGTAGACTCTAAAGACTTGAAAACCCCATAAAGATCAAAATCATCATACAGGGCGACGAGACGAATACTCACAGGAGCGGCCTCTCTGGTTTCTTCCTTCATCCGGCTAGCTTGAAGATCATCCTTGTTGAGATCGATTTTTCGGCGTCTCCCTTTTAGCTACTTGCAATGAAGTATAACAACTCCAGTAGCTCATCGCTCAACGTACCAAATGGATCGGAACAAGGCGGCGGCTGCGAGGCGGGGAGACCAGGAGAGAATGGGAGAGTGATTTTGTAGAGAATGCGAGAGTGATGTTGTAGCACTACGAGAGGGGTGAGGCTCATTTTGGTGAACCGAACATGCCGCCGGGACTCTTGTATCACCTCACATGCAGCGTGTTGTCACGTCAATTCAATGTGAGGGCAGGATGAATAATTTGACCGACGTATACTAGTACTACTGTACTAGAGTACTTACTAGTCATATTTAGTGTCACATTTTAACCATAGGTTTAACTAACAAAATGTCAATGCATGTCACCGAAAATTATATCATTGTAAACTATGTTCAAATACGAATCCAACGATATAATTTATTGTGACATGCATTAACATTTAGTTAGTTAAATTTATGGTCAAAATTTGACACAAATTACGAAGGGGACCAATAAACCAGGAGAGAGGTAGTAGTACGAGTAGCGCAATATACGGTATAGAGGACTAGTACAAATTTAGAAATGGAGTAGTACGAAGTTAGAAGGTTGTGCGATAGACTTTGTAGGCTACATGAGTAATACAAAATATAATTCCCATTTGACGACACTTTCACCAACAAGTACGCATTTGATGACAGGCTTCTGTACAACATCTCCATCATCATTATTTGTACATCCTACACAGGTGAGTTAGGATGCACTTGATCCCAGAAAGGTATCTATCCTTCAAACTAACTACAGTACATAATATCCAACAAAAGAGGGTCATGCTACAGCAGCAGGATACATGGCTCAGTCTAGATATCACTACAAATCAAATTGTGCATATTTGCTGTTGGCATGAACCACATCGCCGCATGTAGGGTTTGCAAAAGCCATCCATCGCTTGGAAGCTTGATGCCTTTCACACGTTGAAGATTATCTGGCAACAAGCTTTGTCGACGAATCTCTGGATATGGTGATTCATGAAACCCATGGTACGATGTGTAAACACAGTTCCCCTGGTGAATGGAAGTTGCATAGCATGGTAATCATCGTCAGTGATATGATCGATGATTGGTTGGATGATCAGATAATTGAGCCCAAGGAACATGGAGTGGTTGCCGAGGCTGTAAACCCGCCTCCAGTTGAATACGCCTGGCCCAACGGAGCTGGGATCTTTCTCGAACACGAAGCAGCCATAGCCATCACAGTCACGAACGCCCCAGACAATGTATTGCATGTGGTTTGATGAAATGGTTTGGTCAATTTGGTACGTGCGGATGAGCATCAAATGACCACCGTCAGTTGAACGAGCGATAAACCACCGCCCATTGACTTGTATATTTCCAGGTCCTGGAATTATGAAGGCCAACGCATTTGTGTCTGCTGCAACAAATCAAATTGGAGACCAAAAGTACAGAAATATACAATCATGTTCAGAGTATGTGTGAAATAAGATTATTATAACAGTGACACAGATCATAGATAGAGAATTGCAATGTCGTGGTCATAATCATATCCCAAGTTAATATCTATTCTAACAATCATTAGATGCCAATTGTTCTCATATCAACTCCAACAATAAGATGTGTGGTCATAAAATCTAAGAAATGAGAGGAACATATAGCAATGATGTGGTTATGGACATACTATCTATTCTAAATTTCTAACAATCAACAGGCAGTCGTATTCATAAGGTAGATATGAGATGAGATAGAACAATTACCCATGATAGATTCCACCAGTATGTGCAGCCAATATGTACGTCGACCACGTAAACGACGCCATCGTGCACTATAACATCAGACATGAATGGAGGGTCAACATGATTGATAATGAGCCATAACCATGTATGGCGACCGGATTCCAGATAGACTAATCCCATGTCGAACAAGGCAATGAGCTTGTAATCCATGTAGTCTTCTGATGGTGTGGGCACTTCGCAGATTACAACCTTCAGTGAACGGAGGTCGCACCAACTGCTCGACACGTCTCGTGCGTAGTAGGCAGGAGTGTCCGACGGGCCGCGAGCCTCAATGCCGGCAGTATCCAACGATGGAAGGGTGATCTCTTGTTGGGTGTAGATATCCACGAGACGCCACAAAATACCTGATTGGTGGATGAGGACGATCCAGTTGGCCTTCATGCCAGCCCAATAGTGGCCGCGCATGAAGGAAATGTGGATGGGTAGTGGTAGCATGTTGAGGGGCACCGCGGCAACCTCTGTAGGATCGTCAAGTCGGTGGCTGGGCCACCTGTGAGGATCGGGCATCAGAAAACAGGGTGTCTTGAAAAGAGCCGGCCGGTTGCAGACGAGTAGACCATACAAAGACACCGAGCATGCGGCCAGACGTACGGTGTTGAGCAGGTCCATACGATTACCGATCTGTTCCAAGGGAACATCCGGGAGGGCATTCCAATCGCGGTTATGCATGTTAGTCGGTTCTGCCATAGGTTTTTTCAGGGAGCTGAGTGATTGGGGTTTTCGGTGCCTGCGAGCGAGCGAGGACGTGGATTCGGGCGGTTGAGCGAAGAAGATGCCCTGTGTGGCCGGGCAGGGAGCAGGGGGATATGGTATGCGCGAGCTACCAAGGAAGATGGTGTGAGCGGGGGGAAATGGTGTGCGACCAACGATGGGGAAGAGAAGAGGAATAAGAAGAGAGGAAGAAGAAGAGGGAAAGACGGGCAAGAAAGTGCATCCTCATAATCTCTATTCAACTAGTACTACTACTAGGATATACCGTCCTTTAGAGTGTAAATAGTTAAGCCGATGACATGTGGGTCTTCCTCAAGATGGCCCATATGTCAGTTAATGGAAGAGAGAGGTGCGTAGGCGTTTTTGCGGAAGCGTGCTCCATAGGAAAACATGATGGCAGTACTGGGTAAGGGTGATTTAGTAACACCAGCACGCTGGTTTAGCTTATCAATTAAGTGTCCCATCTGCTGCTGCGTGTATTGTCACTTCACTGTGAAGACTAGTTGAATAGCTCTCTCTGACCGAGATGGGGAATAATGGATCGCCAAGACTCCCTATCTACACAATCCCTATACCTCTACTATCATCCTGTCCAACAAGAGGAAACTTGGCCAAGGCACCCGGCGCTAATAATGTAGGAGTACTAGAAGTATATTGTGTAAATTTGACCATCTATTTAACTAATAAAATGTTAATGCATGTCACCAAAAATCGTATCATTGGATTCGTATTTGAACATAGTTTTTAATGGTATAGTTTTTTATGGCATGCATGGACACTTTGTTAGTTAAATTTATGGTCAAAATTTTACACTAAGTATGAAGGGGACCAATAAACCAGTACGGAAGTTTATATATAGCTCAATAAAAAAATCACCAACCAAGGTAGTACAGTACAAATTACAAATGGGACCAATAAACTAGGATGGAGGTAGTAAATGATGAGTGCCCGAAGATATTTTTTCCCGAAAATGTATGTTACTAGTGTATGTACTCTCCACTGTGGCTAGTCTTAATTCTTGCATGCAACATTTTAATGAAACTTGAAATATGAACATGTCAATGGGAGGGAGTAAAAGCCTCTTGCATGCATGCATGCATGCATGCAACATACAGCACTCACACATACAGATGCACACATGCAACACTCACGCATCCATGAGGCACACAGCACGCGACACAACGCACACGCTCACGCTCAAGTATCCAAACGAATCCCTCCATCCGTTAAAGACTGTACATATAGAGATTTATAGATTGACCAAGAGGAACCGGAACTTCATGGCATAATTAACGCCCAAAAGTACTCCCTCCATCCCAAAATAAGTGTCTTGACCTTAGTATAACTTTGTATTAGAGTTAGTATAAAGTTGAGACACTTATTTTGGGACGGAGGGAGTAGCAGACTTATGTGTGCATGCGACCATTGGGAGAAGAAGATTAAATGAAGGTTGTTAAATGTTGTAATTAAAGATAGAAATGTACTCCCTCCGTTCCTAAATATAAGTCTTTTTAGACATTTCAAATGGACTACAACATATGGATGTATGTAGATATATTTTAGAGTGTAGATTCACTTATTTTGCTCTGTATATAGTCACTTGTTGAAATCTCTACGAAGACTTATATTTAGCAACTAAGGCGGAGCGGAAAACGAGAGAACTTAATGTTTATCTGCTAATTAATAGCATTGCATGCAATGAACTGACCACTCCATGTCATGTTTTCTAATGCTAGATGTATAGTTTTTCATGGACCGAGGGAGTACACGTGCATGCACTCACATACACAGCTAGGGTGATTCGCGCGCAAGGGTTGGACTCCTGTCGGGCCTGCGCAAAGTTTTGTTTAACTGATTTCTTTGCTCTACCAACTTACAGGTGGCACTACTGCAGGATGGTGCTAACGCGACACTACGATCAGAGACCCTTCGACGAAACTGTGCGCGATGCCATAATTGCAAATGATGGTGTAAAAGAACCGGAAAAAAGGTGCAAAATGTTTGCGAAGACGGATGCATCAAATACGGTTCAAATTTTTGTTGCGTGTGCGATGAAGGGCATACAGTTTAGTTCAATTAAATGTTTGCGATGAGGAGGAACAAAAAAACGGGCAGCCAGATGAAGGTGTGTGCGATATACAGCATACCGTTCACTAGGATGAACTGTGTGTGATTAGGCAACACAATGGAAACGGTTCAACTGAACAAGATGTATGTGATACGCGGCAAACATGTCTGTAATCAGAAATGTGTGCGTAGACCAATAATAATACAGACAATTGCTGCTAATAAGCCATGTGAATTGCTCTGTCTACAGTAGAATAACATCTATATATACATATAACTGAAATAAACATCCAATTATATAAGTGACTCTACAGATCATTCGCACACACCTCAATAAATAATTGCATGCATTCTAAAGTAGGAGAAATGATCGTCTAGTCATCTACTTCTTGTGACGCTCCCGCCACTGCTATGTCGCTCGATCCCTCGTCTGGGTCAGGAAGAAGACAGTTCCTCATGTCAACGATCCGCGTGTACATCTCGTAGCTTGTGTACGCGTCCATGGCCTCGTACTTGACATGTTGTTCATCCAGTCTCTCATGCCACACACTATGCCAGGTGTTCTTGTCCTTTTTGCTCTCTTCCTTCATCTTGGCATATTAGGGGTCGATGATGGCCGAGGCGAGGTCAACCAGGGAGTTCAGTTTGTTTTTGTCGCTGCCCCGGACCTGGTAGTGGTGTTGGATGTTGACAAGATTCGGGCATTTCAAGCCTAAAACCTTGAGCGCTTTTAGATCGTTCGTGGTGTCCACCGTAGCGAAACTGTAGTCGGAGTTGTTGATAAACCTGGAGAAATGCTCGCAAGGCCTTGTGGCAAGGTGGTAGTGGTAGATGAGGATGTCATGTTGCACGCACAACTGGGCGATGACAACCTTCTGATCTTGACCGGCATGACCCATGGTGTACTCGAGGTCGAAGCGAACCACTCGGTACTTGTCCTCGGCAAGGAACTGCTCCATAGTTTGGATGGAGCTCTCCACCGAGACCAGATCGTTCGTGTACACCATCGAGAGGGCATTCCCCCTCACGTGGGTGTCCACTACGTGATGCGTGGTGAACTACCCGCCGTTGTCGTCGTCGGCCGCTGGGAGCGCCAATGGAGCCACGGGGAGCGCCATTGGAACCGTCGGATGTCCTCTCTGTATGTGTCCTCGTGGGTGTGCTTATTGTGTCATGTGAGACGAGAGATGAAGGTAAATGGCCGCAGGAATAAAAGGGGCCGATCGGCATGGATACTCGGCGCGTCCGCATGGGCGTTTTTGCAGCGGGAAATGGCATCGTCGCGCCGCGCCCGGCGACACCGCTTGCACACGAACGTGCGTGATCGTGCGCCGGCCCCAATCACTGGCAGAGTGCGTGGAGGGACAAGGGCGGACTACCCGCAGGGACGCGAGCAGAGCGCGCCGCTATCGGTGTCAAAACCGGCGGATCTCGGGTAGGGGGTCCCGAACTATGCGTCTGAGGATTGATGTTAACAGGAGGCAGGGGACACAATATTTACCCAGGTTTAGGCCCTCTCGATAGGGGTAAAACCCTACTTCCTGCTATATTAGTATGGATGAATATGTGTACAAGAGTTGATCTACCTCGAGATCGTAAAGGCTAAAACCCTAAGTTTTAGCCTATGAGGATTGTATGATTCTGATTCTAGCCTCTACAGACTAAACCCTCCGGTTTATAAACACATCGGAGGGGCCTAGGGTTTGTACATATCATCTTGCATAGGAAGGAAAATCTACACCCGAGCCTTAAACTTGCCATTACAAGAATCCAGGAGTCCTATCCTGATACGAGAGACAATCTGCTAAAGTAATCTTCATGGCCCACCAGTCCGGTCCACCAGGAGTTTATCCGGCCACCTATGGACCCCCCCCCCCGATCCAGGACTCCCTCAGTAGCCCCTGAACCTGTCTTCGATGACCACGAGTTCAGCTTCCGTATTGTCTTCGCCATTTCAAGGGGGGTTCCTCCTCCGAATATATCTTCTGCAAATTGATGGATTGTGTTCGGCTCTGCAAGATTAGTACAACCCTTAGCCTCGAAGGCAAGGCTTTTAAAGAAAATGAATAATGTGTCTTTACTGACAACTTTTGGGTGACGCGTCGCGTCCAACCCACTAACACATTGAACCGTTTTATTTGGTCCTAGTTTCGCATTTCGAGGCATATCCTCATTGACACGTCCTGTCGGAATAGAGATCGTGCCCGCTTATTGTGGGAATCTCATCATTATGACATGAGCACCCACGCCGCGCATTACGCACGACCGCTTTGGGAACCGGCGAGTTTTATGGCTAAGGTGGGGGGACGCTCTGTATTCGCACTGTCATAAAAGGACTCCAATCCCTTTCATCAGCCCCACGCGTCCTCAAGCTCGAGCTCTCTAATATCCCTTGCCCCCGTACTCTCATCTCCTGTGCCCACAACTCCTCCTTCCTCAACCACTACTCCCCTTCCTAGCAATGGATGGATCCGGTGCCAGAGGCAAGTGGGAGGCTTCCACGGTCACTGAAAAGTTGTGGAGGACCTACGGAGCGCAGGGTATCTCGCCGGCGACATCGCACACTGAGTCCCCCCTAAGGGCCAGGTGACTCTCGTCCCTAAGGCGGGTGAGAGGGTAGTTTTCACCTCTCATTTTGTAAGGGGGGCTAGGATTTCCACTCCACCCGTTTGTTTGGGGTCTTTTGTTCTTCTACGGGCTAGATTTCCATGATCTAGCCCCAAACTCAATCCTTAACATATCAGCTTTCATAGTGATGTGTTAAGCCTTTCTCCGCATCCCCCCACACTTCGGCATGTGGCTTAAGACCTTCAACGTGAAGCCGAAGGTGGTGGACGGGGAACATGCAGAGTGCGGGGGTGCTATGATCAGTAAGCTCCCGAACGCAACTTGGCCCAAGGGCTCGTTCGTGGAGATGAACAAGATCTGGCAGCATGAGTGGTTCTACATCACCGAAGCCCGCGACACCAACTGGCCGGTGGGGCCTGCTTTCAGATCCGGACCCCCAGAGAGGCTAACCTCCTGGACCAAAAAGGGTCTGGACTGGGGGTCGCACACTGAGGTGACGACTCTTGTGAACCGCGTGTCCGGCGTGATCTCCAAGGGGCACCTGCTCTCCTCGGTGGTCTAGGTGATGATGAACTGGCTTGTTCTCCCTTGCCAAAGCCGGGATTCCTCCCTATGGGAGTTCGATCCGGCAGGAGACAAGCCGCTGAAGCATCTCTTCGGCTCTACGCACAAACAGATCTGGAAGCACCTCTTCAAGAGCCAAAAGGAATGGCCCAAAGAAGATGAGGATGCGGGCTTCAGCACTGAAGTTTCCGCCACAGAGGTAATAATGATCCTTGCCGAACACACACCCTTTCACTTATTTAATGATAATAGGAATTTGAATTTTTATGTGACATACAAGGCTGGACGAAGAAGGTGTCTCGGATTAAGTGTCCGACGCCCCTGCCCGAAGAGCCAGCACTGCCTCTACTGACGGCAATGCTGGTTTCGGTGCCATACAAGGCGCCGACCAAGAAGCCCAAGAAGACAAAGGGCAAGGGGGCCTGAGACAGCCCTCGTCCTGTGGGCCATAAGCCCGAGGACCACCACATTCTCTCCTCCGAGGAGGCGGAGGAAGATGATGAGGAGGAAGAGGAGGAAGAAGAAATGTCGTGTCGCTGACGCGGGCACGGCCGTGCCCCGTAGGAAGAGGAAGCTGAAGCTCAGAGATAGTTCGGATTCGTCCGAACATAGCTTCGTGGTGAAGCCCAGGGTGAAACTCCTGCCTAAATCGTAAGTTTGTCCGGATTGACTATTTCATCTTTGTTTATTTAGTATTTATGATACCTACTTAGTATTCTTCTCCTGCTGACCTACAGCCCTCCCGGTGTAAACCCCAATGTTACATCATCGGAGGGGAACTCTCTGGCCCCTGGGGAGACGGAGAGTGGCCCGCTAGTGCGGGCTTCATCGTCCATAATCGGCGGGGACACCGAAGTGTCGTCCCAGTGGGTTCTCTCCGCCCAAGGAGATGAGGGCGGGTAGGAGATAGGGCGCCCGAGGGTCATACCTCGGCGGCCGCTGACCATGGGGAAACAGCCACCATGGAGACCGAAGATGTGGGGCCCGCATAGTCCGGGGTCCCGCCGAACACCGTCCCGGAGCCTAGCGCGGCTCCGCGGTTTGAAGATCCCACTCCTCAAGCGGAGGAGGATACGGCGGCGCCCGGAGTTAATCTGGAGGCGCCGGATTCTATGGAGGGAGCACTACAAAGTGCTCTCGTCATTGAAGAACACCGCACCGTGATGGGTGCGGTGATGAAGAAGATTCAGTCCGTCAAGGGCGGACTGAATGAAGCCTTCAACAGCCTTTTAACAGGCTTTGAGGTAAGCCATGTAATGTTTTTAAGAAAATTTATTTGTTCTAAGTGCACATATATAACCAGTAGCCCCTGATGCTTTGTGAGATTCTGAAAAGAATCGGATGAAGTATCCATGGAGTAGCATATTTACAGAGCTTAACTGTCGTGCAGGCTTCTTTAGTTATGGCGACTGCGCGAGACACAGAGGTCGCCAAACTAAATCAGAATCTCGAGGTGGCCAATGCGGACCTCGACCGCATCAACCGGCATTTTGATGAAACGCAAGGTATGCGGATTTTTGTTAAAATGTCGATAAGACTTAATTGATTGAGTATGAGTACAAACTCTAATATTGTATTCTGTATTACACAGTTGGCGCCGCTGAGCTCGAGGCCCTCAAGGGCGAGGTTGCCAGGGCCAAGGAGGAGGCCAAGGCAAACAAGGCGGCCGCTTATAAAGTGGCTGCTGATTTGGAGGCCGAAAAGGCTGAGTGCGAGAAGCACAAATCTCTGGTGTCCGAAGTCGAGGTCGAGCTCCAAGATGCCATCCGTAAGTGTGAGGCATCGGAGAGGTAGGCTTCGGAACAAGCGACCGAGCTGTCTGCCGCGGTAAAGTCTGCCCAGGACGCGTGAGGCGAGGCACGCAGCACCTGTGAGGAAATCAAACAATCGCGACAGATAGCATCTGGTAAGATATTTCTCTTACAGAGCATCTTCGGCGGGCGGAAGTATATTGGGCCGACACGATTGTGGTGTTCTCCAGGCGTGTTCGCTGATCTTCCGAGGAGCAGCCCAGATGCCGCACAATACTTCCGAGCCCAGGAGGGGAATGACACGGAGAAATTGTTCTGGTCGCAGTTCTATGCGGCACAACATCCAGTTCCCCTCAACGACCAGATGAAGCAGCTGGTCGAGCTGCACAACATTATGGGTTCAGCCATGAAGGACTTAATAGTTTGGCTATGGCCCGCTCAGCCAATCCCAAGTAGTTACTTCGGATTGGTGAAGCGGCTTGTCGAGGCGAGTCCGCGAGTCGACGCATTAACGTGGTCGGCTTGCATAGAAGGTGCTCGGATGACCTTCGCTCGCGTTAAAGTGCACTGGGCGAAGATGAACGCAGTGCATATAGCCACTGCTGGCCCGCTCGCAGGCAAGGAGCACCGCAAGCCGGAGAAGTACTTCGAGGACGTCATCGAGGGCGCCCGCCTTGTAGTAGGCTAGTGTTCGAAGGATGTTGCCTTTGAATGATTGTATCCGTATGTAAAGACTAGGCTTATGAATCCGATGTATATAAATTTTGCGCTATTAATAATATCAGTCTCTTTTTTCCTCCTGTGTGACTGTTTATCTTAAATCTGAAAGTTTCCAGTCGTCGGCTTTAGCCCCCAGGTACATAGTACCGCGGTATTCGGTCATATGTAAATACACTCTTTATCCAATGTCTTGGTCTGTATAGGAGGTGTATGCGGAGCGAACCAGGCAATCAGACTATGCGGCGTTATTTCTTTCACTTAGTCATAGGAGTTTGACAAGTGGGGCTAGGTACTAGCCCCTGGTGCGGATGAAATATCCAATTGCACTTGGCTGGGCAAAAAATCAACCCTTCGTATAACACGGGGTAGATCTCTATCGATCGTAGTATAAAACTAAGTCACCGGATTAAAGACCAGGTTCTCGCTTATCCTGACAGTCAGTTTTCGGCTTTCTGTACTGAGGTACTTGACAGGACTAGCCAGAAGTACTATCGCAGTAGTTCTCCCTTTACACCCTAGTCGAACAATCGGGAACATAGGGGTAAGCACAGGAGCCGGGCAACCCAACTATTGACCGAAGACATGATTCGGAACTATTGCATATAATGCAAACATCCAGGATGCCAAACACTCCCTATAGGTGTTCGGTCTTTTCAACATATACCAGGGCTGAATGCAGCCCCTGGTAATAAACCTTTATGGACAAGGCACATATGGCAATCTGATGCGAGAAAAGAACATTCATGGTGAGCTAATAAAACTCTGGAGATGATATGGATAAAATTGTTCTATTAATATCCCTCTATAGTACGGCGAGCCACAAACTTTACAGATAATGCCGATGACCTTTTTTGGAAATTTTACATGCCAAAAAGGTATATAACAAGAAAGAGAAAAAAGGTTTACACAGGGTCTTAATCTAAAAAGAAACCTTAGTGCGGGTCCCTTTTGAAAGTCTGCGCCGTTTTCGCCTCTGTAATGTGTCCTTGAAGGTATGAGTATGATGGCCATCTGTATAAAAAAGAAATAAACCTGGAAACGAAGATGTCAATCTGGTGTGGCCAAAGTAAGTCCGGTTCGTTTTAATGAACCGAAAGAAGATAAATTTAAAGTCCGAATAGGGTCTAGCCGAACTACGGACTATATGCAGGTGCCCCCGGTCACTACCCAAGGAATTTTTAGGTCATAATTATGTACTCAAGGCACATATGCTATCACCTTATGGGGCGGTCGACGGGGGCATAGTTGTCAATCTTGCTCAGGTTCATCTGAGCTGCCGTGCTGAGGTGTGTGCCGGAAACATTTAGCTGTGTCCGGTATTGATATATTATTTGGCTTGAATAGGCCGCATTGTACTTCAGCTGCTAAGGCCGCAATATCTTCCTCCGTACGGATAGAGCGCTCCATATTTCCATTGACCATGATAACACAACGTGGTCCAGGCATCTTGAGCTTTAAATAGGCATAATGTGGGACTGCATTAAAGCGGGTGAAGGCCGTTCTTCCGAGTAGGGCGTGATAGCCACTTCGGAATGGAGCTATGTCGAAGAGTAGTTCTTCGCTTCGAAAGTTGTCGGGAGAACCGAATACAACCTCAAATGTTAAAGAACATGTGCAGCGAGCTTCAACGCCCAGTATCACTCCTTTAAAGGTCGTGTTGCTTGGCTTGATTCTTGATGGGTTGATCCCCATCTTGCGGACAGCGTCCTGATATATCAGATTGAGACTACTGCCGCCGTCCATAAGGACTCCGGTTAGATGGTATCCATCTATTATTGGGTCGAGCACTAAGGCAGCCGAACCCCCATGCCGAATACTAGTCGGATGATCGCTGCGATCGAAAGTGATCGGACAGGCCGACCATGGGTTGAATTTTGGGGCGACGGGCTCAACGGCATAAACGTTTCGGAGTGCACGCTTGTGCTCCCTCTTTGGGATATGAGTGGCGTATATCATGTTCATTGTTTTGACCTTCGGTGGAAATTTCTTCTGTCCCCCTATATTCGACTGGCGAGGTTCATCCTCGTCTTTGCTCCGAGGCTCCTTCCCCTTGTGTTCGGCGTTTAGCTTGTCGGCCTGCTTGAAAACCCAACAGTTACGGTTGGTGTGATTCACAGGTTTTTCTGGGGTACCATGGATTTGGCAGGGCCTGTCTAATATCCTGTCCAAACTTGATGGACCATCTTTGTTGCCTTTGAATGGCTTCTTACTTCTGGAGCCGCTGAATCCGGCATTTACCGTTGTATCATCTGGGCTTCCAGGATTGTTTCGACGCTTGTTTTTATTGCGCCGTGGCTTTCCATTGCCATCCCTGACTTCAGATGTTCCAGGGTCGTTGGTGCTGCTACGAGCTAACCAGCTATCCTCACCCGCGCAAAAGCAAGTCATGAGTGTAGTTAGGGCTGCCATTGTCCTCGGCTTTTCCTGTCCAAGGTGTCTGGCTAGCCATTCGTCCCGGATACTATGCTTGAATACCGCTAAGGCTTCGGTGTCCGGACAGTCAACGATCTGGTTCTTCTTAGTGAGAAACCGGTTCCAAAGCTTGTGGGCTGACTCCCTAGGTTGTTGTATGATGTTACTTAAATCGTCAGCGTCCGGGGGCCGGACATAAGTCCCTTGAAAATTGGCCCGAAAAGCATCCTCAAGTTCTTCCCAACTCCTAATGGAGTTTTCTGGGAGACTGTTTAGCCAGTGCCGAGCTGGTCCTTTTAGCTTGAGGGGTAAATGATTGATGGCGTGGAGATCATCTCCTCAAGCCATGTGGATGTGAAGAATAAAATCTTCTATCCACACGGCAGGATCCGTCGTTCCATCGTACGCTTTGATGTTCACGGGTTTAAACCCTTCTGGGAAATCATGACCTAGTACCTCATCGGTAAAGCATAGAGGGTGTGACGCTCCTCTGTATCTTGCTATATCGTGGCGTATGTCCGATGGTTGTGGTGTTCGGTATTGACACTGAACTAGTATGTCACCGGCGTGATTGTCTTGATAGCCGCCGTCCTGTGCGGGAGCTCAATCTCGGGGTCCGAATATAGACCTGGTCTTGCTATCTTTTTTGTTTAGGTCCTCACGCAGATCATGCTTTCGGACTTGGGCTGCACCCTCCTTTCCTTTATGGGTGGGGGCTTGTTTATGCCATTGCTAAAGACTCTATCCCGTCCGCGAGGTGGTCGGTCCGGCTTGTTGGTGGTGTTATTATTCGATGGGACGGGCGCAAAGGCCTCGTCGTCGAATTCGGGCAGTAGCTTGCGCTTGGGATAGCCTTTGGTTTGGCCATTAAAGCCATGTTTCTGTTCGGCATCTAGCACCTCATTCCATCTATCATTGAGCGTGTCTTGTGCAGCTCCAAGCTGTATCTATTGCTTTTTTAAGCTCCGTGCGGTGGCTATAAGCCGTCGGTGGAAGCACTTTTGTTCACAGGGTTCTTCTGGGATGGTATATTCATCGTCATCCAGGCTGACCTCCCCTTCGGAGATCGGTTCATAGTCACCGTCTTCGGCATCGCTGTCATCGGACTGCGGCTTCAGACTCTATTCGCCATCCTCTCGCTCCTCCTGCTCTATCGCTGGGTCTGCGGGGTCTTCGGCTTGTTCCGGAATATCACTGTCATTAGTCACGGTGTTGCAGTCCTTTCCTTTACGCGAAACGCCGATGCTTGGGAGGTTCTTCGGCAGGTTTATCCTGTACATGATTGTTTTTACCGTTTCCTTCCACCTCTTTAGGTGTATCCACCATATATACATCGTATGAGGACGTAGCTTTCCACCGTCCCCGTTATGGGCCGGCTTTGATTTGTGTCTGCTTCGGCTTCAAGGTCTATCTCGTCGAAGTCTTCTGAAGCATAGTCGAGTAGATCGGTTAGATCTTCAACTGTGGTTACCAAGTGGGTGGTGGGTGGGGAACAAAATTCTTCATCCCCCTGGATATAGCGCGGTTGTTCATCAGCCTCCAGTTCGAACCAGATATAATGCGGTTGTGTGCTCTCGTCCAAGGAGAGAGATCTCAACGACCTTAACATGTAGCCAAGTGGTGAGTGCTGGAAAATATCCGCAGCACAGAATTCGGTGATAGGCGCCTGATTGGATTTGAGGGGCACTGTCACGCGCAGTTCGGAATCAGAGGCCGGAGCTAAGTCCGGGGTTCCGATAACACAGGCCCCATTAGTTGGGTCCGTGGGTGGCTCCGTCGCCATAGAGTCTGCGGTTCCCGTGGTGGGGTTGAGATTCCCATCTTCGGGTGGCGTAATACGCTCTGGATCTAGGGCTAGAACTGTGGCAGTTGCTATTTCCTGATCTGATGTCAGAGTTAAGTCATGATCATCGTGGTGGCAGAGAGGGGTTGCCGCTGGCTCGAATCCGGCAAAGATCAAGTCTCCACGGACATCAGCAACGTAGTTCAGGCTACCGAATCTGACATGCTGGCCAGGGGCATAGCTCTTGATCTGCTCAAGGTGGCCTTCAGTGTTGGCCCTAAGCGCGAAGCCGCCGAACACGAAGAGTTGGCCAGGAGGGAAAATCCCCTCGACGTCGAAGTTGCAGTTGACGACGTGATCCATCAATCCTTCCGTCGACGACATAGTGGAACTCTCAATGAAAGAACCAATGTCGGTGTCAAAACCGGCAGATCTCGGGTAGGGGGTCCCGAACTATGCGTCTAAGGATTGATGTTAACATGAGGTAGGGGACACGATGTTTACCCAGGTTCAGGCCCTCTCGATCGAGTTAAAACCCTACTTCCTGCTATATTAGTATGGATGAATATGTGTACAAGAGTTGATCTACCTCGAGATCATAAAGTCTAAAACCCTAAGTTTTAGCCTATGAGGATTGTATGATTCTGATTCTAGCCTCTACGGACTAAACCCTCCGGTTTATATACACGCCGGAGGGGCCTAGGGTTTGTGCATATCATCTTGCAGAGGAAGGAAAATCTACACCCGAGCTTTAAACTTGCCATTACAAGAATCCAGGAGTCCTATCCAGATACGAGAGACGGTCTTCTAAAGTAATCTTCATGGCCTACCAGTCCGGCCCACCAGGAGTTTATTCGGCCACCTATGGACCCCCCAATCCAGGACTCCCTCAGCCGCGGCCGCCTGGACCGCAAGCAACCACACGCATAGAGCAGTTGAACACACATGAAATGGTCGCCTACAAGCCGGCCGACAATTGCGTCGTTGCGTAGAGAGCGGCCATGTGCTACCACCTCCGTCTAGTCTATATAGTCTCCTTTATATGATGTCCCATACTTTGCCCTCAAATTTAACCAACAAAATGTTATTGCATGTTTTAAAAATTATATAATCCGAAACTATGTTCAAATACGAATCCAACTATATAGTCTTTGGTGACATGCATTCGTATTTTATTAGTTAAATCATACGTATAAACCAGGACAGTGGTATAGTAGGTAACTAAATCGCAAATGTTTTTTATTAAACGTATGTGTACATGGACTTTCGTCCTCCTCTCGCACGTCTTGTCACCCCGCTGTCGCAGACGGCTTACAGCGCAAGCTTGCGTAGCGCGTGGGGGCGTTCTTTTGGCCAAACAGTGGCGCCAATTAATCATCGATGAGCCTGTTCCCGCACAACCTCGTAGGTTCCCGTGCAAGCTTCCCGCCCGACTCGGTGAAATCCCCCAAAATCCCAATGCTTACCGGTCTGCTATAGAAACCCTCATGGCCAGCGAGTCCTGCAGCGCATTTTCCCCTCCCTCCATGTAGCTTATCTCGTCTGCTTCTCCCACAATCGCCAATGGCACTGGTCCATCATCGTCGCTCAGCCACTCCGCCGTCATCAGAGGACAGCTCTAGCTGGGAGGCTACACCACGGCAGCGGCGCAGCCCCCGGTGTAGGGTAGTGTGCGTGGCGTCCCTGTTGGGTGTGCGCGGAACACCCACCACACGCTCCGCCCCGCTGCCCGTCGGCAGCTGTTGCCGGCCGTCATTGCCACCACACCACCGTCGAAAGTCAGGGCCATTGCCCGCTCCGCTGCCGCGGCCCGAAGGCAGGAGGTGGCCGTCGTGGCCGCCACCCCACTACCGGCCTCTGTGGTCATCATTCGCTCCGCCACCGCGGTCCGAAGGCGGGAGGTGGCCGTCGTGGCCGCCACCCCAGGCAGAGGTGGATGCCCGCACGTGCGTCAGCGACCTTGCGTGCTACACTGAGTTCCTGCGGGAGGAGGAGGAGCGCCTCATTGAGCATGCAAAGAGCCCTACCGCCGCGGCACGCGCCGCCTCAAAGGCGAGGAATTAGGAGATCTACGAGGAGAACCACTGCTTCAAGAGGGGTCGTCTGGAGTGGTAGAGGGTGTTTGAGGTGAGTGTCGCTGAAGCTGCAACAGCGGTAGGCACCGTATTGTGGTTGCCCAGCTCGTCGGTAAGCTCCTCCTCCTCCGCCTCTTACTGAGCGCGCTCGGCAGAGGAGAGACAGCCGGAACTAGTACGAAGCCCCTCCGCAGTAGTAGTAGTAGTCGTAGTAGTCGTAGTAGTAGTAGTAGTAGTAGTAGTAGTAGTAGTAGTAGTAGTAGTAGTAGTAGTAGTAGTAGTAGTAGTAGTAGTAGTAGTAGTATTTAGGGGCTATTTTGTTCAATTCATCTGACTATAGATGTGGTGGAACTGTACAACGTACTTAAAATTAGCTAGTATATATAGTTGAACTAGCTATTTCAGTACGTGGTTGGCAACAATTGGGGAAAACTTTGGTCGGTTCAGCTGTCGAGTTGAAATGTTTGTATAAATTAAGAATGACTGCTTAATCTATGAATGAAATATATGCTTAATTATTGAATTTTAGTTACAAAAATTAGATATTGCTAGTGATTTTTAGCTTCATATTTTGACAAATCGCAGTGTTACAAGGATTGACAAATCTTACCAAATTGTTTGTACGTGGTTTCATCCGGGTCATCCAAACAACCGTTTGCGTTGAAGGGATGCACAAATCCTGCGCTGCTCTCGCTTTGCATACGGGTGTTCTATCTAAAACGTTTGCGATCAAGAACTGCAGAAATCCTGCTCGGCACATTTTCTCTTGGCTTCCTAGGGAAGCTGTCGGTTTTCATACGGGTGTTCTAACTAAAACGTTTGCGATGAGTGTTTTATATTTAAAAACCGAATTAAACTGCGGCTTGGGCGCCATTAATGGAGAGGATGCCACCAAGGCGGGTGGCCATGGAAGTCAAAGGGCTCGCTTCCCAGCGTGCATGCGCAGCGTATAGCTCACACGCTTCCCGGTGAGCCTGCGCATTCGAGGACAGCTTGCACACCTATCGGTCAGCCTGCGCACCCGACGGCACTCGCACGCCTCCCGATCAGTCAAGGTCAAGCAGCTGTCCGCACGGCACCTCCTGCAGCCATTAAAACCAAGACACATGGCGTTACGTGAATGGTTAACAGAACGCACACGGTTTGAATTATACAAACGTTTGAGATATAAAAGTGTCAGCTGTTTTTTCAAAATGCCTTTGTTGGCTTTCATTATTCGAGTGCGCCTTCTCTCAAAATGGACACGAAAAATACCACAGCATGTCGAGTGCCATTCCATGATAGAATGCCAAGTTTCATGAATTTTAGACGACTTTTGGATTTACTAGAATTGAAAAATAAAGTACTCAACGTTTTGTCGGCAATCAACGGTGCCCTGGTGTTTGAAATTTATTCCCAATTGTTGCATGTGACCTAAGCATGCACCCAAGGACACATATTTGATTTTCAACCAATTTATATGCACTGGAGCATGTGCATGTAGTTCAAATTTGAATTTTGCACATAAATGCATTGAAAACTCAGTTAATGCATAAAAATGTCCAAATGAACCCCGAAAAATCACAAACATTGACAGAACACTCCTGTTGTTCTATGTCGACGCGAGAAAAATATTTGAAATCAATAAGAGGCAATGGATATTGTTTCGTCCCCAAAGCTGGGACGTTCCCTACCGAAACCATCATGCTTGTTGTGAAAAGCTCTGGTTAGTGAGAAGCATATACCCAAACCTGCACCAAATGGGACAAAAATTTTACCACGGCATGTTGGTGCCGCTCCATGATAGCATGCCAAGTTTCATGAATTTTAGACGAGTTTTCAATTTACTAGAATTTAAAAACCAGGCATCTCAATGTTTTGCTGCAATCAACGGTGCCCTGGTGTTTGAAATTCATTCCCATTTCTTGTATAGGACCTAAGCATGCACCCAAGGACACAGATTTGATTTTTCAACCAATTTATATGCACTGGAGCATGTTCATGTAGTTCAAATTTGAATTATGCGCATAAATGCATTGAAAACTCAGTTAATGCATAAAGATGTCCAAACGAACCCCGAAAAATCACAAAGATTGAGACAACACTCCAGTTGTTCTATGTTCACACGAGAAAAAATTTGAAAGCAATAAGGGGCAATGGATATCGTTTCGTCCCCAAAGATGGGACGTTCCCCACCGAAACCAGCATGCTTGTTGTGAAAAGCTCTAGTTTGTGAGAAGCATATACCCAAACCTGCCCCAAATGGGACAAAAAAAATACCACGGCATGTTGATGCCGCTCCATGATAGCATGCCAAGGATCATGAATTTCAGATGAGTTTTCGATTTACTAGAATTTAAAAACCAGGCATCTCAATGTTTTGCTGCAATCAACGGTGCCCTGGTGTTTGAAATTCATTCTCATTTCTTGTATGGGACCTAAGCATGCACCCAAGGACACATATTTGATTTTTCAACCAATTTATATGCACTAGTGCAAGTGCATGCAGTTCAAATTTGAATTATGCACATAAATGCGTTGAAAACTCAGTTAATGCATAAAATGTCCAAACGAACCCCGAAAAATCACAAAGATTGACACAACACTCATATTGTTCTATGGTGACACAAGAAAATAATTTGAAAGCAATAAGAGGCAATGGATATTGTTTCATTCCCGAAGGTAGGACGTTCCCTACCGAAACCATCATGTTTGTTATGAGAAGCTCTCGTTTGTGAGAAGCATATACCCAAACCTGTCGCAAATGGGACAAAAAAATTACCACGACACGTTGATGCCGCTCCATGATAGCATGCCAAGTTTCATGAATTTCAGACGAGTTTTGGATTTACTAGAATTTAAAAACCAGGCATCTCAATGTTTTGCCGGCAATGAACGATGCACTGGTGTTTGAAATTCATTCCCATTTCTTGTATGGGACCTAAGCATGCACCCAAGGACACAATTTTGATTTTTCAACCAATTTATATGCACTAGAGCATGTACATTTAGTTCAAATTAAAATTATGCACATAAAAGCATTGAAAACTCAGTTAATGCATAAAACTGTCCAAACGAACCCCGAAAAATCACAAAACTGACACAACACTCCTGTTGTTCTATGTTGAAACGAGAAAAAAATTGGATGCAATAAGAGGCAATGGATATCGTTTCGTCCCCAAAGGTGGGACATTCCCTACCGAAACCACCATGCTTGTTGTGAGAAGCTCTGGTTTGTGAGAAGCATATACCCAAACCTGCCCCAAATGGGACAAAAAATTTACCACGGCATGTTGATGCCTCTTCATCATAGCATGCCAGGTTTCATGAATTTCAGACGAGTTTTGGATTTACTAGAATTTAAAAACCAGGCATCTCAATGTTTTGCCGGCAATCAAGAGTTCCCTGGTGTTTGAAATTCATTCCTATTTCTTGCATGGGACCTAAGCATGCACCCAAGGACACTGTTTTGATTTTTCAACCAATTTATATGCACTGGAGGATGTGCATGTAGTTCAAATTTGAATTTGCACATAAATGCATTGAAAACTCAGTTAATGCATAAAAATGTCCATACGAACCCCGAAAAATCACAAAAATTGACACAACACTCATGTTGTTCTATGCTGAAACGAGAAAAAATTTGGAAGCAATAAGAGGCAATGGATATCGTTTCGTCCCCGAAGGTGGGACGTTCCCTATCGAAACCACCATGCTTGTTGTGAGAAGCTCTGGTTTATGAGAACCATATACCCAAACCTACCCCAAATGGGACAAAAAAATTACCACGGCATGTTGATGCCGCTCCATGATAGCATGCCATGTTTCATGAATTTCAGACGAGTTTTGGATTTACTATAATTTAAAAACTAGGTATATCAATGTTTGCGGCCGAGTAACGGTGGTATGGTGTTTGACATTCATTCCCATTTCTTGCATGGGACCTAAGCAGGCAACCAAGGACACGGATTTGAATTTTCAACTAATTTATATGCATTAGAGCATGTGCCTGTAGTTCAAATTTGAATTATGCAGATGAATGCATAGAAAACTCAGTTAATGTATGAAAATGTCCAAGTGAACCCCCCAAAATTCCCAAAAATTGACACAACACTCCTATTGTTCTATGTTGACACTAGGAAAAAAATTGAAATCGAGAAGAGGCAATGGATATCGTTTCGTCCAGAAAGGTGAAACGTTCCCTACCGAAACCATCACACTTATTGTGAGAAGCTCTGGTTTATGAGAAGCTTATACCCAAACCTGCCCCAAATGGGACGTAATTTTTACCACGGCATGTTGATGCCGCTCCATGATAGCATGCCAAGTTTCATGAATTTCGGACAAATTTTGGATTTACTAGAATTACAGAAGCAAGTACGTCGACATTTTCCGGAGAGCCACGGTGCCATGGTGTTCGAATTTCATCCCCATTTCTTGCATGGGAGATAAGCATAAACCCATGGACACTTATATGATTTTCCAACCCATGTTGGTGCACCGGAGCATGTGCATGTAGTTTAATTTTGAATTGTGCACCTGAAATGGCTAGAAAACCAATTTAATGTATAAACTGTTCAAACGAACCCTGAATAATACCAATTCTTTTACGACACACATATAGTTGCATGTTCACTCCAGATAAAAGGTCTAGCAATTCAAACACCGTCCATTGCCGATGTGACCCCATTATGTAATTCAAATCAAGATGAAAAATCAGGTAGATTGCACAGATTATCACCAATCGTGTGAGATGCAGCACAAAATATCCTAGAGCACCGTCGGTGTATAGTATGCCAATGGCTTACGCGAGAAGGTGCGTCGGCTATAGTCCACAGCCGGCATCTCAAGCACACCAGCTCGCTCCCCAAATATCATTCCACTTTTCAATCGTCGCCAGTGAAAGATGGCCACGTGGACCCACGTCGTGAGGGCAACTTCGGTGGCCCACTCCGGCGAGAGCACGGCCGCAGCCGCAGCCGCATGCTGACAAGGTGCATGAGTGCGGCCGCAATCTGCGACCGGGCGGCAAAGGCAGCCCAAACGGTCGTTGTTGCTTCTCAGGTGGCGGCAGCAACATCTGCCTCGGGGATAGCAACTAGAGAGAGCGACACAGTAGATGTTCGTTCCGCAGCGGCGGCCTTAGCCCTGATGGAGGCCGCCCACGACCATGTCGAGGCCACCCATGCCCAGCTCCTGACGGTCACCGCACAAATCGAACGAAGCTTCTTCGACAACGGTAGGCAACCCACGGCCAAAGAGCTGGCAATCGCCAAGAGCGTTCGAGCGGCCATCCGTTCCTCCACCGCATACCTTGCGATGACGGAGCCCGTCCAAGCCCAGATCGCGTTCGCCCACGCCCAGCTCGTGGTGGCCATTTCCAAATAGATGGCGGACACGGATGGCGAGATGCTTACCGAGTATGGTGTGATGGATGCCATGGAGCCCCTTCCCCAGGAGACCGTCGGGCGCGAGCTAGACATGGAGGCGGCAGTGGAGATTGACGAGCACCAGTCATAGTATTACACTTTGTTTTGTTTAATTAAGAGCGCCGGTCTTTAATTTGTTAGAGTAATGTTTAGGTCAGGTAGCTCTATTTAATTGCTGAACTTGCTCGACTAAGAAGTGATGGTGTGTTGTAGTCTCCTTTGTGTACCCAAATTATGCAATGACGTGGATGACCACTGTAACCATGGAAATTTGAACCAAAACTTTTGACGTTCAAACTCATCACACACAGGTGAAGCTATCTGAATCGTTTGTGATGTTCACATACCGTGCATAGTTATGAATAAGGGACCGTGTCTGATAACACTTTGCGCACCAGTTTTGTGGCTGAAGCTATTTCAAATTTTAGGCTTCCGCGGAAATATCTACCTCCCCGCCCCCTCTCCCTTACCAAAAGCCACATTTCCCCTCTTTGCTCCTTCCTTTCCAAGTTTAAACCTTCACTCCTTGCTTGCAGCGCCGCTTCCTCGTCGGTGACCCTCCTTCACGTTGCTCGGCCTCGTCTATCCAGGCAGGTAATCCACACCCGACCCCCATCCTCCTCCTCCTTCCACATCCCACATGCCCCGACCGTCGGCGTGAGCGCGACACCTTCCACCAAAATCACCGACCCCTCCACCAAATAAGGGACGCCCTAAGCCATGGTGCACGTAGTATAGCCATGATCTCAAGGAGCATTTGGCAATGGAGAAGCAAATCGCGGCCGCACGCGCGGATGAGGTCACGATGGCTACCATTCATGCCGACCCCCAGATGTTGGAGGAGCACCTTGCCATTTGCTAGCTACGCCAGTTAAGCATGCTCAGTTTACTCGTTGCGTGTGCTGCTCCTGCCTTTCCTTCACAAATTCTAGTTAATTGTGCTATCTAATTTTACCATGCAATTTGTTGCTCTAGTATATATGGTCTATATGTCGTGCGGTGTGGTGCTCACTTATTAACTATTTTGTTAATTAGTTGTCGTCTTCAGTTAACTGTTTGGTTCAATTGTGCAAATGTGATGTTCAATTCTTCAGGCTGCAATTTTGTATTGTCTTCCATATGAGAAATAAATGGAATTTATCTTTACAAAATACATGAGAAACAAATACAATTGCTATATTTCCAAGTTGTCAAGCATGCTTGGCTTGGTTATACACTGTGCGATGTGATGCTCAGTTAACGTCTGGTTCATTTGTGGTGTGGTGTTTAGTTAACTGTTTGGTTCAATTCTGCAATGCGATGTTCAATAGTTGTGGGTGCATTCTGTTATTGTATACCATGTGAGGAATAAATTGAATTTGGCTGTAGTAAATACATGACAAACAAATACAATTGCTACAATTGGTTGTAGTTAACTGTTTGGTTAACTGTCTGATCTTCTATTAGGAGTATGTTATATTGTGCAATGTGGTGCTCAGTTAATGTTTGGTTCATTTGTTGTGGTGTTTAGTTAACTTCTTGGTTCAATTATGCAATACGATGTCCAATTTTCGTGGGTAGAATTTTGTATTGTTGTGCATGTGAGGAATAAATCGAATTTGGATGCACTTAATACATGAGAAACATATACAAGTGCTATATTTCCTAGTTCTTAATTATGCTTGGTTTGGATAAATGGGTTTTCCGTGTGACTTGAATTAATCTGATGAATCTGCAATGTGCTTATTTTTAATCAACATATTTTACTGATAGCATGCGAACCCTTACTTAACTTGATGACTAACTACCGTATATGTGTTGCAGGGAAACAATGGGAAGCACTGAGGTTTACAATCGAGGTTAGCACATGCATGGTCCGTTCTCTAATAGGACATTGTTGTGCAATTGCAGGAACCATTCTAGTATTTTGGTTGTAACCAAATTGGTCTTGCCCATGTAGGTCCTGCTATCACGGGTGTTGACCCACTATTCGACCATTTTTGCATATGGGGAAATGAGTTGTCCATGAATATCAATCAAATCAAGAAACTCGGAAAGATTGTTAGGATAAATAAATTAGCAACAAAAAACAACAAGATCTTTGTATGCATAATGAAGAAGACATCAGTTCACTACAAGATTGTGCTAACTATTAAACATTGCCTTTTTTTATTCCTTTGCCCCATTTCCAATATAGAGAAGATATTTATGCACATCCTTGTTTTCAGGCCTTTCCAAAGCAGTTCACTGATGATTACCTCTCAAACCACCTCTATGGTCAGGAGGCGACGAAGGTTTTCATACGACACCCACGGTTCAATTTTGAAGTGTTCCTGAAGAGGACGAAGGACGGACGGTCAATCATCCACATGCACTGGCCTAAAGTTGCAAAGACCTTCAGCGTGAATGAAGGCTCAATATTCGCCTTCCGCTTCAGGAGTTTTCCGATGAGATGCATCTGTCTATATACTGTCTATGATGCTAATTTTGAAATGTTCTACATGTTGCATGTGGAATTTGGTGCTAGTGCAGTTGTGTAATGGGGTAGCTGAGTGCTGAAGCTATATCATGTTGTACTCTCATGTATTTCAATTATGAAATTCTGCTTCCTTAATATGGAAATGAAATATATTGTGTGCTTAATATGAATGTCAATTAGATTAATAAATGAATTATTAATAACAGGGTAATTAGCCTGCTAATGGCGAATTAGCCTGCTAATTGGGTTTTGATATTGCAAACGGTTATTGAAAAAATACCGTGGGCGATGACCTCAGGCAACGCACACAGTTTCTAGGAATAAACCGTGTTGGATCAATGACCAATCACACACGACTTTCTCTTAAAAACTGTTTCGTTAGGCCACCTTGCGCAAACATTTACCATATAAAAACTATGTGTGATGGACAGCCTTTGCCACACAGTTTTTTCTACGGACTGTGTGTGATACATTCAATAACGCAAACGATTTAACGGGAAAAATTGTGTGTGATGTACCTGTGAACGGAAACGTTTTCCTTGGAGTGACTGTGTGGGATGTACATACGAACGGAAACGTTTAGCGGGGACTGGCTGTGTGGGATGTACTTGCAACCGGAAACAATTTCGTCGTATAATTGTATTTTTTTTAGCTCTATTGTATGTATTTCCGTATTTCAGCGCTCGCCTGTCGCACACGACCTCATTTTGCCGAGCGTGTGTGCCAGGAGAGCATATCCCCGACGGTTTCTAGGTTGTGTGGGAAGGACCCCCCCCCCTATCACCCACACTCACTTGGCGACGGTTCCAAATGCCGTCGTGGAAAGGGGTTAAAAACCGTTTGTTTAGGACCGACGCGTACTAGTGTGGGACCCAGAAACTAGGTGTCAATTTGACCAGTCAACAAAGTGCCACGTCGACTTGTGGCCGGTCGGTAGGGTGTAGTACGGTGCTCTACGGTGAACTAGCGATCGTACAATCACCGCAAAACTACATAGTGATCGTAATGACCGTATTGTTACATACGTGGACCGCCAGTGTATTTTTCTTGTTTCAAATTAAGCCATATTAAGAGCAAGTATAATAAGATGATGTAGGCGGGCGGTAAGACATAAAAAGTATATTCGTGCTGAGTTGGAAGGAAGAGAAGAGGAGAGAGAGAAGAAGCAGGCTACTAACTAATAGCCAGCTATAGCACATGCTCCTAGACACTTTGTGAGAGTGAAGAGTGGGCCATGTATCAATAAAGTAGTATCTATTTACATCTAACTATTATACTTTCCGGCTATAAGCTTGGCTATAGATGACGTGTCAACTCTATATAGCCAGCAGCCGGATGTACTATTAACCATGCTCTAACCAGAAAGGACACATCATGGACTAGTACTACTTTGATGTGTCTCGTCAACTCGCCGAACGAGGAGAAGCTTGCTTACTACGCCCTATCCCTCGCCCACGCGCGGTGGCTCACAGGAGGAGAAGCTTGATTACTATGTACGCCTATGCCCTCTCCCTCGCCCACGCACGTGGTGCCTCGCAGGACGAGGGGAGGGTTTTGACTACAGCGTCCTCTCCCTCTCCCTCGCCCTCTCAATGGACGTGCATCAGTTCATTCGGTGTCAGATTGCCAGAAGCATATTGTACTGTAGTATCATCATTGTTGGACCTTCCGAACAGGCGAAGAGCCATATGCAAGGTTCATAGGAGTATGAACTGTTGAACCTCCCGAAGAGGCAAAGATCCAAGCGCAAGGTTTTTAGGAGTTTTCGTCCTAGTACTAAAACTATAGCGAACGATCGCTATTGTATAATGCCGCCACGTCACCTATATCCAAAGCGGTGCCACTTTTTTTTCTCACAGAGCGTGTTGGAGCCCGTGCAACAGCCACACAAGTTGCACGTACACATAACACATTTACTAATAAATAAATTCTAAAGGACAAATGCCAGTATGCCACACAAGTTCATCTCCACTTCATGTGATAAATTTGTGCACGTCTAATCTACATATATTTACAGCGCTACCATTCACAGTTTACCACAGTCCACTTACACGTTATAGATGGGATCCATGTCCTCGTCCAGGTTCCAATCCCAGGCGTTTTTCATAGATGGCATGATCCATAGCGGTGGGCAACGGGAATCATTGTCGCAGCTTTCTAGTCCGGTTCCACACGATGGAGACTCATCCAAAACTGAAGCGGCATAAATTAGGGAAAGTGTGTCCCAGCATGTCGTTCATCCAGCGGTGCGCACTGAAGACACAACCATGATTCATGAATGGCGGGCCTTCGGTGTCGTGCACGGAAGGTGGCATCCGCTTCACAATGGGGTAGTTGTCCCCAATGAAAAGTGAGTACTCTTTAAGAGTGTTCCTCGGCACCCACATAGCATCACGGGGGTTCGAACTCGGCGTCATTCATCTGGTACATGTGACATCTCAGATCTGGACACATGATGACGTACATGGTCAAGGTCCATGCATAATAATGTTGTGCTCAAATATGGCGGTCAATAATATTTTGCAGCAAATAGTTCTACTCTGGTATAGAGGAAGTAAAATAACCGGCTTATTATATATAGGCACTCTTGGCTACATGGATGAGATAGTAAGACACGGAAAAACAGAAATGGTCGGAGCTAGTGGGTTCAAGTCTTCAAGGGCCTAGCTAGCTATACGCGTCCTCCAAGGTAAAATGTAGTACTACAATGAAAGAGAAGGCAAGAGGGTTAAAAAATTCTAATACTAAAATGTAGTACTAGTACATTAAGCATGTCCTAGTCAAGAAAAGAAAATAACTAACAAGTTACTACTACTCTAACACACAGCAATGAGAAAATGGAATACCTGGGTAGATGGTGACGGTCCGATCATGGTAGATCGTGTGACCATGTTGCACATTAGTGGTACCATGGGTAACAACTGCTAAGATAGTTGATCCCAATATGCCAAAGTCAGCTACAAGGTTCCAGGTTCACCCGAATCGCGGATGCAAATGCACATCCAGGATCGGTGATCTTATTTTGATCGGGGAATGATTGGTCCCTGCAAAATAATGGAGTACCGTTAGGGATGCAAATGATGGTTTGTGCAATCCATTTGTAATCTCCTATACCATAGGATGGCGACCAGATGAAACAAGTCCCCTGGCTTGTCACTGCGAAGATGCGACCTACATGGCACACGGTGTCTTCGAACATGTAGGGGTACAAATCTGTCGCGGCCAACATGTGCCAGCCTCTGCCGTTACTGCCTCTTGTATTGATGTCAATCCTTATGTCAAACACCGCGATGAGATAGTAATCGTTGCAGCCGCGTCGCTTTGTCGGCGGGTCAGGGATTGCTATCTTCTTCAATCTCATGTAGGCATCATCATACGTACTCAAGACTAGCCAGGTCGAAAGGCCGATCCCAATGGTGAAGAAGGGGTCTACGGGAACGGTCGCGCTGCTATGGATGTTGTGCAAAATGATGGTGGTATTCGGCCGGAGGTATGCAAGCCAATCCTCGTTGGCACCAACCCAGACCTATATATAAGATGGTGGACAGCGGAGAAATTACGGGATGGAATAACTAAGTACAGCACTATATTTAGAATATACACTACATGATCAAACTCCATGACTGACCTGCTCATCGGACAAAATCCGACTACCTCTTAACATCGGCAACTCTAGCGGAGTCAACGTGCAACCATGGCCAGGAAGTGATGGACTGTTCGATGGATCTTCCCATAGAATGAACTTCTCCTCGAGGATGCATGGAAGACCAACAAGCATGGCCTTTTCCCAAGCATGTTTAAGCACCATCTTAAAATAGTTGGTGCAGGAAGCACCGAGTCTTGCGACGGTGAGGACGTCAGAGCAGCATGCAATTCTCCCAGAGGATCATCGTCCAAGGTCTCCCAGGCCCGACGAGGAGGAAACCCGCCTGGCGAATCCATGGGAGCAGCGACGAACTGCCTTCGTCTCTTCGGGGGAAGGGGATCTGGCGAGGAGGAGATAACAGCGTAACCGCAGGGCCTCGTCGATCCCTTCGTTAAGGAAGTTATGCGGGCACGCATAGTGGTAGTGCCTAGTGCCCCGCGATGGTGAGGTTATTATTTACTACGTTGTACTGTAGCAGTAGTAGTACTACTTTATCAACTAGTAGTGTGATGTACTGTACTTCTATAGTGCACCAGTTTTGAACTCTTGAATCTCATAGCCAAGGAGCTACAGTTGCAAGTGGAGGGTACTACTGTTCTCTAGAACCATCATTGTACTATCAATGCAGGGAAATTACACCTGCGTAGTGCGTACTCTTCATGCTCTATTCAAGCGCGTAGCTAGCCTACTCAGTCACTCCTCACACGCACACACTAGCAGCCTGTTTATCAGCGACGGTTACTATGGGGGCAGAACATTTGAGTTCTTTGATACACGAGACTAGGATTTTCGCTTCCATTTGTGGAACTGTAATGGATCTCGTTGAACTTTGTTAGTTCCATCTTTACCAATGAGATGAGCCAAAGCTTTTGCCTCCGTTTCAAAAAAATCATGTCAATAGGAATTAATTTTAAAAGAGTTTAGAGCCAATAATGGAGCGAAGTCCATGCGTGCAACGCCACAAGCTACACAGTAGCACTTTACGTACAGAGCCATATTGCACAGTTCCCAGTGCCGCACCACGCTTTTCCGGCTCCTCGGGCAATTGGTAGGCACTACCTTAAATATGGTTCTTGATGAGGAAACTGCAACCGAGGTACGGCTAGGGCGAGCACGCAAACGAGAAACTTTGCATGGTGTGAAATGATATATAGGAGTGCTACTCTAGTAGGCAAGCCACAAGATGATGGGAGGGAAAACCCATTCACGTGGGAGGGCTATCCAGTGCATCCATATTGTGGTGCGACACGTTCGTTTGACTTAAAAAGGCCGACGTGCGTTCGGCCAGGATCAAACCCACAAAACGAACTTTACACTCCCGCGACCACTAGTACTACTCGTTGGAGTACAATGCAACCTAGAATCGCCTTTTGTTGCTAGTACATTGTTCCTTACAAGAAACCACTACCAAGAAACTACCCCTTACCAGCCAGCCCTACCAACAAACCAGTACTCTACAAAAAATAGCAAACACATATCAAAATTTTCTTAATCTGTCGCAATAAACTACCAAGTACTGTTATAGGCACGTTTCAACCCATGTCGTCCCTTAAGTCAATGCCTTCTATTTGAACGGCAAGTTACGCGTCATGACTTGTGGTACCTACATGTCAGTCTGGAAAAAAATCCTCGAGTGACCTCCTACCTCCGGCTCGTCCACCTAGTCATCCTCGGCCATGGGACGCAGCTACCGCCGCTGGCAGAAGGCGAGGTCAAAAGAGCCGGCAGCGGAGCCCGTCTTGCGGCGGCCCGGATGACAGCTCCGTCCGGCGCTCGCGGCCGCTAGCTAGCCAAGCTAGCACACACCCTGCTGGATGCATCCAGCTACTTGTCTGCAAGGTTTGCTAGCTAGGTTGGCACGACGGTGCGGCGGCTTGCTCGCGTGCGCCGCGCTAAGGCCGTCCATCTGGCTCGAGCGAAGTCCAGCGCGGCGGCTTGCTCGCGCGTGAGCCACGCTCGGGCCAGCCAGCCAACCCGTGCGGAGGCCAGCGCATCATCCAGTCTGTCCGACGGAGCGGTGGCCATCTCGCTCATCACCGGCGCCACCAACGAACACGGATAAGAACTGTTTGAAGTAATGTTCAGGAAAAATAATGATTGGAGGAGGAAGAACGGGATAAAAGGTCAGATGTGGGTCCCTTGTGTCAATGGTCAAGCAAAATGTGTTAGTTTAAGCTGCCTCAGTAGCACGGACGTGTGGGCCAATACTGTCATAAACGGGTTTAAACGAGCCTAATCGGCACTAGGTAGTACTTTTTTGGTGCGGATTACGAAATTTTGGGTGTGTTTTTGCTATTTTTTGTACAATAGTTTCTTCCTAGGGCTGGTTGAAAGTGGTAGTTTTTTGTTAAACACTCTACATACTGTCAGTAGGAGTGAAAGTTAAGCTTTGGAACGAAGCCGTGTATCCGACCACCATGCCAAATTTTTTAGGGCTGGATATGCAAATGTATTATCGATACTTGTTTCCATAAACTTGGATCTACATTCTATTCAACAGCTAAGCATTTGCGGCCTTAGCACGATGACTTGTTGACTGTGTAAAACAAAGGTTTTCCCATCGCCGATAAGGAGGGGGTGATGGTGGCGCGCTTTCGGCTCGCTCTAGTCCTAGTAGTTATACTTGGTGGTCTACGGACGTGTAGATTTTTCTTTTTCACATCTCGTGTTCGTCATATTGCCATGACTATTGATGAATAGACAGTAAGTTATTCACGAGAAAACCTTTTGGTTGAGCATGTGTGCGAGAGAGAGACAGCGCGTGCGTGTGTGATATGTGTAGAGACTGATCGTTGGGTCTCTGTGTGTGGAGGATAGAGATAGACATGTGCATGGGGCTTTGTGTTGTGTAACGTGGAGACACATAGACATAATCAGAGAGTGACTGTGTGAGATACACATGCGGGCATGGAAGAGATGTGTGAGTTAAAGAGATGGAGATTTGGTGTGCATGTGAGCTAGAGAGAGAGGGGGGTATATACATATATACCTAGAGCTAGAGAGAATATGCAAGGGTGTGTATCTTAAAAGAAGGATCTAGATAGATGGGTGTTTGTGCGTGTATGTGTGTGTTTATGCGCATGTGTCTGTGTGAGAGGGAGTGTGTGTATGTGGAGAATAGAGAGCACTAATGATGTAAGCCTAGTAGGGAAGGGGGAATGGTGTGACATGTGTCAAAGAGAGAGAAAGGCATGTGTAGTAGCGGGATAGCATGGGTGCGGGCGTGGAGCAGACTATTTGGAAGAGACATCGAGTCTGTGTGGGAGAGGGGTGTGCGAGCGAGAGCGAGAGAGAGCTAGCGAGGGAGAGAGAGAGGAAGAGAGGGGAAGAGAGAGGGGTCGTTTGTGTGCAGAAGTGGCGTATAGATAGGGAGACAAGGTTGATGTTGTTCAAAAGTGGCCTATGTACGGAGACGCAAGGGACGCGAGTCATCGTATGTGTGATAGAGATTTCATGAGAGATCTAGAATAGATGGTGTAGAGAACAACATGCGAGATTGAGAACGATGATACGTTAGGGAGCTATGGAAAGAGTCACGACATATATGCATATAGGGAAGGAGCTGGGTCGGGTCGGCATGTGGGAGAGATAGAAAGAGGAGAGTGGTGCAAAAGGAGACAAAGGGTGCTTGTTTGCAATGGGCGGTGGTGAGTGAGGTGAATGTATGAGAACCACATAACTAGGGAGATAGACGTTTGGGGGCGACGTTTTGTGTGTATGGGCAAGATACACTCTGTATACTGTGTGTGCTTGGGAAAGAGAGATGCCGGGAGACCTACAGAGTGGGGGAAGAGATGTGTGCATGCCCGAGAGACAAAGTGATAGATACCTATATTGGGGTTCGGACTTAGAAGAGATAGGGGGTTAATATGCTCTTGTGTTCGTGTCCGGGGGAGAGAACAACTTGTGTGGGGGGTGGCTTTAGATAAAGAGTGAGGTGTCTATATTTGAGAGACTTTAGCGTAATTGAGATATATACATGGTCAATAGTGTGTGCACTCATGGTTGATCAATTTGTTTCACAGTTTGGACTATGACATAATGATACTTTTGAACATGCGTGATATACTTTGAAGTACAAGAATTACAAACCTATGGTTGGAATTTTGGAATTCGGCATCATCATTAGCTTTTGTAATTCATTTAAACAGAGGTACATTTTTAAGCCGGGATTTCGTGATTTCAAATTCATATATCAAACCTAGAGATATACACATACGACCATGTTCAAACCTTATAATCATCCAATTTATTCATACACATACACATTTTTTCATCATATTTAGGATAAACACATTTGGAATTTCATTTGAATACCATATGATGGTATTTGCTTCCACTAGCTCAATGATCCATATTTGAATTGAATGGACAGTCTAAGTTTCAAGTTGGAGACATTGATTTTTGAAATGCACTTTTTTGCATGCAAAACAAGTAAATTCTGGGTCACGATATCATAGTCGGCCGTACAAGAGCTGAACACTTAATTTCAGACGCCAAAAGTTTTCAAACTTCCCGCACACATCGAAATATCTCGCGCCCAAAAGTTTCGCCCTGCGATATTCCTGTTTTACCCCTGCCACATGAATGGAAAAGGGCTGCTTTGGTAACTCCATTGTTTTCCCCTCTTTGCCCCGAACATTCTTCCCGAGAGCCCCTCCCCTTCCCCTCCGCGCCTCCTCTCCCCCAACCACACCAAGCCGATGAATCTAGTCCACCGCTGTAGCGGTGGACCTCACACCCCAACGGATCTACCTTCTACACCTTGGAACACCCAACTGCCAACTCACCACTTCACCGGAGCCGCTTCAGCGACTGGCTTCACTACAAAAAAAGACACATCTGTGACATTTTGGGCCAAACAATTTTTTTCTTCTGTCATGCTAATAACACTTCTATGGCGATAATTGTGACAAAACTCGGTATCATCATAGATGTGGTGGGCTCCTACTTCTATGATAGAAAATAGGCTTTTCGTCCTAGGTGGGCCAGAGACGGAGCTGCATGACATTCTTTGGGCCGTCCATGACAGAAAAACCCATGGTAGAAGCGAGGGCGAGGAAAATATCGGGGAGTTCCCGATTACGGTGGGTGGTCGGGGCTGAGCGATGCACTGAGGGATTGCACGTTTCTCTCGTACACGTACACGTGTGGGTGCGAGGCATTGGGCTCTAACTGAACCCGTGCGAGGCATTCGCCTACTGAACCCGAGCGATTGCACTGCAGGCTATGCATTACAGAACCCAAGCGAGTGATCGATCTGGCTATTAACTGAACCCGATCAAGCGATTCCTTCACTAGTGCTGCTAACTGAAGCCGATCGAACCTCATGCCTCTTGATGAATAGTGAGCGTTGCTGGGGGTTGGATGAACATGACCCCGTGGTAGTACGAAATGAGTAGACCTCGTTTCGGCTGTTCCGTCCAAGCCGGTTGGCTTCTGATGAACACGACGTATTCCGTTGCCTCCCGATGAACCCGATGCATTATGTTACCTCCCCATGAACATGACACAGTTTCTCCGTTCCGACCCAGCCGGTTGGCTTCCGATGAACAGGACGTTGTTGCTGCCATCCGTGGCCTCTCCATGTACATGAGCCCTGGCCGTACATATGCGCGAGTACGCGTTCGAGACCCCATCGTATGTACGTACGTGCTCGTATTTTTTGGCATCTGGCTGTACGTACGTGTACACGGTTTTGACTGGACTGCCTGAACTACTACCGCCCCTTACTCCGCCACAGTTCATCGTGGCAGACAGACCGATGGACCAGTATGTACACAGACAATGCCATGTATGCTTCGACCGGGTGGGTACCAGCTGTCGCGGAGGATAAGGACGCACTTCCTTGTGTGCGAAGATATAGCTAGTGGGTCCCAGCTGTCCCGGGGAAGAATCATTTTTTGCCCGTAATAAGGACGCACTTCCTTGCATGCGAAGATCTAGCTGGTGGGTCCCAGCTGTCAGGGGGAGCAAATATTATTTTTAGGGTAAAAAGGATGCAGTTGCATGCATGCGTCCATGGGCGTGGTGCGTCCCCACTGTCAGCCTCTCCACGTACAGTCATCTTCCGATGACTCTCGTTTGTTGACCACATTAACCACAACGTGCAGAGCGCACCAAGCCGGTAGACGACGGCGAGGCCCCAGACTAGAACACTCCAGAGATGAGGAAGACGCGGTAGTGGAGTCATAGGCGGAGAGGAGAGGGAAACTTGACTGGTTCGGGTGCGGGGTGGGCCTACACTCGGCGGAAAATAACAGGAGGTGTGGAGGAGTGGAGGGATGGCATGGCCGTTGGTGGGGTAGCATTTCGCTGTGAGGCTTGCAAAACAGCGCCGCTAGACGCCGAAGGCTGGAGCAGGCGATCCCAGCAGCGCTGGGGGAAGAAGACAATAGATTGAAGAAGAATGTCGGCCGTTGGATGTAAATCCAACGCCTTTCTTAGGCTTCGACCTTTGTATTTTTATTTTTTGCGAAAGTGCGTAGGCTTCGACCTACTGGCCCACATGTCAGCCAGTCCATTTGGTTTTGTTAGTCCATTTGGTGGGCTAGGTGAAACAATGATGTAGCATCTATGCTGCCCGTTTATATATTATTATAGAATTTAAAGCCCATTTTGCATTATTTTTTCTCAAAATCCAGGGACTTGTTGGGCTGGGTGAAAATATGATGTTAGGATAGACAGAGAAATGTACTAAAAACATAAACACATGATTGCACACCTATTACTGCATTGGTCAATAAAATATTTGCAAGCTTATGTACGCAATCACTAGGAGTTAACTTGCCAAGTTATATATAAACAATTATTATTAATATTTTGTAAGAACTTTCGATTTATGAAATAGAGTATCATTTTAATTTGATGAGTTAATACGATGTGGGGTATTATTATTATTTAGGCTAGACGTGGGACGGTTGAGTTGGTTCTAGGGAAAAGTACTAGGAGAAAACTCAGATAAGATCAAAAAAGAAAGTGGGAGAAAATTCAGATATAGGATTAATGAAAACAAAAAATAAAGGAAGTGGGAAGGTCTGTAAATTGGTTGGGCAAACGACAGGTTTAACGGAACCTTATGTTGTTTCTACTATATATATGTAATAAAATAAGATACAAATATAAATATATATATATATATACTATTATAGAAGGGAAAACATAGGTTTAGTTTTGCATTCTTATAGAAAAATAGAACTGAGTTGTTCGTCGTCTTGAAAAAAGAAACATAACTTGGGATGCTGATGTTATAGACAAGCTAGGCTGGGAGGCCCAGAGGCGCTTGATAAATGCTGGATCCAAAAAAGTTGAAACATGTCGTGGGCTGCCCATGTTAAACAACAAAACCTAGGTCATGGACCTAGTGGGCCCGGGACTGTTAGCCTCTCGACGAACAGTCGTCTCCCAATTCCTCTTGTTTTGCTGACCATGATGGGAATGACAGACGGCGGCGCCGCGGCAAGAGCACCAAGGCAGAGGACGATGTCGAGACCTCAGACCAAACGAACTAGAGCGGGGGAAGACGCGGGCGGAGGGGAGTACGAGGGTTGACTTGTTCGGGTGCAGGGTGGGCCGGTGGAGCTTCCGTCGCCGGACAATGTGTCAAAGTAGAGGGATGGCCTGTCCAACACCATAGGCTATGATGGGTCACCGAGGCGTGTGCGGTAGTGCCGCCACTCGCTGTATAGGAAGAGGACGAAAGATTGAACAAAATAAAGAAATACAAATGGATAGGTGGTTGGTCCCAGATGTCTGTGTACGAGACCTGCTGGATCCACCTGAGAAGGGGAATATGTTGGGAGGAAGGAGATTCAAAGCACGGCAACCAAGTGAACTTAGTTACATACATAAGCAAATAGCCACTAAAAGAAGCAAACTGGTTAGTGGGTTCTTAGAAGAAATATTTCGAACAAAACAGATAATTACGACACATGGGCTAATGCATGAAACACTCAGATGATAAAGGCGCTTAAACAGATAAAGTACACCATCTAGACCTTCCTCGCACGCTTGATCATGACGATGCGGTTGTCCGTGTACTCGTCGGTTACGGGAAGCAGACACGCCCTCATGTCCAAGATCCGCCTGTACATGTCGTAGCATGCGTATGCGTCCTTGGCCGCATAGATTATGTAGGCTAGATTCAGAGGTACCTCCCACGTGTTCAGGTCCTTGGTATCGTTGTCTTCTTTCATGTTGGCGTAGCAGGGGTCGATGTTGGTCTCGGCGAGGTCTACCACGGAGTCCTTCTCCTGCCCGTTGCCGATGATCCTGTATTGCTTCTGGATGTCGACAAGCTTGTTGCACCAGATGGCCGAATCATCGCGTTCTTCCTTCTCTCCACCATAGTGAAGGTGCAGTTGGTGCTTGCAAGGACGTGTTCCTTCCTAAGCTGTTTTGGTGATTGATGACAATTCCTTTGCGGACTAATCGTGTGTTCTAAGTATTTCAGAGATTCATCCTTTCGCACGAAAGGTTTCCTTCCCCTCGGAGTTTTAAGTGAAGACGTGTCGTCTCCTTTGATTTTTGTTTTGGTGGACTTGAGTTGTAGGAGACATCGTACTATCCAGAGGGGGTCTGCATTGGAAAGGCAAGGGTAGAATCAACATGTACACTTGTTTTTGGCACCCCCATCTCCTTTCCTCTCCTTGGAGTTTTTCATCTCAACCAAAGTGGAGGTTGTTTGGTGGTAGCCGTAGTACCACCGCCGGAGTGGTAGTACCGCTTATTATGGTCATCAAGAAGTAGTACCATTGTTCACAGCGGTAGTGCCGCTTGAGGGCATAAGCTGCAATACCGCCCCAATCTGGCTCGGCTGCCGCCACGACTCGAGGGGGTATTTTCTCGTGTCGGACTATGCGGTAGTAGCAGCGGTAGTAGCAACGGTAGTACCGCTGCCACAACCGCGGCTAGTACCGCTCCTCTTCTCCTCTCTCTCTCTCTCTCTCTCTCTCCTCCTCTCTCCCACTGCTACCCCGGCTTTTTAACTGTGCAATGGTACCGCTGAGGGTCACGGTAGTACCGCTGCTACCAGCGGTAGTACCGCTCTGTGCGGGCCGAAGTGGGGGTAACGGTTGGTTTTGCTCTCCCACTATAAAAGGAGGTCTTCTCCAAGAAGACTTACCTCTTCCCTTCCCAAACTCCATTATTGCTCAAAGCTCCATTTTCGCCCGATCTCTCTCCCTAGCCAATCAAACTTGTTGATTCTTTAGGGATTGGTTGAGAAGGGCCCGATCTACACTTCCACCAAGAGAAATTTGATTCCCCCCACTAATCCCTTGTGGATCTTGTTACTCTTGGGTATTTGAGCACCCTAGACAGTTGAGGTCACCTCGGAGCCATATTCCATTGTGGTGAAGCTTCGTGGCGTCGTTGGGAGCCTCCAATTCAGTTGTGGAGATAGCCACAACCTTGTTTGTAAAGGTTCGGTCGCCGCTTTCAAGGGCACCAATAGTGGAATCACGGCATCTCTTATTGTGTGAGGGCGTGAGGAGAATATGTTGGCCGTAGTGGCTTTTGGGGGAGCATTGTGCCTCCACACCGCTCTAACGGAGACGTACTTCCCCTCAAAGGGAAGGAACATTGGTAACACATCCTCGTCTCCACCGGTTCCACTCTTGGTTATTTCTAACCTTTACTTGTGCAAGTTTATATTGTGTTTTATCCTTTGTTTGCTTGTGTTCTTGTAGTTATTGCATCATATAGGTTGCTCACCTAGTTGCATTTATGGACAACCTTTTTGATGCTAAGTTTAATTTGGTTAAGAAAATATAAAAATTGTTAGTTGCCTATTCACACCCCCCCCTCTAGTCAACTATATCGATCCTTTCAAATGGTATCAGAGCCTCGTCTCTTTATTAAGGACTTTACCGTCCAAAGAGTATGGGTGACACCGTAGTCGAGGGGGGGGGAGCACTCCGGTGTGAATCCATCCTTGTCTACGGCCGATGGGGGATCCTCGGTCTCTCGTAAGGAGTTAAATGCGGCTTTGGACACATTGAAAACCTCTATGACGACCGAGGTCAAAGGCATGTTCAAAGAATTTCTTGATGGGCTTAAATTATCCACCGCACCGTTGGAAGTGGCTCGTCCCACTAACAAGGTGTCGGATGCTCTTCTCGATAAGGGAGAAGCTAGTAGTGATCAATTTCCCGTGTTTAAGAATGGCAGTGGCATCTTTGCTCATATTGAACCCCCCATTACTTATGGAGGACATGTTCCCTCCACGCATCTAAATCATGTTGGTCCTTGATACGTCTCCAATGTATCTACTTTTCCAAACACTTTTTCCCTTGTTTTGGACTCTAACTTGCATGATTTGAATGGAACTAACCCGGACTGGCGCTGTTTTTGGCAGAATTGCCATGGTGTTATTTTTGTGTGGAAATAAAAGTTCTCGGAATGACATGAAAATTGACAGAGAATATTTTTGGAATTTATAAAAAATACTGGCGAAAGAATCAAGACCAGGTAGCCCACACCCTGTCCACGAGGGTGGGGGCGCGCCCCCTGTCTCGTGGGCCCCCTAAGTCTCCACCGATCTCGACTCCAACTCCATATATTCACTTTTGAGGAGAAAAAATGAGAGAGAAGGATTCATCGTGTTTTACGGTAAGGAGCCGCCGCCAAGCCCTAATCTCTCTCGGGAGGGCTGATCTGGAGTTCGTTCGGTGCTCCGGAGAGGGGAATTCGTCGACATCGTCATCATCAACCTTCCTCCATCACCAATTCCATGATGCTCACCGCCGTGCATGAGTAATTCCATCGTAGGCTTGCTGGACGGTGATGGGTTGGATGATATTTACCATGTAATCGAGTTAGTTTTGTTAGGGTTTGATCCCTAGTATCCATTATGTTCTAAGATTGATGTTGCTATGACTTTGCCATGCATAATGCTTGTCACTAGGGCCCGAGTGCCATGATTTCAGATCTGAACCTATTATGTTTTCATGAATATATGTGAGTTCTTGATCCTATCTTGCAATTCATTAGTCACCTACTATGTGTTATGATCCGGCAACCCCGAAGTGATATCAATCGGGACCACTCCCGGTGATGACCGTAGTTTGAGGAGTTCATGTATTCACTAAGTGTTAATGCTTTGGTCCGGTACTCTATTAAAAGGAGGCCTTAATATCCCTTAGTTTCCAATAGGACCCCGCTGCCACGGGAAGGTAGGACAAAAGATGTCATGCAAGTTCCTTTCCATAAGCACGTATGACTATATTCGGAATACATGCCTACATTACATTGATGAACTGGAGCTAGTTTTGTGTCACCCCATGTTATAACCGTTGCATGAGGAATCGCATCTAACAAAATTATCCATCACTGATCCAATGCCTACGAGCTTTTCACATATTGATCCTTGCTTAGTTACCTTTCCGCTGCCACTGTTACAATTACTACAAAACCGCTACTGTTACTTTTGCCACCGTTACCGTTACTTCCATACTACTTTGCTACTAAATACTTTGCTGCAGATATTAAGTCTTTCAGGTGCGGTTGAATTGAGAACTCAACTGCTAATACTTGAGAATATTCTATGGCTCCCCTTGTGTCGAATCAATAAATTTGGGTTGAATACTCTACCCTCGAAAACTAGTGTGATCCCCTATACTTGTGGGTTATCAAGACTTTTTTCTGGCGCCTTTGTCGGGGAGCATAGCTATATTCTTTGAGTCACTTGGGATTTATATCTGTTGATCACTATGAAGAACTTGAAAGACGAAAAAACCAAGATTTATACCTCAACTACGAGGGGAGGTAAGGAACTACCATCTAGCTCTGCACTTGATTCACCTTCTGTTATGAGTAAATTTGCGACACCTAAACCTGCTATTGAATCTGATATGTCGCATGTTCTTGATGATTCCACTTCTTCTATGCATGATATTTATGATGAAACTACTTCTATGTTTGATAATATTGTGCCACTAGGTGAAGTTCTTGATGAACAACTTGCTAGGGCTAGAGAAAATGAAATTATTGAAACTGATAATATTGATGAAAGTGATGATGAATATTCTCCCCCTAGATATGAATTGCCTGTGGTGCCTGAGGATTATGTTATGGATGAAGAAACTACAAGAGATCTTTTAGCTTGCAAAGATAGATACGATCTTAAGAAACTATTAGCTAAGCTGAAAGAAAAGTCTTTGAATGCTAGAATGAAATATGACCCTGCTTTTGCTACTTCACCTATCTGTATTTCTGGTAAGGATTATGATTTCTCTGTCGATCCTGAGTTAATTACTTTGGTTGAATCTGATCCTTTCCATGGCTATGAATCTGAAACTGTTGTGGCACATCTTACTAAATTGAATGATATAGCCACCCTATTCACCAATGAGGAAAAAATATGTTACTACTATATCCTTAAGTTATTTCCGTTCTCATTAAAGGGTGATGCTAAAAAAAGGTTTAATTCTCTTGATCCTGGTTGTGTGCGTAGTCCCCGGGATATGATTTACTACTTCTCTGCTAAATATTTCCCTGCTCATAAGAAACAAGCTGCCTTAAGGGAAATATATAATTTTGTGCAAATTGAAGAAGAGAGTCTCCCACAAGTTTGGGGCAGGCTTCTCCGATTACTTAATGCTTTGCCTGATCATCCTCTTAAGAAAAATGAAATACTTGATATCTTTTATAATGGACTAACTGATGCTTCCAGAGACCACCTGGATAGTTGTGCTAGTTGTGTTTTTAGGGAAAGAACTGTTGAGCAAGCTGAATTTCTATTGAATAATATGTTGAGTAATGAAGATAATTGGACACTTCCTGAACCAACTCATAAGCCAACTCTGAAGAAAAGGGGTATTCTATTTCTCAATCCTGAATGTATGCAAGAGGCAAAGAAATCTATGAAAGAAAAGGGTATTAAAGCTGAAGATGTTAAGAATTTACCACCTATTGAAGAAATACATGGTCTTAATAACCCGACACAGGTAGTAAAGGTAAATTCTCTCTATAGATTTGCTGAAGGTGATATTCCTCATAATAAGTCTGCTAGCCAATGCTTAGATGAGTTTGAGAATTTTATTGTTAAACAAGAAAACTTCAATGCTTATGTTAGTAGACAATTGAAACGTAGTGCTTATATGATTGAACACTTGAGTGGTTATAAGTCTAGAGTTAAAGGTTAACTTAAACTCATTAGTAAACATGCTTCTATGGTTACCACTCAAGTAGAACAAGTATTTAAAGCACAAAATGATTTGCTTAATGAATTAAATAATAAGAAAAATGATAATGTTGTTAGATTTACGACTAGAGGGGGAAGAATGACTCAAGTACCTTTGTATCCAGAGGGCCACCCTAAGAGAATTGAGCAAGATTCTCACAGAACTAATGTTTATACACCTAGTCCTTCTAAGAAGAAGAAAAATAAAAATGATAGGACTTCGCATGCTTCTAGTGAACCTATTGTTGACACACCTGAGAATCCCAATGATGTTGAAACACAATCTGGTAATGAACATGAACGTAGTGAAAATGATAATGATGATGTTCATGATGATCTCAACCTAGCAATAACAATGATGTAGAGATTGAACCTGTTGTTGATCTTGATAACCCACAATCAAAGAATCAACATTATGATAAAAGAGACTTCGTTGCTAGGAAGCACGGTGAAGAAAGAGAACCATGGGTTCAGAAACCCATGCCTTTTCCTCCTAAACCATCCAATAAAAAGGATGATGAGGATTTTGAGCGCTTTGCCGAAATGATTAGACCTACCTTTTTGCGTATGTGTTTGACTGGTATGCTTAAAACGAATCCTTCTGCTAAGTATATGAAAGATATTGTGACAAATAAAAGAAAGATACCGAAAGTTGAAATATCCACCATGCTTGCCAATTATACTTTTAAAGGTGAAATACGAAAGAAACTAGGAGATCCTAGAGTACCAACTATACCATGCTCCATTAAAAGAAACTATGTAAAAACTGCTTTATGTGATCTTGGAGCCGGTGTTAGTGTTATGCCTCTCTCTTATATCGTAGACTTGATTTGAATAAGTTGACACCTACTGAAATATCTTTGCAAATGGCCGATAAATCAACTGCTATACATGTAGGTATTTGTGAGGATGTGCCTGTTGTGGTTGCAAACATTAATATTCTAACAGACGTTGTTATTCTTGATATTCCCGATGACGGTACTATGTCGATTATCCTTGGTAGACCCTTTTTGAATACTGCAGGGTATGTTATTGATTGCAACAAAGGCAATGTCACCTTTCATGTTAATGGTAATGAACATACGGTACATTTCCCGAGGAAACAACCTCAAGTCCACAGTATCAATACTATTGGAAATTTTTCAACGATCGCTATTGGAGGTTATGAGTTCCCTCTTCCTACTCTCAAGAAGAAATATCATATTCTTATTGTTGGCGACATACACATCCCCGTTGAGGTAACCTAGTGTTATTCGAAAATTCTCCGGTTTCATGTTATTCGGAAAGAGTTTGTTAACAAGACATGATTAACCTTGTTAGTAGATTCCTTTTGATGAGCGTGAGATGGATGAAGTTAGAAATCACAACTCTCTATACCCTCCTTTTACTTTCTGTTATTTAGATAAAATAAAGCAAAAATAGTATTTTCTGTCTGTTTTCTGAATTATCCTTGCAATAAAAATACCCCAAAAATAAAAGTTCTCCAAATGTCCCGAAAATGAAATATGGTTGTTGTGTGGAATATTTAAGAATATTTGGCACTGAGAATACATCAGGGGGGCACACCACCTCGCCACGAGGGTCCAGGGCGCGCCCACCCCCCTGGGAGCGCCCCATGCCTCGTGGGCCCCACGTGGCCTCCTCCACTTATTCCAGCACCCACACACTTCATCTTCCTCCAGAAAAAATCCTCCCATAGCTCAAACCCGTGTTCTAGCTCATCTTGCTGCCATTTTCGATCTCCTTGCTCAAAGCTCCATTCACAAAACTATTTGAGGAGATTGTTCTGCGATATGTGACTCCTCCAAAGGTCCAATTAGTTTTTGATCTAGTGCTTTATTTATTGCAATTTTTTGCTGCTTAGGTGACCCTGTTCTTGAGCTTACATGTCAAATTTATGTGGTCAAAAGGAGTTCTAATGCATGATATAGCATCTAGGCACTTGTGGGAGTAGTTGCTATCAATCTTGTTGAGTTTAGTTCACTTTTGTTTTGAGTCACTAAGACTTCAGAAATTTTTCAGAGAAAAGTGCATAGGAAAATTTACCAAGGTGGTTCCTCAAGGAAGAAAGTATCAAGGCTCGCGATACGTGAGCCGGACAATGAACTACCAAGGGAAGCTCAAGTGCGGCCTTGTGAATGGCCTTCGGAGGAGTTTATGGTCCAGGCAGGCATCAAGGATGAATTTGACACGTATGTGCGTAATGCTGATCTTGAGGACTTCGTGTCAGATAAGTGCCCACAGTACCACTACCTAACTGTTTCCTTTGTGAGAAGGTTCAAATTTACAGCCTCACGCAATTCTCACACTGTTTTATTTGATCTTTATGATAAATCATATACCATGGACTTAGAAGATTTTAATGATGCTTGTAAGCTCCCGCGGTGGGGTAATATTAGTGAACCTCGCAAATCTAAATATAAAGACTTTCTTGCTAGTATCACTGCGGGGGAATCTAGAGAAATCACACAAGCTACCATAGGGAGCATTCATTTCCCTTCCATACATTATTTTGCTCTCTTCGTTGGTAGATGCATTAACGGTAAAGATGAGGCTTGCCACATGTGTGTTCCAGATATTTGTGTCCTCAAGAGTGCGGTATTAGGTGATCAACAATATAACTTGGGGGCTATTGTTGCACGAAGGTTACATCTCAACGGTTTAAGTGGAGATTTGTTTGGTGGAATTTATGCAACTCATGTTGCTAATTATCTTCGTGTACCCATACACGAAAATGATATGTGGTTCGCCATCAGTTTGTTGAGATGAATGAACAATTCCTCCAGTACCGACTAATCTTTGACAAACGTCGCATTGTCCATATTGCTCTCCCTGCTCCTACTTTCTTTGACTTTCAGGCAAAAAGGAGATATGTTATAACCAGGGAGGAGGCAAATGAGTATTAGGAGACGACGGAGGCGGTTTGTCTCCAAGGTGCAACTCATCATGCAATAGCCGCTGCATCACAGTACAACCCCAACTACGACTTTCGATATTCGTTAGGCCAGCAGTGGCCATAGACCAACTTAGGCCAAAAGCCTAAGCTTGGGGGAGTACGTATTTCTCACCGACATTACATTCATGTTCACACACTCATTCTAGTAGTCAGTGCTCATACTTTTTCATTGTACTATTCATGCTAGTTTATTTTATTTTCGAAGTCTTTTTCTTGTGTGTTGGAGAAACCTTAAGAAGTTGTAGCTTTTAGCCAGTTTACTTTCCATGCCTGTAGTAGTAGTAATTAAAAGCAAACCCAAAAAGATTTCTCGTTCTTCTTTTGCTTGTTGGGAGCTTTCCCATGTAAATAGTTTTATTTCTTTTCTTTTCTTTGGGGTCAAGAGGAGAAGACCGTGATGAAAATGTTGAGTGGCTCTAATATGCATTATTGTTGATTTGACCAGGAGCCATATTACCTTGCCTTCTCCCTTGTATTAAATGCTTGCAGATTCAAGCTTAGTCCAATGCACGTGCACTTTTATTATTATCCACACCGTTCGGTCGTGCGAGTGAAAGGCAATAATGACGATATATGATGGACTTATTGAGATGAGAGAAGCTGGTATGAACTCGACCTACCTTGTCTTTGTAAATATGATTAGCTCATCATTCCTGATTCAGCCTACTATGAATGAAACATGCTTGCAATGACAATTAGATATTATAGTTGCTCATGCCATGCTTAATTAGCTAGGAGTATATAATGGTTTACCTTGCGTGCCAACATGCTATTAAAATGGTTGTGATGTGGTATGATAGGGTGGTATCCTCCTTTGAACGATTCGAGTGGTTTGACTTGGCACATTGTCGGGGGAAACTGTCCACCACGAGCACCTATGGGACCGGAGCCCCTTGTACGTTGCGGTAAGGGAGCGGAGGATGCACGAAGAGCAGATCGAGGAGAGCACGCGGGCAGTTTACCCAGGTTCGGGCCGCGCGGACGCGTAAAACCCTACTCCTGCCTTGGTTGTATTGAGCTCGGGAGCTTGAAGAGCTACAGTACCAGCTACACCGAGCGTGAGAGTTGCTAAGGATTCGAACCCTTTCTACGTTGTGCATGGGCCTCCTTTTATAGCTCAAGGGGTCACCGACAGGTGTCAACGTAGAGGAGGGTAAAAATGTAACTTTGGTGGTAGTTGTAACAGTGCGGGAATAGTGCGTGAACAGTGGATGAACAGTGGTCATCACCTACTTTGACAGTGGGGGACAAGAGCATTAAATGCCCGTCGCCGTCGACCCCAAAAGCGCCCGCCCGTGCGTCTCCGTTCGCCACGGCGGTAGCCTCGTCACCGTGGAGTGCCACCGTGTCCCCCAGGCTGCACAGCCATCCGCCACGCGTCCCTGGAAGGGCCCCAGGGCGATGCGTGGGCCGATGGGCTGGAGCGCGGGCACACAGTGCAGGCTTCCCCCGGCAAGCACCTTGCCGGGGTCTTGATCTTGTCGGGCCCTGAAGCTTGTCGCTCCCCGGGCCCTGCCGGGGCGCATGCTGCGCCAAGGCGTGTCTTCCGAGATGCAGTCTTCTGGTCTTCCTGGCAAGCTCCTCTTGCCAGGGTCTTGCGTTAATGCGATAGTCTTGAGCCTGGGACGGCCTTCCCGGCAAGCTCCACTTGCCGGGGCCTTGATCTTCTGACTTGCATACTTTGGTTTTGAATGGCTTTATATGGATCAGAAAGGTCTCCGGCGAGCACGTGGTAAGCCCTGCCGCGGGAAGCTGCCACTGCCCGTGCACAAGTTGGGGTACTAAGGTACCCCTATCTTAGTACACCGACAGGAGCCCCCGGGCCTGGGCCACACACGGTGCCGAGCGCTGTTGGGCCAGGCCCAAAACAGTGCACAGGCACGCGCGGCCCACGGCAAGCCGAATCCCCTTCCGCATCCGCCGCGCCCCTCCCTAACGGCACGCGTCGATTGCGGCGTCGTGGGAGAGATCGTGGCCACGTTCTTTAATGGGAAATGCGGAGCGTCCCCCACTTCCCCCTTAAAAGCAGAGGAAGCAGGGGCGGTTTCCCTCCTTCGCTTTCATTGCTTCTTCAACCTCCAGAAATCCCCCGCTGCCTCTCGCCTCCACTCCTCCTCCGCCGTCTTCCGCATCCGCGGCGCCGTCGAGCTTCTCGCCCCTTCCCCCGCCGCCTCCGCCATGGCTCCGAAGGCCGAGAAGGCGAAAGCGGACAAGGCCAAGAGGGAGAAATCCGAGCAGGCGGCAAAGCTTGCCGCCCTGCGGAAGAAGAACGTGGTCTTCGCGCCGAGGCTCGGCGCGAGGGAGCTCTGGAACAAGTACTACCTCTTCTGGTCCGGGGAGACCAAAGCTCATCCCCGCACCAGGGTCTTCCCCGCCATCGTCAAAGATCTGGTTCCCGGCGGGTATTTCTTCTTCGCTGTCTTCTTTCACTGCGGGTTGTGCCCTCTGTTTTCGGAGTTTTTCTGTGATATCATGAACACGTACAACCTCCACCTCTTAGACTTCACCCCCAATGCCATCCTTACGATGGCAGTTTTCGCACATCTGTGCGAAAACTACATAGGGATCTATCCAAACGTAGCACTCTTTTGCCATTTCTTCGCGCCTAGAGTAGAGGCTGGCGCTCCCCTCTCCGGCGGTATCTCCTGGATCTTCCGCTTGAACAAGAAGGAGTCATATCTGAAAGGAGAACTCCGCGGCAAGTGGGAAGAATGGCGCGCAGACTGGTGCTGGGTAGTGGAGGATAGGCCGGAGCCCTTCACCGCGCCGCGCACTAATGCCATAGTGCGCGGGAGAGATTGGAGTGAACTGGCCCCGGAGGACAACAGACTCAGTATTGCCCTTGTTAGAATCATCCGTCTCCGGGTAGCCAATCTGACCATCGGAGAGGTTGGCGCAGATTTCCTCCGCCGCCGCATTGCCCCTTTACAAGAGAGGAAAAGGCCCACCTGGGAATTTGGCAATGCAGCGGATATCATGAGGTTGCGCTGCGGATTGAACTTCAATTTCACCGCTTTGGAGCTGAAAGGAATGGTGCGAGAACTCTTCAAGCATGACCCGGCGCACCCAGAGTGGTTCAGACCCGCCAAGGGAGTAGTGCCGCTGTGCAACAGCACCGCCCGTGACTCCTTGCGCGCGATAATGCCGGAGTGCGACTCCCACGGCATCATCCCCACCTGGATTCAGCCTCCGGGAGATGCCATTCTGAGCTTCTTTGATAACTTGGTTGAGGTGCCGAAGAACGCCGAGGAGATCAAGGGTCTCACCCGGGCCACCATGCAGCGGGATATAGCCTATATTGCTTCCCGGATGGAAGAGGCCGCCGCAGCCGCAGCGGCAGGAGACTTCGGATTCACCGTTGACGAGGCAGAGGCTGCGGACGCGTCGGGCAAAGCCGAGGAGGCAGAGATCCGCAGACTGCTTAAGCTTCCGCCCGACGAGCTTGCCGGGGTTCCTTCACTGAGGCATGCCGGGATTCCCGGGGTTGTGAGCGAGGCCGCCGCAAGGGGCGAGGTTGCCGGAGGGAGCGGAGGTGCCGGAGGGAGCGGAGCCACCGGAGGGAGCGAGGCTGCAGGGCAAAGTGCTGGGCCCAGCGAGCCCGCCGAGGAGGAGGAGGAGGACGCCGGGGCCGACGAGGGTACTGGTGGATCTCTGGGGCTCGACGACGACGCCTCCTCGTCCTCGGAGAACTCCCCGCCCCGGGCAAGTCCCAAGCGAACACCGCTGAAGCGCCTCCGCAAGGCGGCTACAGCGACAGGGACGCAGGCGCCCCGATAGCAGCCTACTCGCCGGGCGACGCGCGCCACCAGAGCGAGCCAAGCCGCGACGGAGGCGCCCCGCGCAACAGCGCCAAGCGGAGGGGGATCCTCCCGGAGCGGAGCGGCCGCTCCGCCTGCTCCTCGGGCCCCGGCGCCAACGGAGGCTGGGTCTTCGCAGCCCCCAGCCCCGGAGACCGCCAAGCGCCCGAGGGAGCCTTCTCCTCCTGCTCCTCGCGCGGGAGCGCCTCAGGTGGAGTTCGATTTCTCCGCCCTCAGCGACGACGACGAAGAAGAGGAGTAAGTGTTTGTAATTCGTATCTTCTTCGATTCTGTCTTGATCCTTTCCTTGATGATTCTGATGTTGATCTTGCTTTGCTTTCAGGACACTGACCCAGCGGATGGCGAAGAGGGCCAGGGTCCCCATGGTTGAGGTCGACGACGACTCGCCCGTCGCGGCGACAGGGGACGCGCCGGCGACGAACTTGCCGGATCAACCCGCTGCTCCAAGGAGTAGCCCCCAGCGCAGCCCCCAGCGTAAGTCTGGTCTTGAACTTCCCGCTCGTCGGGCGTGCTTGAGGTTTTAGCTTGTACTAATATCCTGTCGTCTTGTTTGTCTCGTGCAGAAGTGGAACCGCAGCCACAGGAGCAACCGGAGGTCACCCCCGAGGAGCTGCACGTTCCACCCTCCCCGCCAAGGGCGAACTCCCCGGCGAGGGAGGACGTTCCGCCAAGGACGGGCTCCCCGCCAAGGGCGGGTACCCCGACAAGGGTGGCCACCCCGCCAAGGGAGGGCACAGGCGGCCCTCCGCCAGCGGGGGCCACCGCTCCACCGCCAAGGGAGGACTCCCCGGCGAGGGAGCCTGTCGTCGACGAAGTCCGCGAAGGTAAGTCTCGTAGCTTCGTCTTCTTGGACTTGTCTTTTTGGATATTTGCTTGATCTTTTCTTTTCTTCTTCTTCTGTTAGATCCTCCTCCCCCGGAGCGGATGGAGACGGAGGTCATCGTCGAGGAGGAGGGCGCGCAAGGCGACGCCGGCAATGCCACTGTTGTTGAGGACATGGCAGGAGCCGACGAGCCTGCCGCTGAGGAGACTGCCCCGACCGCAGACGCCGCGGCCGGGGAGGGGGACGGCGGCCACACTGCCGGCCCGGAGGCGGCAGGAGCGTCAAGGGCTGCGCCGGCCGCCGACCCCTCCGTCGGCAAGGAGCAGTCGGGCATCTACCTTGAGGCCCCCAATGGCGTCTTCATACAAGTGCCGTGGGGGTCCTCGTCGCGAGCCCCCGTGGAGGGAGAGACCTTTGATGGAGAGGTTCTCGCCTCCGCGGGGCTGAAGATCGTTGAAGCGCCTGGCGGGAGCGACGAGCCCGAGGAGGAGAAACTGCTTCGCCGGCTCCTGGCCCTTTACCGGGCCAGGCAGGCGAAACTGGAGTCTCGGGAAGCCCTCACCGCCAAGGCTGCAGCAGATTTGGAGAAGCGTGCCGCGGAGCTCCGCGCCGCCAACCAGGCGGCCCTCTGCGACTTGGCGAAGGAGCGCGAAAGGCTTGCCGGAGAGCAGCAAGAGTTTCTTCGGGAGAAGGCTGAGGCCGAGGAGCAGCAGCGCTTGGTTGGAGAAGGGCTGTCTCAGCGAGAAGGAGCGCTCAACCAGCGGAAGGTCGACCTCGACGCCCACGAGGACGACCTCACCGCCCGGGAGCAGGCTCTTGGCGGGGCCTTGAAGGAGGCAAAGGAAGCTACTGCCGCCGCGGAAACCGCCAAGAGGGACTTGGAGCTTAAGGTGCAGCAATTGGAGCAGTACCTGAAGGCGAGCGAGGACAGGGTCACTGCGCTCAACATAGAGCGCGAGAAAGACGCCCATACCAACTCAGAACTTCAGGTACGCCTCTCCAAGAAGGGCGACGAGCTTACTGCCGCTAAGGATTCGATCGCTGACTTGGAGTTGAAGGTCTCCACATTGAAAGATTCACTCGACGCCGCCCGGGACCGCGAGACCAAACTGAAGGAGGAGGTTCGCAAGGAGCGGGAGCTGGTGGAGAGCGCCGCCACCTCCGCAAACCACTTCAACCAGGCGGTGGAGCAATGGACGGAGGAGCTGGTCGATTCTGCTGCCAAGATCGACAAGGAGCTGATGGCGCTGAGGGCGGAACACCTTGTGTATTCTCCGGACGAGAACCTCCCCCACAGCGCCAGGTTAAGTCTTTTCTTCAGAGGGATCGCGTCGGCGCTTGCACGGCTGCAGGAGAAGCTCCCCGCGCAGCTGGCCGAGGAGTCGCGCCAGCTCTGCGCGGGTACCTTGGAGCGCGTCCTGACGAAGATAGTCTATCGCAACCCTGGCATAAATCTCGTCAACGTCCTCCGCAGCTTGCCGGCCGACGCAGATATGGAGGCGCTGAAGGCGCAGGTCGCCCACATCATCGCCAAGGTGAACAAGATCTCCAGGCGTGAGGGCGATCGCGTAGATTAGGCCTCTTTTTTTTCTATTTCCTTTGCCGCTGCAAAGTGTGCCACGAACACGAATCTATTAGTCATTGCGACAAGTTATCTTTGTAATATATTATCTTATTTTGATCAATCGATGCAGTGCTATCTCCCTTGCTTTGGTCCTCCACTTTGTATGCTTTCCACCCTACGCTTTTAGGGGACTCGCCGGCAAGGGGCCCTTGCCGCGAGCGCTGAGTGCTGGACTACGAGCAGCCTGCTGGCAAAGGCTTTACCGGCAAGTAACCTTGCCGCAGCTAGTCGCAACGCACTTAGCTTGCTGAGCGAACTCGAAACGAAGCAAGGGCGCGACACTTGTTGCAGCTCACTTAAGTCGTTGAGCGTACTCGAAAACAAAGTAAGAGTGCGGCTAGCCACGGGTAGGTTCCTCCGCACACAGGTTTTTCATACAAAATGTGGTTGTTCAAGGAAGATAACTAAAACTCAAAAAATTTGAACGGCTCAAATTCTGGTAACTTAGCTTTCATATGTTGCTTGCTTCCCCGACAAGGCATCCCTTTCTTGAACAGCACTTGGTTCATCCTTCATCTCCTTCCCCCCCAGCAAACTTGTGTGCGAGGAACATTCCTTCTGCTTAAGAGGGAAAGAAAAAGAGGAGGGAAAACAAGTATAGGGCCTTTCGGCGTGCTAATGCTTACCGGGTATGTGTGTTGCAGAAGATGCCAAACAATGCATGCGAATAACGAAGAAAAGCATGGAAAAGGCAAATAGTGCAAAACACAAAAGCTTTACTGATGCACGGGATCTGCGCCCGGCTTTGTACAAAGGTTTACATGCAACAGCGGCAAGACTCGTACAAAAGGTGGTTGCCGGAGCGGATCACGGCAACCGCGCCTTATGGGTGAAACTTGCGAAGATGCTCTATGTTCCAGGAGTTGCTCACCGGTAAGCCTTCTTCGGTCTCAAGGCGGACAGCGCCGGGCCTTGTGACTTGTCTCACCCGATAAGGGCCTTCCCACTTCGGCGTCAACTTGTTGGAATTCTTGGCGGACTGAACACGCCGAAGAACAAGGTCGCCTTCCTCGAGACTCCTGGCTCTAACCTTGCGGCTATGATAGCGGCGCAAGGCTTGCTGGTATCGAGCAGCTCGTACAGCAGCCTGGAGACGTTCCTCCTCAAGGAGCAATGCATCGCCTTGTCGCAGTTCCTCTTGCTCGAGCTCATCATAAGCGAGCACTCGAGGAGATCCGTATACGAGTTTCGTGGGGAGAACTGCCTCTGCTCCATAGACAAGAGCAAAGGGTGTCTGTCCGGTGGCTCGACTTGGTGTCGTTCTGATTGACCAAAGAGCCGCCGGCAACTCCTCTATCCAGTTTCTTCCGCACTTGCGCAGCCTGTCGAAGGTTCTTGTCTTGAGTCCGCGCAGCACTTCAGCATTGGCCCTCTCCGCTTGACCGTTGCTCCTCGGGTGAGCAACAGAAGCGAAGCAGACCTTGGCGCCAAGGTCTTGGACGTATTGCATGAAGGTGCGACTAGTAAATTGTGTACCGTTATCGGTGATGATCCTGTTAGGGATCCCGAAACGGCAAACAATCGACCTGAAGAACCTGACTGCTGACTGTGATGTCACCTTTCTCACTGGTTCCACTTCTGGCCACTTTGTGAACTTGTCGATTGCAACGTACAAGTACTCAAAGCCCCCGACAGCACGGGGGAAAGGGCCGAGGATATCGAGCCCCCAGACCGAGAAGGGCCAGGACAAAGGGATCGTCTGGAGAGCTTGAGCTGGCTGATGAATTTGCTTGGCATGGAACTGGCACGCTTCACACTTGGTTACTTGTGCAGTTGCATCTTGGAGGGCTTCTGGCCAGAAGAACCCTTGCCGGAACGCCTTCCCGGCAAGTGCCCTTGCGCCAATGTGGTGACCACATATGCCTCCATGTATCTCTGCCAACAGCTTCTGCCCATCTTCTCTGGAAATGCACTTCAACCTCACACCATTGAGTCTTCTTCTGTACAGTTCATTGTCAACGAACTGGTACAAACTTGACTGCCTTGTTATCTTCTCTATCTCTTCTGGGTCGTCGGGAAGTTCTCCAATTTGCAGGAAACGGACGATCTGCTGTGCCCACGCCGGAGCCCGGGGCTCAACGGCAAGGACTAAGGGCACGAGGGCCGCTGCGGGAACCTCAGCTTCTACGGCAAGAACCTCCGGCTCCGCCGGAGCTGAAGGTTCCCCGGCAAGCCTGCCGGGGCAAGGTTTGTCGGGAACGCTTGCTTCAACTGTACAGACCCTTGGGTCTGCAGGAGCAAACTGTTCCTCAGCGTTCTGGTTGTTGATCTTGGGGACCTTGGCGGCGGCTTCAGGAAGATCCGCCGGCAAGTAGTCGCCGGAGACCAACTTTCTCTTCTTGTTCTGCCCACTTGATGGTGTAACGGATGGCTGAGTTAGCTTGAGCAGGAAGGTCCCTGGTTCCACAGGTAACTTCATTGCAGCACACTTTGAGAGGCCATCTGCGATATCGTTCTGAGCTCTTGGAACGTGCTCCATTTGCAAACCCTCAAAGTGCTCTTCAAGCTTCCTCACTTCATCAACATAAGCCTCCATCAAAGGGCTCTGATAACTCTTGTTCACTTGTCGGACCACCAACTGAGAATCTCCCCGCACAATCATCTTCTTGATCCCAAGTTCGGCCGCAATCCTGAGGCCGGCGAGCAGACCTTCATACTCAGCAGTATTGTTTGTCGATTGCTCTCTGGGAAAGTGCATTTGGATAACATACTTGAGGTGCTCTCCGGTGGGCGCTATGAGTACCACGCCGGCACCGGCGCCTTGCAGCGAGAAGGCACCATCAAAGTACATTACCCATTCACTGCTTGCTTCTTGTACGGGGACGCTTGTCTCTGGAACTTCTTCATCGGGCGTTGGGGTCCATTCTGCTATAAATTCTGCCAAGGCTCTGCTCTGTATGGTTGAAGTACTCTCAAACTTGAGACCAAAGCTTGACAGCTCCAGTGCCCACTCGACGATCTTGCCTGTTGCTTCTGGGTTGTGCAGTATCCTCTTCAACGGAAAGCGAGTGACCACTGTTATCTCGTGTGCTTGGAAGTAATGGTGCAGCTTTCTCGAGGCCATGAGGAGGCCGAAAAGCAACTTCTGCACCCCAGAGTATCTTGATCTAGCCCCCTGCAAGAGGGAACTCACAAAATACACCGGGCGCTGCACCATCTTCCTTCGCACTTCTCTTTGCTCCTGCGCAGAGTTGTCCTTGTCGGGGCCAGAGCTTGCCGGTGGAGCCCCCTGCTTGTCGCTGGATTCGCTTGCCGGTGGTATAGATTCTTCCTCAGCCTCCCTTTCCGCTACCAACGCAGCACTAACCACTTGATTGGTTGCCGCTAAGTATAGCAGCAACTTTTCTTGTGGCCTAGGTGCGACAAGTATCGGAGTGGAGGATAGGTATCCTTTCAAGTCTTGCAGCGCTGCCTCCGCTTCCGGAGTCCATTTCATAGGACCTGCCTTCTTCAAAATTTTGAAGAAAGGCAGGGCGCGCTCTGCAGACTTTGAAATGAACCTACTGACGGCAGCTACACAACCTGCAAGTCTCCTTACGTCCTTGACGCGCTTCGGGGCTTCGATCTGCTCAATGGCTTTAATCTTGTCGGGGTTGGCTTCAATCCCCCTCTGGGACACAAAGAACCCGAGAAGCTTTCCGGAGGGGACTCCAAAGACGCACTTCTCGGGATTCAACTTGAGCTGGATCTTGCGCAGATTCTCAAAAGTTTCCTCCAAGTCTTGGATCAAGGTATCTTTGTTCTTGCTCTTGACCACTATGTCATCCATGTAGGCTTCCACATTTCTGTGAATCTGTGGCTCAAAAGCAGTGTAGACCACCCTTGCAAATGTCGAGCCTGCATTCTTCAATCCGAAGGGCATGCGTATGAAGCAATATGTGCCACATGGAGTGATAAATGCAGTCTTCTCTTCATCTTCCTTGGCCATGAAAATCTGGTGGTAACCGGAATATGCATCAAGGAAGGAAAGCAGCTCACATCCAGCAGTGGAGTCAACAATCTGGTCAATGCGCGGCAAGGGAAATGGATCCTTGGGACATGCTTTATTCACATCAGTGAAGTCTATACACAGTCTCCACTTCCCGTTGGCCTTACGCACGACAACTGGATTTGCTAACCACGTCGGATGGATCACGCCTCTAACCAGGCCCGCTGCTTCTAGCTTCTTAATCTCTTCGGCAATGAATTCTTGGCGCTCCACGGCTTGCTTCCTGACCTTCTGCTTGACGGGCCGCGCATGAGGACAGACAGCAAGCTTGTGCTCAATTACCTCCCTGGGAACGCCGGGGATGTCAGATGGTTGCCATGCAAACACATCGACATTCGCCCGCAGGAAGGCAACGAGCGCGCTTTCCTATTTGCTGTCAAGCGTAGCACTGATGGTGAAGGTACCACCAGTGCCGTCCTCCTTGGCGGACACCTTCTTGGTTGCCGGTGGAGCGGCCATCCCCTTCTTGCACTTGCCGGTGGAGCTCGATGGGACGTCCTCAACGGTAGCGCAGCACTCCGAAGAGGTGCGTTTACCGGAGTGGGCCCCAGAGCACTTGCCGAACTTGGTCTTCGTCTTCTTCCCCCCGGGAGCTTCAGCGGCAAGTGTGCTGCTCTCCGCTGCGGCTGCTGCATCCCGGTAGATCTTGTCGGCGCAGATAAGCGCGTCCTTCTTGTCGCCAGGGACGGAGATGACGCTTATCGGCCCCGGCATCTTGAGTATATTGTAGGCGTAATGGGAAGCTGCCATGAACTTGGCGAGGGCAGGACGTCCAAGTATCCCATTGTATGGCAATGGGATATCGGCAACATCGAAGGTTATCCTCTCCGTCCTGAAGTTAAGCTCCCCGCCAAAGGTCACCGGCAGAGTGATCTTCCCCTTGGGCTTGCTCCTTCCCGGGTTTATTCCTTGGAACGAACCGGTCTCTTCGAGCTCGCCATCTGGGATCTGGAGTTTCTTGATCACAGCTGAGGAGATCAAGTTCAGGCCGGCCCCGCCGTCAACCAACATTTTGGTGACCTTGAGGTTGCGGATGGTTGGTGAGACCAACATCGGCAAGCACCCGACCGTAGTGGTGCGGTCAGGGTGATCCTCAAGATCAAAAATGATGGGCGTGCTGGACCACTTCAGGAGCCTGCGTGACTCAACGGGCGGCTCAGCTGCATTTACTTCCCGCACCCACTGCTTGAGTTGGCGGTGGGAAGCATGCAGAGAGGCGCCTCCGTCGACACACAGGACTTCTGTTGCCTTCTGGAACTCCTGCTCGCTGTTATCACCTTCCTCCATGTCGTCGTCGTCGTCTTCTTCCTCATCCTTGTCGCTACCCCGGGGAGGTCGATCACCTTGCCGCTGCTTGGCCTTGCCGCGGCGTCCTCCCCGGCCATTGAATGGCCGCTTCTTGCTGGGTTCTCCTCCGCCACCTTGGGCCTTCTCCTTGTCGCGCCGCTCGTATTCAGCTTTCTGCTGCTCTACGAGGTACTCGACGCGCTTGCAGTTCGAAAGGTCATGACCCTTGGTGCGGTGGATCTTGCAATATTGCTTGTCGGAGCCGTCCTGCTTGTCGGCTGCCGCTACAGGGGCAGGCTCCTTGCCGGAGCCGCCGGCCTGTGCTGTCTTGGCAGGAGCCTCCTCGCCGGACTTCTCGACGACCAGCACCTCCTTGCTCTTCTTCTTCCTATTGTTCCGCCGTCGGCTCTTCTTTGCCGGGGCGGCATCCTCGCTGTCGCTTCCCCCTGCGCCAGCATCCTCCCCGGGGAGTCTCCTCCCCTCTTCGGCGCGCGCACACTTGTCAGCCAGAGCGTAGAGCTCGCTGACATCCCGTATCTTGGTCATGGCCATCTCTTCTCGCATGCGGCGGTTACGCACGTTCTGGTGGAACGCGCTGATAACCGCAGCAGGGTGGCCGTCGGGGATGTTGTGTTGCACACGACTGAATCGTTGGATGTACTTGCGCATGGGTTCTCCTTCCTTCTGGGCCAAGATGTGGAGATCGCTCTCCTGGCCGTGGGGTTTGTGGCCGCCCGTGAAGGCGCCAACAAACTGGTGGCACAGATCTGCCCACGAAGAAATGGAGCCTTCCGGCAGGTGCATAAGCCAAGAACGAACGTTTGGCTTAAGCACCAGCGGGAAGTAATTCGCCAGTATCTTCTCGTCGCGTCCCCCGGCAGCCTGCACCGCGATGGTGTAGATGCTGAGGAACTCGGAGGGGTGCGTCTTGCCGTCGTACTTCTCCGGTACGTCGGGCTTGAAGTTTTTCATGCTGGGCCACTGGACGCGCCGCAGCTCACGGGTAAACGCAGGGCAGCCTGCCGCGTACGGCAAGTCGCCTGGCTCACCGGGCGCGTGCGCGTCGACAGCGGTCCCAGCGCGCTGATCCGATTGTCGCCGGGCTTCTCGGCGGCGCTCGATTGTCGTCCGAGCGTCTTCTTGTCGCCGGTCGTCAAGGACCTGGCGCTGGTCCCGACGAGCCCGCGGATCCGACGACGCTGTGGAGTCGTCGTCGACGTTAATCCGGTGGGGAGGCATCTTCTGCTTCCGCGGCGGGGAGTGCACGGTGGTTGCACCCCCGGCGGTCTTGTCGCCGTCGGCCTTCGTCTTCTCGACTTGCCGTGGCCGCGATGTCGCCGGCTGCTGCGGCGTGTCGTTATTGGCGAAGGCGATGAGGCTCTGGATTGTTGCCCTCCAGTCTTCGGCTTTGTCTGCCGCTGGAGGGAAGTCGAGGAGCAGTTGCGCTCTTGCGAGCGCTTCTGCTGGAGAGGAGGGGAGCGGAGGCGAGCGGTGCGAGGAGCGGGATATGCTCGGACTCCTAACGGGGTTAGAAGGAGCAGTTTCCTGCCCCGGCGACCGCGCCTTGCTCGTGCCAGGATGATGGCCTTGAGCGTCCCGCGATCCTCCGGTTTGCCCTTGGCCCAGCAAGCGGATGGTAGCTCCTGTACCACGGCGCTGCTGGCCTGTCGTCTGCTGAGATGGACGCGGCGCGTCCACGGACACCGAGGCTCGGTCGTCCGTCTTATCCTTGGATTTGGTGGCGCCGTGAGTTTCCTCGTCGGCGACCACCCTTCCGCCGGCGTCTCCTCCACCCACCGTTGGTTCTGGTGGTGGGGGAATCGACGCAGACGGGCCTGCGACCTCCGAAGCCTTCTTCTTCGGGGCCATGTTGCTGCTGATGAATTTGTTGATGAAGAATGCGCCCGCGTGAGCGCCGGATCAGGTTCGCACCACCTCGACGCCCCCTACCTGGCGCGCCAAAGATGTCGGGGGAAACTGTCCACCACGAGCACCTATGGGACCGGAGCCCCTTGCACGTTGCGGTAAGGGAGCGGAGGATGCACGAAGAGCAGATCGAGGAGAGCACGCGGGCAGTTTACCCAGGTTCGGGCCGCGCGGACGCGTAAAACCCTACTCCTGCCTTGGTTGTATTGAGCTCGGGAGCTTGAAGAGCTACAGTACCAGCTACACCGAGCATGAGAGTTGCTAAGGATTCGAACCCTTTCTACGTTGTGCATGGGCCTCCTTTTATAGCTCAAGGGGTCACCGACAGGTGTCAACGTAGAGGAGGGTAAAAATGTAACTTTGGTGGTAGTTGTAACAGTGCGGGAATAGTGCGTGAACAGTGGATGAACAGTGGTCATCACCTACTTTGACAGTGGGGGACAAGAGCATTAAATGCCCGTCGCCGTCGACCCCAAAAGCGCCCGCCCGTGCGTCTCCGTTCGCCACGGCGGTAGCCTCGTCACCGTGGAGTGCCACCGTGTCCCCCAGGCTGCACAGCCATCCGCCACGCGTCCCTGGAAGGGCCCCAGGGCGACGCGTGGGCCGATGGGCTGGAGCGCGGGCACACAGTGCAGGCTTCCCCCGGCAAGCACCTTGCCGGGGTCTTGATCTTGTCGGGCCCTGAAGCTTGTCGCTCCCCGGGCCCTGCCGGGGCGCATGCTGCGCCAAGGCGTGTCTTCCGAGATGCAGTCTTCTGGTCTTCCTGGCAAGCTCCTCTTGCCAGGGTCTTGCGTTAATGCGATAGTCTTGAGCCCGGGACGGCCTTCCCGGCAAGCTCCACTTGCCGGGGCCTTGATCTTCTGACTTGCATACTTTGTTTTTGAATGGCTTTATATGGATCAGAAAGGTCTCCGGCGAGCACGTGGTAAGCCCTGCCGCGGGAAGCTGCCACTGCCCGTGCACAAGTTGGGGTACTAAGGTACCCCTATCTTAGTACACCGACACACATGTTCACGCATGCAGTTGAAACGAAATCAACATAGCCTTCGTGATATTTATGTTCATTGTCATTTATATCCTACTCATGCTTGCACTCATTGTTGATTAATGTTAATGCATGTTCATGACTGTTGTCGCTCTCTAGCTGGTCGCTTCCCAGTCTCTTTCTAGCCTTCACTTGTACTAAGCGGGAATACTGCTTGTGCATCCACTTCCATAAACCCCAAAGTCATTCCATATGAGTCCACCATACCTTCCTATATGTGGTATTTACTTGTTGTTCCGAGTAAATTTGTATGCGCCAAACTCTAAACCTTCAAATGAAATTCTGTTTTGTATGCTCGAATAGCTCATGTATCTACTAGGGCTGCCTATATCTTCCATGCTAGGTTGGTTATTCTCACGATGAGTGGACTCCGCTCATCATTCATGAGAAAATGGCCGGTAACCGGGATGCCCAGTCCCATGCTCAAATCAAATCAAAATAATTAAACAAAGCTCCCCCAAGACTATTGTTGGTATGGACGGTACCCGTTGTTTCGGGACAGCCAAGGAGTGTGCATGTTGGTGGTGGGGGAGTATAAACTTTACCATTCTATTTGGGAATCGCCTATAATGTGTGTAGCACGGAAGATATCGAGAAATCTTGGTTGTTATGTTGACAATGAAAGTATGCTGCTCAAAATATTATTTATCTCGGTTTCAAAACTCGAGCTCTGGCACCTCTGCAATTCCCTGCTTCCCTCTGCGAAGGGCCTATCTATTTACTTTTATGTTGAGTCATCATCCTCTTATTAAAAAGCACCAGTTGGAGAGCATCGCTATCATTTGCATGCATTGCTATTAATTTACGTTGAGTATGACTGTGACTGGATCTCTTTTACCATGAATTACAATGTCTAGTCAGTCCTTGACCTTCGGGGCTGCTCTGCATTTATGTTTTGCGGTCTCAGAAAGGGCTAGCGAGATACCATCTTGTTATATCATATTATGATTGTTTTGAGAAAAAGTGTTGCCATCCGAGATTTATTATTATTACTCGCTAGTTGATTATGCCATTGATATGAGTAAACATGATACCTAAATGTTATTGTGAATGTGGTTAGTTCATAATCTTTGCTGAAAACTTGAATGTTGGCTTTACATATTTGCAACAACAAGAGAAAACAGAGTTTGTAAAACTTTTTCTTTATCACTTTCAGTTTGTCAAATGAATTGCTTGAGTACAAGCAAAGGTCCGTCGCCATCGTCATCATCAACCTTCCTCCATCACCAATTCTATGATGCTTACCATCGTGCATGAGTAATTCCATCGTAGGCTTGCTGGACGGTGATAGGTTGGATGAGTTTTACCATGTAATCGAGTTAGTTTTGTTAGGTTTGATCCCAAGTATCTATTATGTTCTATGATTGATGTTGCTATGACTTTGCCATGCTTAATGCTTGTCACTAGGGCCTAAGTGCCACAATTTCAGATCTGAACCTATTATGTTTTCATGAATATATGTGAGTTATTGATCCTATCTTGCAAGTCAATGGTCACCTACTATGTGTTATGATCCGGCAACCCCGAAGTGACAATAATCGGGACCACTCCCGGTGATGACCGTAGTTTGAGTATTTCATGTATTCACTAACTGTTAATGCTTTGGTTCGGTACTCTATTAAAAGGAGGCCTTAATATCCCTTAGTTTCCAATAGGACCCCGCTTCCACGGGAGGGTAGGACAAAAGATGTCATGCAAGTTCTTTTCCATTAGCACGTATGACTATATTCGGAATACATGCCTACATTACATTAATGAACTGGAGCTAGTTCTGTGTCACCCTATGTTATAACCGTTGCATGAGGAATCGCATCCGACATAATTATCCATCATTGATCCAATGCCTATGAGCCTTTCACATATTGATCCTTGCTTAGTTACTTTTCTGCTACCACTGTAACAATTACTACAAAACTACTACTGTTACTTTTGCCACCGTTACCGTTACTTACATACTACTTTGCTACTAAATACTTTGTTGCAGATATGAACTCTTCCAGGTGTGGTTGAATTGAAAACTCAACTGCTGATTGATGGCCCACAAGTGTAGGGGATCTATCGTAGTCCTTTTGATAAGTAAGAGTGTCGAACCCAACGAGGAGCAGAAGGAAATGATAGGCAGTTTTCAGTAAGGTATTTTCTGCAAGCACTGGAATTATAGGTAACAGATAGTTTTGTGATAAGATAATTGGTAGCAAGTGACAAAAGGTAAAAGTAAATAAGGTGCAGCAAGGTGGTCCAATCCTTTTTGTAGCAAAGGACAAGCCTGAACAAACTCTTATATAAAGGAAAGCGCTCCCGAGGACACATGGGAATTATCGTGAAGCTAATTTTCATCACGATCATCTGATTCGCGTTCGGTACTTTGATAATTTGGTACGTGGGTGGACCGGTGCTTGGGTGCTGTCCTAACTAGGACAAGCCTCCCACTTATGATTAACCTCTAATGCAAGCATCCGCAACTACAAAAGAAGTATTAAGGTAAACCTAACCATAGCATGAAACATATGGATCCAAATCAGCCCCTTACGAAGCAACGCATAAACTAGGGTTTAAGCTTCTGTCACTCTAGCAATCCACCATCTACTTATTACTTCCAAATGCCTTCCTCTAGGCCCAAATAATGGTGAAGTGTCATGTAGTCGACGTTCACATGACACCACTAGAGGAGAGACAACATACATCTCATCAAAATATCGAACGAAGACCAAATTCACATGACTACTAATAGCAAGACTTCTCCCATGTCCTCAGGAAAAAAAGTAACTACTCACAAGACATAATATAGTTCATGATCAGAGGGGTATTAATATGCATAATGGATCTGAACATATGATCTTTCACCAAGTAAACCACTTAGCATCAACTACAAGGAGTAATCAACACTACTAGCAACCCACAGGTACCAATCTGAGGTTTGGGTACAAAGATTGGATACAAGATATGAACTAGGGTTTGGGAGGTGATGACCCACAAGTGTAGGGGATCTATAATAGTCCTTTCTATAAGTAAGAGTGTCGAACCCAATGAGGAGCAGAAGGAAATGATAGGCAGTTTTCAGTAAGGTATTTTCTGCAAGCACTGAAATGATAGGTAACAGATAGTTTTGTGATAAGGTAATTGGTAGCAAATGACAAACGCTAAAAGTAAATAAGGTGCAGCAAGGTGGCCCAATCCTTTTTGTAGCAATAGACAAGCCTGGACAAACTCTTATATAAAGAAAAGCGCTCCCGAGGACACATAGGAATTATCGTCATGCTAGTTTTCATCACAATCGTCTGATTCGCGTTCGGTACTTTGATAATTTGGTATGTGGGTGGACCGGTGCTTGGGTGCTGCCCTTACTTGGAAAAACCTCCCACTTTTGATTAACCTCTAATGCAAGCATACGCAACTACAAAATAAGTATTAAGGTAAACCTAACCATAGCCTGAAACATATGGATCCAAATCAGCCCCTTACGAAGCAACTCATAAACTAGGGTTTAAGCTTCTGTCACTCTAGCAACCCATCATCTACTTATTACTTCCCAATGCCTTCCTTTAGGGCCAAATAATGGTAAAGTGTCATGTAGTCGACGTTCACATGACACCACTAGAGGAGAGACAACATACATCTCAACAAAATATCGAACAAAGACCAAATTCACATGACTACTAATAGCAAGACTTCTCCCATGTCCTCAGGAACCAAAGTAACTACTCACAAGACATAATATTGTTCATGATCATAGGGGTATTAATATTCATAATGGATCTGAACATATGATCTTCTACCAAATAAACCAACTTGCATCAACTACAAGGAGTAATCAACACTACTAGCAACCCACAGGTACCAATCTGAGGTTTGAGTACAAATATTGGATACAAGAGATGAACTAGGGTTTGAGAGGAGATGGTGCTGGTGAAGATGTTGATGAAGATAGCCCTCTCCAAGATGGGAGAGTTGTTGGTGATGACGGTGACGATTTCCCCGTCCCGGAGGGAAGTATCCCCGGCAGAACAGCTCTGTCGGAGCCCTAGATTGGTTTCCGCCTCGGTTCCGCCTCAAGACGGCGGTGTCAGGTTCCTAAAGCCTCCTTATGATTTTTTTTCCATGTCAAAACACGTCATATAGGAGAAGATGGGTATCGAGGGCCTGCCGGCTGGCCCACGAGGCAGGGGGCGCGCCCTGGGAAGGGGGGCGCGCCCCCCCACCCCCGTGGACAGCCGGTGGCCCCCCTCGTGGGTTTCTTTCGACAGATATTTTTTATATTTTCCGAATCGATGTTCTGTTGAGTTTCAGGGCTTTTGGAGTTGTGCAGAATAGGTTTCCAGAGTTTGCTCCTTTTACAGCCCAGAATTCCAGATGCCTGCATTCTCCCTCTTCATGTAAACCTTGTAAAATAAGAGAGAAAAGGCAAAATATTGTGAAAAAACATGTAAGAACATCCCATAATGCAGTAAATATCAACATATAAGCATGATGCAAAATGGACGTATCAACTCCCCCAAGCTTAGACCTCGCTTGTCCTCAAGCGAAAGCCGATATCGAAAAATATGTCCACATGTTTAGAGATAGAGGTGTTGATAAAAAATACGGACATGAGGGCATCATGATCATTCTCATAATAGCAACTTAAGTAAATATAGTCATATGATTCTTATGCTAAAGTAACAATTCATCCACAATATCAAGTATGAATCATAAACTTCATTGGAAACTAACAAACTTTGATCTCGGTCATTGAAGCAATTGCAATTTATCGTAACATCGAAAAGAGTCAATATAAGAGCTTTTCAGCAAGCCTACATACTCAACTATCATATAGTCTTTCACAATTGCTCACACTCATGCAATACTTACGTTTATGGAGTTTTAATTGAACACAAAGAAAGATAGGGGCTTATGCTGTTGCCTCCCAACCTTTTACCTCAAGGGTAATGTCAACAGTAATAGATCATGAAGACTTACATCCAAGTGGGTATATATGTCAGGATCTTTCCAACACAATGTTCTTGCCAAAGGATAAAATGTAAAAAAGGAAAGGTGGATTTCACCTTGACACTTATAAGGCAGGAATAATAGATAGGCCCTTCGCAGAGGGAATCAGAGGTTGTCATGTGTTTTTATGGTTGGATGCACAAAGTCTTAGCATAGAAGAACTTCGCTTTATATTGCCACTTGTGATAAGGACCTTTATTATGCAGTCCATCGCTTTTATTACTTCCATATCACAAGATCGTATAAAGGTAATTTCTCCCACACTAATAAATCATATATATTTTAGCGGATTTGCAACATGACAACTTACTTGGAAGGATCTTTCTCAATCCATAGGTAGGTATGGTAGACTCTCATGGCAAAACTGGGTGTAAGGATATATGGAAGCACGAGTAGTATCTCTACTTAGTGCGAGGAGTTTTGGCTAGCATGAGGGGGAAAGGCAAGCTCAACATGTTGGATGATCCATGACAATATACTTTATTTCGGATATAAGAAGACATAACCCATTATGTTGTCTTCCTTGTCCAACATCAACTCTTTAGCATGTCATATTTTAATGAGTGCTCACAATCGTAAAAGATGTCCAAGATAGTATATTTTTATGTGAAGCCTCTCTTCTTTTATTACTTCCTATTAATTGCAACAATGACTAAAACTATGTTTGTCACCTCCCAACAACTTTTATTTATCATACTCTTGTATGTGAAGTCATTACTTCCCACAAGATCGATATGACCTCTTTGATACTCTTTATGTTTTCTTTTTATCATGACCCAAGTGAGGAAATCAAGCCCTGGACTCAACACTAATCTTTATTATATAGCTCACGGACTCGATTACAAAGGATAAAGCTCACAAAACAAAAGCTCACAACTAGATCATGCTAACTTTATTCTACTAGATCAAGATACTACCAAAAGGATCAAACTAAGTAAAATGGTAAAGATAGGGGTGATGGTGATATGATACCAGGGTCACTCCCCCAAGCTTGGCAGTTGCCAAGGGGAGTGCCCATACCCATATGAGTATGTCTCCTTCTTCGGGGGTGGAGGTGATGGGGTTGTTGATGATGTAGGCTGGTTGTCCACCTTCCAAGGCATGGGTTCACCATCGTAGAAGGATGATCGAGTCTCCGGGATAGTCAAATCTGCAGCCAAACTCATCTTCTTGAATCAATATTCATACTCACAGTTTTGGTTTTGTAGGTCATAGATATGGGCTTAGAGGTGTTCGATCTTCTCTTGAAGATTAGAGATAGCTTCCCCAAAGATCCTTGCGTCCAGCTTGAGGTTGTTGGCGAGCTACGAGATCATCATGTGGTTGGCGTTGAGTCCCCGTTCCACCATACCTTGACACTTGAAAACTTGTTCCTCCATTGCTTCGAGTCTTGTCTCCACGCTGCCGGTCCTCCTCGGCCCCTCAACATCACGGATGTGTAGCACCCCCTCATGCAACTCCATGGTTTTGGGGTGGTGCAGCACCTCCGCAAGGTAGGGGTTGATGACCTTCTCGAAGAACTTGTCCTTGGGGGTGTTGGAGAACGCCATGATGATCTAGATCTGTCAAAAACAGCAGCTCGAAATGAAAACAGAGGATTTTTGCGTGATACAGGGTCAAAACCTTCTCGTGTATATCTAATGAATTTTTACCGACAAAAAGGAGTAACCCACAAGAAAACGGAGTCCGGGGGACACACGGGGTGTCCACGGGGCAGGAGGGCTCGCCCTAGGAAGGGGGGCGAGCCCTCCACCCTCGTGGAGGCCTCGTGTCTCTTCCGGACTTTGGTTTATTTTTCTATTTTTCTAAATATTCCAAAACGGAGAAAAATTGCCTTTAGAACTGTTTTGGAGTCGGTTTACTTGTCGTATCACGTACCTCTTCCTTTTCGGAGGCTGGATCGTTCTGGAAAGTGTCCCTTATGTATTCCTCCGGGGTTACGGTTTCAATAACATTAGTTTCAACATTTACAGGATTACCTGAGATATAATGTTTGATTCTTTGACCATTCACCACCTTCGGATTTGTGCCTTCGAAGTTGTTGATTTTTATGGCACCGGAACGATAGACCTCCTCGATAACGTAAGGTCCTTTCCTATTGGAGAGAAGTTTACCTGCAAAAAATCTTAAACGAGAGTTGTATAGAAAGACATAATCACCTACGTTAAACTCACGCTTTTGTATCCTTTTGTCATGCCATCTTTTAACTTTTTCTTTAAACAGCTTGGCATTCTCATAGGCCTGGGTTCTCAATTCATCGAGACAGCTAATATCAAATAACCTCATGTGACACCCCGAGACCGATGCGCCAGGTGTCAGTTACCTATTCGTCGTCATTTCCATGTCATCTGCTTGCGTGTTGCTCTTTGCCTTGTCATCGTGTGTGATGCATCATCATGTTTTCAAAACTTGCATCCGTCCGAGCCCCCTCGTCCTTTCCGTTGTCCGTTCTCAGCCCAGACACACTTGCACATGCCCGCGGCACCTCCGGTTATTTATTTTATGAGTAGCCGGAAAATTTTCTCGGAATGGGATGAAACTTGGTGTGTGGTCTTATTATAGCATAGGTAGACCGCCTGTCAAATTTCATCGCATTCGGAGCCCGTTTGATAGCCCAACCATTAAATATAGCGGCACTAGTAGCTGGTTAAAACGTCGGATGTATTCGGTCTTCGAAAACCCCGCCAGGCCAGTCTTCTTCCTTTTCTTCTCAGCCCGAGGCCTCCACACAGTCCACTAATCCAGCCTAAGCCCACCTACAAACACCCTCTGCTCCAGACCGTCCGATGGCGATCGAACGGCTCCGAAATGGAGCAATTCCTCTAACCCTAGCCCCCCTTTCTATTTATAGACGTCCTCCTTGCCAAAAATGGCCACCACCAACCTCCCTCCTCCATTTCCGCGCCGGCCGAACCCCTCCCCGCCACTTGGCGGCCAGCCAGCGGCCAGCCGCCGGCAGCGTCGTCGCTCCCGTCCAATGGGACGCTGCCACGCCGCCTTGGTGCCCTCCCCGCGCCTCCGCCGCCGCGTGGCCCGCTAGGCCCGGCCGCAGCCCGCCGTGGGCCGGATCTGGGCCCAACGCGCGCCGCAACCCGCTCGCGTGGGATCCCGCAGCCCCGTGCGCCTCTGCCTCCTCAGCTCCGCCGCCAACTGCCAGCGCCGCCGCCTCGCCAGGTCGCCGCCTCCTCTCCTCTTTTCCTCGCCTCCCTCTCTCACTCTGGCTTCCCTCGCTGCAGGTCGCCTCCGCCTTAGAGCTCACCGCCGCCGCCGCTTACCTCGCCGGAGCATGATCCCCGACCGCCGTCGGTCGCTCCCCTGACCAGATCCGAGGGCCTCGCGCCTGGATCTGACCTCCCTGACCTCCTCCAGTGCCTATCCCCGCCGTCCCCGATGCCTGGCCGAGCTCGCCGGCGTGCAGCTCCGGCCAGGGCCGCCGGATGTGTCCAGTCGGGCAGCTGGACATGTCCGCCTCGCCGTGAGTCTCTGAACCGTGGGCCCAAGCGCCGCGTTCGGATGTGTCCAAAGGTGTCAAACATGTCCGAGCCCCCTCTCTTCTGTGCCGCTGCCAGTGGGCCCGCGCACGCCACCGACGGACATGTCCGCCCGGACCCGGACAATGTCCACCCCCTATGAGGTCTATTTTCCCTCTAAGTCCCAGAGCTTTGCAAATCTGATGCATACTTTGCAGTGTTGTAACTTTTTGTGTGCTTATCCAAATTGGGTGAATAATATGTCAAAATGATCGTTGTGATATGCTCTTCATTTTGTTCCATTGTGCCATGCTTGTTTGAGTTCATCTTGATGCCCTAATCATCGTTGCAAGAGTGCTATATGTTTAAAACTGTTGTTAATTGTAATTTTGTTAGCATGTTTGAGATGTGATAACTTTGTGCATGTTGCTCCAAATGATGCATGTGATACGTAATAATGTTCATTGTGAAGTGCTCTACATGTTGGTTGCTGTAGCATTCATGTAGGTGCCATATTGCCATGTTTATCTCTGTTGCAAAAGTGCATGTGGCTGTTAAGTGCTGAAACTTGTATTTGTCTTCATGGCACATGTCTAGATGTTTTAGAAGCACAATCATATGGTCTTTGTTGTGGTGCAATCCACTTTCCATGATATGCCTTGAGGTGACTTAAACAATCTTGTAAACATGCCATGCCAATGTTGCTATTTTATACTTAGTGAAAAAACTGCTAAGTCTGGAAACTGTTAAACCTGATGCTATGTTTGCTTGATGCCTCACTCAAATCCTTGCATGTTTTAGTATATCAAATGATCATGTCTTGTTGTCCATGTCATGCTCTATCCATCCATGCCCTTATTTGCATATATGGTCAGTTGTAGCTTATTTATTTCTTGCTCTCAAGTTCCTATAAATTTACCTGTCAGACTTTTATCAGCATGATCAATTTGGTGAAGCTTGTTGTTATTGATCCATGCCTCCTATGGAGTTGCTCCAATGGAGTTGTTTGATGTATGATATGTATAGTACATGTCCATGATCTTTATATACTTAGTAGAGTTGATATGCTTGTTGTTTTGTGCCTCCGAAGGCAGCATCGTGATGATGTTTTGCCTTCCCAGATTTTGACTAAGTCTGGATAAATTTGTTGCAACTTGCCATGCTTGCTTAGTTGTGTTATAACAAGTTTTTGGGTGTGTTCTAAGTTCATGCTTGTTAAGTATCATGTCTATTTCACATTCATGCCTCTTGTTATCATGTTTGCGTGATGTAGCATATATTCACCTTGCTCCGAAGTTGCTATATTGTTGTTTTTGGACAGCTTGTTGTTATATCTTGTTTCATGTGTATGTCTTGCACCGTTGCTCCGTTTTGAGCGTGCCCTATATGAAACTTGTGTGATTTTGCATGTAGAAGCATAATATCATGATGTTTACTTGTTTGGAGTCTGTTCGCTTGATGTTTGGTTGCATCTTGCACCGTTGCCATGCTTGTCTTGTTTTGCTCATATCTTCTAGGTCGTAGCTCCGAATTAAATAAACTTTATATGAAACTTGACTAGAATTTTGAATAGATCATCATGGTGCATGTTAACTTGCTATTGAACAACTTTAAGTTAAGGTTTGTTCAGATATGGACCAAATTCAAAATGTGAATAAGAGGACTTACCGGAATTGCTATATGTTGGTTCCGGCCTCACTTAAACTTGTTGGTTTGTGTTGTTCTTGTGAGCATCATCCCTTGCCATGTTTTGTATCATATAGACTTGTCTTGCTTCATACTTGTTTGAGCGTCTTGTCGTGTTCTTGTGTTGTGTGTTTACCTTGTTGTGTGCTTCTGCTCGCTAGTTCATTTTCCGTTGCGATCGTGAGTATTCGTTCGTCTACACTTGGATCGTCTTTGAGGCTTCTTCTTCGTTTTCTTCATGGATCCGTTCTTCTTCCTTGCGGGGTCTCAGGCAAGATGACCATCACCTTGGATACCTTTACTATCATTGCTATGCTAGATGTCTCGATGCTATTGTTATATGTCGCGCTACCCATCTTTATTGTCAGCCCCTCTCCTTGTTGCCATGAAACCTCTAACCTTTGACACCGTCCCAGCAAAACCGTTGTTTGGCTATGTTATCCGCTTGCTCAGCCCATCTTATAGCGTTGTTAGTTGCAGGTGAAGATGAAGATTGCTCCATGTTGGAACTTGATGTGTTGGGAATATCACAATATATCTTATATATAATAACACACCTATATACTTGGCAATGGGTGGAAGGCTTGGCCTTTTGCTCGGTGTTTTGTTCCACTCATGCCGCCTTAGGAGCCGATAAACCGGCGTTATGTTCCTTGATTTTGCGTTCCTTACACGGTTGGGTATATGGGGACCCCTTGACAGTTCGTGTTTGAATAAAACTCCTCCAGCAAGGCCTAGCATTGGTTTTAATTTACCTCATAATAAAAACTTAATTAATTAATTAAATTTGCATAGGGGGTCACACCCTCGAGGATTCTTTCTACATAACAGGGGGGCTAGTGCTGATGGTGTTGGTCCCAAATAGAGTCGTTTGCGGCGCCCCCCCCCCCCTTGGCAACTTGGGGTTTGGTTGTTGTACATTGTGCTCATCCGGTCGTCGCCTGAGACGAGATACGCGCGGCTACTATCAGGGTGTCGGCACACCGGGAGGTCTTGCTGGACTTGTTTTACCATTGTCGAAATGTCTTGTGCACCGGGATTCCGAGCCTGATCGGATTGTCCCTAAGATAAGGGGTAATATTATTATTATCTCTGCTGATCGTGAGAGCTTGTGATGGGCTAAGTTGGGACACCCCTGCAGGGTTATGATCTTTCGAAAGCCGTGCCCGCGGTTATGTGGCAGATTGGAATTTCTTAATGTCCGGTTGTAGAAAACTTGACAGAGGGTCCGATGTAAAATACACAACCGCGTGAGTAACCATGACTGTCTCTTTTCACTTTGAGAAGAGAACACGGTGGGGTTATGTTTGACTCGTAGGTAGTTCAGGATCTTTAGCGATCATTACTAGTTTGCGACCGTTTGCCTAGATGCTCATCTTATTCTTGTTCTCGTAAGTTAGCCACCATACTTATGCTTAGCCGCTGCCGCAACCTCACCACTTATCCCTTCCTTTCCCATTAAGCTTTGCTAGTCTTGATACCCATGGTTATGGGACTGCTGAGTCCTCGTGGCTCATAGATACTACAACAACAGGTGCAGGTGCAGGTTTCCGATGACTTGACGCGAGAGCGATGTCCTTGTGTTGGAGTTCTTTCTTCTTCTTCTTCGTCAGTCTTGGATCAGGTTCCGGGTCGGCAACCTGGGATAGCAGATGGATGTCGTTGTGCTTTTCATGTTTGCATCCGTAGTCGGATGCCTTGTATTGATGTTGTTGTATTCATGTGACTTGTATGAATTTTTGTATCCCCCATGTATGTATGTAACGGTACGATGTAATGATATCCATCTTGCTAAGAGCCCGAAATGCGGTTGTACCCCAATCACGTATGTGTCATGTGATCGGGAAAGAATCGCATCTTGGGCCTGACACCTCATCTCATCGGCAAGTTTGAAATCGTAGTTGAGCTCTTTAATAGCCCAATATGCCTTATGTTCTAGCTCGAGAGGCAAGTGACATGCTTTTCCATATACAATCTTATATGGAGAACTACCCATTGGATATTTGTATGCAGTTCTATAGGCCCATAATGCATCATCTAGTTTCTTGGATCAATTCTTCCTAGACCTATTAACTGTCTTTTGCAAGATTAATTTCAACTCCCTATTACTTAGTTCAACTTGACCACTAGTCTATGGGTGATAGGGTGATGCAATTCTATGGTTGACATCATATTTAGCAAGCATCTTACAGAAAGCACCATGAATAAAGTGTGAACCACCATCAGTCATTATATACCTAGGGACTCCAAACCTTGGAAATATAACTTCTTTAAGCATCTTAATAGAGGTGTTATGATCAGCACTACTAGTTGGAATAGCTTCTACTCACTTAGTTACGTAATCAACAGCAACTAAAATATGTGTGTACCCATTAGAGGCAGGAAAAGGTCCCATATAATCAAAGCCCCAAACATCAAATGGTTCGATAACAAGTGAATAATTCATAGGCATTTCTTGACATCTACTAATATTACCAATTCTTTGACATTCATCACAAGATAAGACAAACTTACGGGCATCCTTGAAGAAAGTAGGCCAATAAAAACAGGATTGCAATACCTTGTGCGCAGTTCTATCTCCCGCATGGTGTCCTCCATAAGCCTCGGAGTGGCACTTGCGTAGGATCTGTTCCTGTTCATGCTCAGGTACACAACGTCTAATAATACCATCTACTCCTTCTTTATAAAGATGTGGGTCATCCCAGAAGTAATGCCTCAAATCATAGAAGAACTTTTTCTTTTGCTGGTATGTGAAGCTAGGATGTATAAACTTAGCAACAATATAATTAGCATAATCAGCATACCATGGAGAAGTACGAGAAGTGTTTATGACAGCTAATTGTTCATCAGGGAAGCTATCATCAATAGGTTCTGGGTCATCAAGTATATTTTCTAACCTAGACAAGTTATCTGCAATAGGGTTCTCAGCTCCCTTTCTATCAATAATATGCAAGTCAAATTTTTGCAGCAAGAGAACCCATCTAATAAGTCTAGGCTTAGCATCTTTATTTTCCATGAGTTATTTGATAGCAGCATGATCAGTGTGGATAGTTACTTTAGAATCAATAATGTAGGGTCTAATTTTATCACAAGCAAACACAACTGCTAAAAATTCTTTCTCAGTGGTAGCATAATTTCTTTGGGCACTATCTAGAGTTTTACTAGCATACTGGATAACATTCAATTTCTTATCAACTCTTTGCCCTAAAACAGCTCCTACAGCATAATCACTAGCATCGCACATAATCTCAAAGGGTAAATTCTAGTCAGGAGGCTGGACAATAGGTGCAGAGATCAATGCTTTCTTAAGTATTTCAAATGCTTCTTGACAATCATCATCAAAGACAAAAGGAATATCTTTTTGTAAGAGATTAGTCAGAGGCCTGGAGATTTTGGAGAAGTCCTTTATGAACCTCCTATAAAACCCGGCATGACCAAGGAAACTTCGTATACCTTTGATGTCCTTAGGACATGGCATCTTTTCAATGGCATCAACTTTAGCCTTTCAACTTCAATACATCTTTCAGAAATTTTATGTCCCAAGATAATGCCTTCCTTAACCATAAAGTGTCACTTCTCCCAATTCAAGACCAGATTAGTGTCTTCACATCTCTGCAAAACTCGATCAAGGTTGCTTAAGCAATCATCAAAAGAAGTTCCGTAAACGGAGAAATCATCCATGAAAACCTCAACAATCTTTTCACAACAATCAGAGAATATAGCCATCATGCATCTTTGAAAGGTAGCAGTTGCATTACATAAACCAAAAGGCATACGTCTATAAGCAAAGGTACCGAAAGGACAGGTAAAAGTGGTCTTCTCTTGATCCCCTTTTGACACAGGTATTTGAGAGAAACCAGAATAACCATCTAGAAAGCAGAAATGAGTATGTTTCGATAACCTTTCCAGCATTTGATCAATGAATGGCAAGGGGTAATGATATTTCTTAGTAGCTTTATTTAACTTACGGAAATCAATTACCATCCTATAACCTGTAACTATTCTTTGCGGAATCAATTCATCTTTATCATTAGGGACAACCGTCATACCTCCATTCTTAGGAACACAATGGACATGACTTACCCACTGGCTATCAGCAACTGGATAGATAATACCTGCCTCTAGAAGCTTTAGTATTTCCTTTCTTACCACTTCTTTCATCTTAGGATTTAATCATCGTTGATGATCAATAATTAGTTTAGCATTTTCTTCCAATTTTATCTTGTGTTGGCATATAGTGGGACTAATGCCCTTAAGATCATCCAGAGTATATCCAATAGCAGCACGATGCTTCTTCAGAGTTTTCAATAAATTTTCTTCTTCCTGCTCTGAAAGGTTAACACTAATATTAACATGATATATCTTCTTTTCATCAAGATAAACATACTTAAGATTATCAGGCAAAGGTTTAAGTTCAAACACGGGATCACCCTTGGGTGGAGGAGGATCCCCTAGGATTTCAACAGGCAAGTTGTTTTTCAATACGGGTCCCTGTGTAAGGAATATTTCATCTATTTCCCTTCTCTCATTCATATGCATATCATTTTCATGGTCTAGAAAGTATTGTCCTAAAGGATCATTAGGTGGCACAGCAATAGAAGCAAGACCAATAATTTCATCTTTACTGGGTGGTGCCTTTTCAAGGGGTTGTCTACGGAATTTAGCAAAGTTAAAATCATGAGACGTATCCCCTAATCCAACAGCAACAATATCTTTCACGCAGTCTATCTTGGCATTAAAAGTATTCAAGAAGGGTCTACCAAATATAATGGGACAGAATTCATCTTGTGGGGAACTAAGAATAAGGAAATCAGCAGGGTATTTAACCTTCCCACACAAGACTTCAACATCTCTAACAATCCTAACTTGTGAAATAGTATCTCTATTAGCAAGCTTAATAGTAACATCAATCCCTTCTAACTCAATAGGTGCAATATCATGCATAATTTTGTTGTACAGATCAAAAGGGATAATACTCGCACTAGCACCTACGTCACATAAACCATGATATCAATGATCTCCTATCTTGACAGAGATAACAGGCAGGCCTACAACAGGTTTATGTTTATTTCTAGCATTGGGTTTGGCTATTCTAGCAGACTCTTCTTGGAGGTAAATAACATGTCCATCCAAATCTTCTACCAAGAGATCTTTAACCATAGCAACACTAGGTTCAACTTTAATTTGCTCAGAGGGTGTAGGTGTTCTAGTATTACTCTTACGAACTACAGTTGAAGCTTGAGCATGATCCTTTATCCTAACAGGGAAAGGTGGTTTCTCAATATAAGCGGTAGGTATAACAGGATCAACATTATAAGTGATATTCTTTTCTTCAACTTTAATAGGTTCAACTACTTTTACTTCAATAGGGGGGTGGTATTTAAACCACTTCTCCTTAGGGAGATCAACATGAGTAGTAAAAGATTCACAGAAAGAAGCTACTATCTCAGAGTCAAGTCCATATTTAGTGCTAAACTCACGGAAAACATCGGTATCCATAAAAGCCTTAACACAATCAAACTTAGGGGTCATATCTGACTCCTAACCTTCGTCGAGATCCCAATCTTCGGAGTTGCGTTTAATTCTTTCCAATAAATCCCATTTGAAGTCAATAGTCTTCATCATATAAGAGCCAGAGCAAGAAGTATCAAGCATGGAGCGATTATTATGAGAAAGCAGAGCATAAAAATTTTGAATGATCATTTCTCTTGAGAGCTCATGATTGGGGCATGAATATAACATTGACTTAAGCCTCCCCCAAGCTTGAGCGATGCTTTCTCCTTCGCGAGGCCAGAAATTATAAATATACTTACGATCACAATGAACCTGGTACATAGGGTAGAACTTCTGATGAAATTCCAACTTCAGACGATTATAGTTCCATGATCCCATATCATCGCATAGCCTAAAACATGTCAATGCATCTCCCTTCAAAGATAAAGGGAAGACCTTCTTCTTGATAACATCCTCGGGCATACCTGCAAGCTTAAACAATCCACAAACTTCATCCACATAGATTAGGTGTAAGTCGGGATGCAATGTTCCGTCTCCTGTAAAGAGATTTTCAAGCAGTTTCTCTATCATACCCGAAGGAATCTCAAAGCAAACATTTTCAATAGGTGCAGTAGGTTGAGGAGCAACTCCTTGCTCTTCTGATCGGGGTGAAGATACCCCGAACAAGCCCCTCAAAGGATTTTGAGCCATAGTAACAAGTGACAATAAATTTCAGCACACTATATAAATTTTTATTTACCAAATTCCACTTACCAAAGGCGCTTCACTTCCCCGGCAACGGCGCCAGAAAAGAGTCTTGATGACCCACAAGTGTCGGCGATCTATCGTTGTCCTTTCGATAAGTAAAAGTTTCAAACCCAACGAGGAGCAGAAGGAAATGATAGGCAGTTTTCAGTAAGGTATTTTCTGCAAGCACTGAAATGATAGGTAACAGATAGTTTTGTGATAAGGTAATTGGTAGCAAATGAAAAACGCTAAAAGTAAATAAGGTGCAGCAAGGTGGCCCAATCCTTTTTGTAGAAAAGGACAAGCCTGGACAAACTCTTATATAAAGGAAAGCGCTCCCGAGGACACATGGGAATTATCGTCAAGCTAGTTTTCATCACGGTCGTCTGATTTGCGTTCGGTACTTTGATAATTTGGTATGTGGGTGGACCGGTGCTTGGGTGCTGCCCTTACTTGGACAAACCTCCCACTTATGATTAACCTCTAATTCAAGCATCCGCAACTACAAAAGAAGTATTAAGGTAAACCTAACCATAGCGTGAAACATATGGATCCAAATCGGCCCCTTACGAAGCAACGCAAAAACTAGGGTTTAAGCTTCTGTCACTCTAGCAACCCATCATCTACTTATTACTTACCAATGGCTTCCTATAGGCCCAAATAATGGTGAAGTGTCATGTATTCGACGTTCACATGACACCACTAGAGGAGAGACAACATACATCTCATCAAAATATCGAACGAAGACCAAATTCACATGACTACTAATAGCAAGACTTCTCCCATGTCCTCAGGAACCAAAGTAACTACTCACAAGACATAATGTTGTTCATGATCAGAGGGGTATTAATATGCATTATGGATCTGAACATATGATATTCCACCGAATAAACCAACTAGCATCAACTACAAGGAGTAATCGACACTACTAGCAACCCACAGGTACCAATCTGAGGTTTGAGTACAAAGATTGGATACAAGAGATGAACTAGGGTTTGAGAGGAGATGGTGCTGGTGAAGATGTTGATGAAGATAGCCCTCCCCAAGATGGGAGAGTTGTTGGTGATGACGGCGGTGACGATTTCCCCCTCCCGGAGGGAAGTATCCCCGGTAGAACAGCTCTGCCGGAGCTCTAGATTGGTTTCCGCCTCGGTTCTGCCTCGAGACGGCGGCGTATGGTCCCGAAAGCCTCCTTATGATTTTTTTCTAGGTCAAAACACCTCATATAGGAGAAGATGGGCATCGGGGGCCTGCCGGCTGGCCCACGAGGTAGGGGGCGCGTCCTCCACCCTCGTGGACAGCCGGTGGCCCCCCTCATGGGTTTCTTTAGCCAGATATTTTTTATATTTTCCGAAACGATGTTCTATTGAGTTACAGGGCTTTTGGAGTTGGGCAAAATAGGTTTCCAGAGTTTGCTCCTTTTACAGCCCAGAATTCCAGCTGCCGGCATTCTCCCTCTTCATGTAAACCTTGTAAAATAAGAGAGAAAAGGCATAAGTATTGTGACAAAACATGTAAGAACAGCCCATAATGCAGTAAATATCAACATATAAGCATGATGCAAAATGGACGTATCAATAGGAGATAGTGCTGGTGAAGATGTTGATGAAGATAGCCCTCCCCAAGATGGGAGAATTGTTGGTGATGACGGAGATGATGATTTCCCCCTCCCGGAGGGAAGTATCCCCGGCAAAACAGCTCTGCCGGAGCCCTTGATTGGTTTCCGCCTCGGTTCCGCCTCGAGACGGCGATGTCTGGTCCCGAAAGCCTCCTTATGATTTTTTTTTCAGGTCAAAACACGTCATATAGGAGAAGATGGGCATCGGGGGGCCTTCGAGGGGGCCACGAGACAGGGGGCGCGCCCAGAGAGGGGGGTGCGCCCCCCACCCTCGTGGACAGTCGGTGGCCCCCCTCGTGATCTTCTTTCGCCAGATATTTTTATATTTTCTGAAACGTAGTTCTGTGGAGTTTCGGGGCTTTTGGAGTTGTGCAGAATAGGTTTCCAGAAGTTGCTCATTTTCTAGCCCAGAATTCCAGCTGCCGGCTTTCTCCCTATTCATGCAAACCTTGTAAAATAAGAGAGAAAAGGCATAAGTATTGTGACATAACGTGTAATAACATCCCATAATGCAATAAATATCAACAAATAAGCATGATGCAAAATGGACGTATCAACTCCCCCAAGCTTAGACCTCGCTTGTCCTCAAGCGAAAGCCGAGATCGAAAAATATGTCCACATGTTTTAGAGATAGAGGTGTCGATAAAAATAAAATACGGACATGAGGGCATCATGATCATTCTTATAACAGCAACATATATATATATATATATTGTCATATGATTCTTATGCTAAAGTAACAATTCATCCACAATATCAAGCATGAATCATAAACTTCATTGAAAACTAACAAACGTTGATCTCGGTCATTGAAGAAATTGCAATTTATCGTAACATCGGAAAGAGTCAATATAAGAGCTTTTCAGTAAGCCTACATACTCAACTATCATATAGTCTTTCACAATTGCTCACACTCATGCAATACTTATGTTTATGGAGTTTTAATCGGACACAGAGAAAGATAGGGGCTTATGGTGTTGCCTCCCAACCTTTTACCTCAAGGGTAATGTCAACAGTAATAGATCATGAAAACTTACATCCAAGTGGGTATATATGTCAGGATCTTTCAAACACAATGTGCTTGCCAAAGGATAAAATGTAAAAAGGAAAGGTGAATTTCACCTTGACTCCTATAAGGCAAGAATAATAGATAGGCCCGTCGCAGAGGGAAGCAGAGGTTGTCATGAGTTTTTATGGTTGGATGCACAAAGTCTTAGCATAGAAGACATCACTTTATATTGCCACTTGTGATAAGGACCTTTATTATGCAGTCCGTCGCTTTTATTATTTCCTCCTCACTAATAAATCATACATATTTTAGCGAGTTTGCAACATGACAACTTACTTGGAAGGATCTTTCTCAATCCATAGGTAGGTATGGTGGACTCTCATGGCAAAACTGGGTTTAAGGATGTATGGAAGCACAAGTAGTATCTCTACTTAGTGCGAGGAGTTTTGGCTAGCATGAGGGGGAAAGGCAAGCTCAAAATGTTGGATGATCCATGACAATATACTTTATTTTGGATATAGGAAAACATAACCCATTATGTTGTCTTCCTTGTCCAACATCAACTCTTTAGCATGTCATATTTTAATGAGTGCTCACAATCATAAAAGATGTCCAAGGTAGTATATTTGTATGTGAAGCCTCTCTTCTTTTATTCCTTCCTATTAATTGCAACGATGACCAAAATTATGTTTGTCAACTCCCAACAACTTTTATTTATCATACTCTTATATGTGAAGTCATTACTTCCCATAAGATCAATATGATCTCTTGGATACTCTTTATGTTTTCTTTATTTTTATCATGACCAAAGTGAGGAAATCAAGCCCTAGACTCAACACTAATCTTTATTATATAGCTCGCGGACTCGATTACAAAGGGTAAAGATCATACGGAAAAAGCTCACAACTAGATCATGCTAACTTTATTCTACTAGATCAAGATACTACCAAAAGGATCGAACTAAGAAAAACGGTAAAGATAGGAGTGATGGTGATACGATACCGGGGTCACTCCCCCAAGCTTGGCAGTTGCCAAGGGGAGTGCCCATACCCATACGATTATGTCTCCTTCTTCGATGGTGGTGATGATGGGGTTGAAATTAGTGATGCCGGATCATCATATATCGAGCGTAGGAGATCCTCAAGCTTGCGGGTAATACCTTTGAGTGGAGCTATATATTCCTTCAACAAAATATTTTCACTTGTGAGATGCTTGTTTTTAATTTGAGATAACTCAATCATCCTAAAAGCTTCAATCTCAGTTGAGGTAAAGAGGTTGGGAAGAGGTTGATGGATGTCTTCTTCTCCAAATGCCGGAGCCGGATCTTCCACCTCCTTCCTGATCTTCTTCTCCTTGTGGGTCTCCTCGGGTCCTTCTCTCTTCAGATCTATCTTCATTAGCCAAGCATCGTTGCCTTCGTTGTTGGAGGAGGGAGACAACATGGTGCCTGGCTTCGCAAACCCTAGCAAAAAACAGCTCGAAACAAGAACAGAGGATTTTTGCGTGATACAGAGGTCAAAACCTTCGGGAGTATATATAATGAATTTTTACCGACCAAAAGGAGTAACATACAAGAAATCGGAGTCCGGGAGGCACACGAGCTGCCCACGAGGCAGGGGCGCGCCCTCCACCCTCGTGGACGGCTCGTGTCTCTTTCGGACTGCTACTTATTTTTCTATATTTCTAAATATTCGAAAACGGAGAAAAATTGCCTTTAGAACTGTTTTCGAGTCGGTTTACTTACCGTATCACACACCTCTTCCTTTTCGGAGGCTAAATCGTTCTGGAAAGTGTCCCTTATGTATTCCTTCGGGGTTACGGTTTCAATAACATTGGTTTCAACATTTATAGGATTACCTGAGATATAATGTTTGATTCTTTGACCGTTCACCACCTTCGAATTTGTGCCTTCGAAGTTGTTGATTTTTATGGCACCGGAACGATAGACCTCCTCGATAACGTAAGGTCCTTCCCACTTAGAGAGAAGTTTTCCAGCAAAAAATCTTAAACGAGAGTTGTATAGCAAGACATAATCACCTACGTTAAACTCACGCTTTTGTATCCTTTTGTCATGCCATCTTTTAACTTTTTCTTTAAACAACTTGGCATTCTCATAGGCCTGGGTTCTCCATTCATCAACGCAGCTAATGTCAAATAACCTCTTTTCACCGGCAAGTTTGAAATAAAAATTGAGCTCTTTGATAGCCCAATATGCCTTATGTTCTAGCTCAAGAGGTAAGTGACAAGCTTTTCCATATACCATCTTATATGGAGACATACCCATAGGATTTTTGTATGCAGTTCTATAGGCCCATAATGCATCATCAAGTTTCTTGGACCAATTCTTCCTAGACCTATTAACTATCTTTTGCAAAATTAATTTCAACTCCCTATTACTTAGTTCTACTTGACCGCTAGTCTGTGGGTGAGAAGGGGATGCAATTCTATGATTCACATCATATTTTGCAAGCATCTTACGGAAAGCACCATGAATAAAGTGTGAACCACCATCAGTCATTAGATACCTAGGGACTCCCAACCTCGGAAAATAACTTCTTTAAGCATTTTAATAGAGGTGTTATGATCAGCACTACTAGTTGGAATAGCTTCTACCAACTTAGTAACGTAATCAACAACAACTAAAATATGTGTGTACCCATTAGAGGCAGGAAACGGTCCCATATAATCAAAGCCCCACACATCAAATGGATCAATAACAAGTGAATAATTCATAGGCATTTCTTGACATCTACTGATATTACCAATTCTTTGACATTCATCACAAGATAAGACAAACTTACAGGCATCCTTGAAGAGAGTAGGCCAATAAAAACCGGATTGCAATACCTTATGTGCAGTTCTATCTCCCGCAAGGTGTCCTCCATAAGCTTCGGAGTGGCACTTGCGTAGAATCTATTCCTGTTCATGCTCAGGTACACAACGTCTAATAATACCATCTACTCCTTCTTTATAAAGATGTGGGTCATCCCAGAAGCAATGTCTCAAGTCATAGAAGAACTTTTTATTTTGCTGGTATGTGAAGCTAGGAGGTATAAACTTAGCAACAATATAATTAGCATAATCAGCATACCATGGAGCAGTACGAGAAGTATTTATGACAGCTAATTGTTCATCGGGAAAGCTATCATCAATAGGTTGTGGGTCATCAAGTATATTCTCTGACCTAGACAAGTTGTCTGCAACGGGGTTCTCAGCTCCCTTTCTATCAATAATATGCAAGTCAAATTATTGCAGCAAGAGAACCCATCTAATAAGTCTAGTTTAGCATCTTTCTTTTCCATAAGGTATTTGATAGCAGCATGATCAGTGTGAATAGTTACTTTAGAATCAACAATATAGGGTCTAAACTTATCACAAGCAAATACAACTGCTAAAAATTCTTTTTCAGTAGTAGCATAATTTTTCTGGGCACTATCTAGAGTTTTACTAGCATACTGGATAACATTCAATTTCTTATCAACTATTTGCCCTAAGACAGCGCCTACGGCATAATCGGTAGCATCACACATAATCTCAAAGGGTAAATTCCAGTCAGGAGGTTGGACAATAGGTGCAGAGATCAATGCTTTCTTAAGTATTTCAAATGCTTCTAGACAATCATCATCAAAGACAAAAGGAATATCTTTTTGTAAGAGATTAGTCAGAGGCCTGGAAATTTTGGAGAAGTTCTTTATGAACCTCCTATAAAACCCGGCATGACCAAGGAAACTTCGTATACCTTTGATGTCCTTAGGGCATGGCATCTTTTCAATAGCATCAACTTTAGCTTTGTCAACTTCAATACCTCTTTCAGAAATTTTATGTCCCAAGACAATGCCTTCATTAACCATAAAGTGGCACTTCTCCCAATTCAAGACAAGATTAGTGTCTTCACATCTCTGCAAAACTCGATCAAGGTTGCTTAAGCAATCATCAAAAAAAGTTCCGTAAACGGAGAAATCATCCATGAACACCTCAACAATCTTTTCACAAAAATCAGATAATATAGCCATCATGCATCTTTGAAAGGTAGAAGGTGCATTACATAAACCAAAAGGCATATGTCTATAAGCAAAGGTACCCAAAGGACAAGTAAAAGTGGTCTTTTCTTGATCCCCTTTTGACACAGGTATTTGAGAGAAACCAAAATAACCATCTAGAAAGCAAAAATGAGTATGTTTAGATAACCTTCATAGCATTTGATCAATAAATGGCAAGGGGTAATGATCCTTCTTAGTAGCTTTATTTAACTTACGAAAATCAATTACCATCCTATAACCTGTAATTATTCTTTGCGGGATCAATTCGTCTTTATCATTAGGAATGACAGTCATACCTCCCTTCTTAGGGACATAATGGACAGGACTTACCCACTGGCTATCAGCAACTGGATAGATAATACCTGCCTCTAGAAGCTTTAGTATCTCCTTCCTTACCACTTCTTTCATCTTAGGATTTAACCGTCGTTGATGATCAATAACCGGTTTAGCATTTTCTTCCAATTTTATCCTTTGTTGGCATAAGGTGGGACTAATGCCCTTAAGATCATCCAGAGTATATCCAATAGCAGCATGGTGCTTCTTCAGAGTTTTCAATATTTTTTCTTCTTCCTGCTCTGAAAGGTTAGCACTAATAATAACAGGATATATCTTCTTTTCATCAAGATAAACATACTTAAGATTATCAGGTAAAGGTTTAAGTTCAAACACGGGATCACCCTTGGGTGAAGGAGGATCCCTAGATTTCAACAGGCAAGTTGTTTTTCAATACGGGTCCCTGATTAAAGAATATTTCATCTATTTCCCTTCTCTCATTCATATGCATATCATTTTCATGGTCTAGCAAGTATTGTTCTAAAGGATCATTAGGAGGCACAGCAATAGAAGCAAGACCAATAACTTCATCCTTACTAGGTAGTTATTTATCAAGGGGTTGTCTACAGAATTTAGCAAAGTTAAAATCATGAGACATATCCCCTAAACCAACAGTAATGATATCTTTCACGCAGTCTATCTTAGCATTAACAGTGTTCAAGAAGGGTCTACCAAATATAATGGGACAAAATTCATCTTGTGTGGAACTAAGAATAAGAAAATCAGCAGGGTATTTAACCTTCCCACACAAGACTTCAACATCTCTAACAATCCCAACTGGTGAAATAGTGTCCCTATTAGCAAGCTTAATAGTAACATCAATCCCTTCTAACTCAACAGGTGCAATATCATGCATAATTTCTCGATATAAGGTAAGAGGGATAATACTCGCACTAGCACCTACGTCACATAAACCATGATAGCAATTATCTCCTATCTTAACAGATATAACAGGCAAGCCTACAATAGGTCTACGTTTATTCCTAGCATTGGGTTTGGCTATCCTAGCAGACTCTTCTTGGAGGTAAATAACATGTCCATCTAGATCTTCTACCAAGAGATCTTTAACCATAGCAACACTAGGTTCAACTTTAATTTGCTCAGAGGGTGTAGGTGTTCTAGTATTACTCTTACGAACTACAGTTGAAGCTTGAGCATGATCATTTATCCTAACAGGGAAAGGTGGTTTCTCAATATAAGCAATAGGAATAATAGGATCAACATTATAAGTGATAGTCTTTTCCTCAACTTTAATAGGCTCAACTACTTTTATTTCAATAGGGGGATGGTATTTAAACCACTTCTCCTTGGGGAGATCAACATGAGTAGCAAATGATTCACATAAAGAAGCTACTATCTCAGAGTCAAGTCCATATTTAGTGCTAAACTCACGGAAAACATCGGTATCCATAAAAGCTTTAACACAATCAAACTTAGGGGTCATACCTGACTCCTTACCTTCGTCGAGATTCCAATCTTCACAGTTGCGTTTAATTCTTTCCAATAAATCCTATTTGAATTCAATGGTCTTCATCATAAAAGAGCCAGAACAAGAAGTATCGAGCATGGAGCGATTAGTTAGAGAAAGCCGAGCATAAAATTTTTGAATGATCATTTCTCTTGAGAGCTCATGATTGGGGCATGAATATAACATTGACTTAAGCCTCCCCCAAGCTTGAGCGATGCTTTCTCCTTCACGAGGCCAAAAATTATAAATATAGTTATGATCACGATGAACCTGGTGCATAGGGTAGAACTTCTGATGAAATTCCAACTTCAGACAATTATAGTTCCATGATCCAATATCATCACATAGCCTAAACCATGTCAATGCATCTCCCTTCAAAGATAAAGGGAATACCTTCTTCTTGATAACATCCTCGGGCATACATGCAAGCTTAAATAATCCACAAACTTCATCCACATAGATTAGGTGTAAATCAGGATGCAGTGTTCCGTCTCCTGTAAAAGGATTTTCAAGCAGTTTCTCTATCATACCCGAAGGAATTTCAAAGCAAACATTTTCAGTAGGTGCAGTAGGTTGAGGAGCAACTCTTTGCTCTTCTGGTCGGGGTGAAGATACCCCGAACAAGCCCCTCAAAGGATTATGATCCATAGTAACAAGTGACAATAAATTTCAGCACACTATATAAATTTTTCCTTACCAAATTCCACTTACCAAAGGCGCTTCACTCCCCGGCAACGGCGCCAGAAAGGAGTCTTGATGACCCACAAGTGTAAGGGATCTATCGTAGTCCTTTCGATAAGTAAGAGTGTCGAACCCAACGAGGAGCGGAAGGAAATGTTATGCAGTTTTCAGTAAGGTATTTTTTGCAAGCACTGAAATTATAGGTAACAGATAGTTTTGTGATAAGATAATTGGTAGCAAGTGACAAAAGGTAAAAGTAAATAAGGTGCAGCAAGGTGGACCAATCCTTTTTGTAGCAAAGTACAAGCTTGGACAAACTCTTATATAAAGGAAAGCACTCCCGAGGACACATGGGAATTATTGTCAAGCTAATTTTCATCACGATCATCTGATCTGCGTTTGGTACTTTCATAGTTTGGTATGTGGGTGGACCGGTGCTTGGGTGTTGTCCTTACTTGGACAAGCCTCTCACTTATGATTAACCTCTAATGCAAGCATCCGCAACTACAAAAGAAGTATTAAGGTAAACCTAACCATAGCATGAAACATATGGATCCAAATCAGCCCCTTACGAAGCAACGCATAAACTAGGGTTTAAGCTTCTGTCACTCTAGCAACCCATCATCTACTTATTACTTCCCAATGCCTTCCTCTAGGCCCAAATAATGGTGAAGTGTCATGTAGTCGACGTTCACATGACACCACTAGAGGAGACACAACATATATCTCATCAAAATATCGAACAAAGACCAAATTCACATGACTACTAATAGCAAGACTTCTCCCATGTCCTCAGGAACAAAAGTAACTACTCACAAGACATAATATAGTTAATGATCAGAGGGGTATTAATATGCATAATGGATCTGAACATATGATCTTCCACCAGGTAAACTAACTAGCATCAACTACAAGGAGTAATCAACACTACTAGCAACCCACAGGTACCAATATGAGGTTTGGGTACAAAGATTGGATACAAGAGATGAACTAGGGTTTGAGAGGAGATGGTGATGGTGAAGATGTTGATGAAGATAGCCCTCCCCAAGATGGGAGAGTTGTTGGTGATGATGGCGGTGATGATTTCCCCCTCCCGGAGGGAAGTATCCCCAGTAGAACAGCTCTGCCGGAGCCCTAGATTGGTTTCTGCCTCGGTTCCGCCTCGGGACGGCGGCGTCTGGTCCCGAAAGCCTCCTTATGATTTTTCCAGGTCAAAACAACTCATATAAGAGAAGATGGGCATCGAGGGGCCTTCAGGGGGCCCACGAGATAGGGAGGCGCGCCCAGAGAGGGGGGGCACGCCCCCCACCCTCGTGGACAGCCGGTGGCCCCCCTCGTGATCTTCTTTCGCCAGATATTTTTTATATTTTCTGAAACATAGTTCTGTGGAGTTTTGGGGCTTTTGGAGTTGTGCAGAATAGGTTCCAGAAGTTGCTCCTTTTCCAGCCCAGAATTCCAGCTGTCGGCTTTCTCCCTCCTCATGCAAACCTTATAAAATAAGAGAGAAAAGGCATAAGTATTGTGACATAACGTGTAATAACAGCCCATATTGCAATAAATATCAACAAATAAGCATGATGCAAAATGGACATATCACTAATACTTGGGAATATTCTTTGGCTCCCCTTGTGTCCAATCAGTAAATTTGGGTTGAATACTCTACCCTCGAAAAATGTTGTGATCCCCTTTACTTGTGGGTTATCAGTCCTCCCTCGAAGTATGTGAAAAATGCAGATTTTTCTACTTGGGTTTTTCACTTTAAATGTCATTTAAATCATTGTTCTACTAATATTTGGAGATTTATTGAGAAAGGTTTCTACCCGCACGATCCATACAACTTCACTCCTAGAGAAGCCGTGGATCATCAATTCAACGAGTCCGTTCTCTGCATTCTCCAAGATTCTATCCCTCCCAAAGATATTGCTCATCTCCGACCCTTCTCCGTGGCCAAGGAAGCATGGGAACATGTGGTTTCCTTGTACATGGGAAGTGCAAGCAATCAATGCTCAAACTATGAAGTGGTGCAAGATGAGGCCAATGAGTTTGCCATGATCGAAGATGAAGAACCTCGTGAACTTTATCGAAGATTAACCACTCCCGCGATCTCACTCCGAGATCATGGGAGCAAAACGGATGACAGTTGGATCAAGCGCAGGTTTCTCAAGGCCATGATGCCTTATCACAAGGCCATGTCCTTCGTCATCCATCAAAGGCCGGACTTCCACACCTTGTCCTCAAGTGAAGTGTTGGATGAGTTTGTTGCTATGAGGATCTTGGACAAGACCGCTGACAATGTGGTGTTGCGGTCTCAACGATCAAAGAAGCCCAACCTTGCTTTGAAGGCCAAGGCTTGTGTGGAAGAAGAGGATGAAGAGGAAGAAGAGGAGTGTTGCCCCGAAGACACCAAATATGCATATCATGAGCACATGGCTCTTGCTTCACGGCAATTTTGGGGCAATAAGAAGAACTCAAGACCCAACTTCAACAAGAACAACTTAAGTGGCTTCAAGGGCAAGCAACGAGTGAGGATGTGCTACAATTGTGGCAATGTGAGTCATTTTGTTGTGGATTTCCTATATGAAAAAAGGGAAGACAATGGAGGCAAGCTTATCTGAAAAGACAAGGCCAAGTCTTTCCCCAACAAGAACAACTTCACCAAGAAGACTCCTTCCAAAGGGTTGGTGGCACGAGAAGAGTATGATGAGGATGATGATGATGATGAAGATGACGAGACTGTGACCATGGCTGTCGTTGCCATTGCAACAACTCCCCGGGTATCCCTCTTCGATTCACCCAACGAGAACATCACCGCCAAGTGCCTCATGGCTAAAGCCACTAACAAGGTATCCCCCAACATCAAGTCTGCCATCACTACTAATCCTTCGTTGATGAATTGCATTGATGAAAGTGAGGGTGCGGAGGAGGAGAAAATTAATTTGAGTCTTTTATGAGTAAACTCAAAGGTAAATCCAAGAAGCACTTCATTGCTCTCTTGGAACAACTTGGTGAAGCCAATGACATGATCGAGGCTCACAAAGAGACCATCTCTAAGATGGAAGGACATAGTCATGACTATGACAATGAGATATCGGATCTCTCTAATGCGCTTGAGGAAGAGCGTGTTCATCGTTTGGCTCTTGAGGAGTCATACAATGATGATCGTGCTAATTTAAAGAAAGATCTCGATCATGCTCTTGTTGCCTCTCGTGTGCTCAAATTCGAGAAGGCCAAACTTGGGGTTGACCATGCTAAACTCAAGGAGGAGTTTTATACACTTGACAAGGCCCACAAGGTCTTGAAGAGTGTTCATCCTAGCCTCAAGGAGTCTCATGATCAACTCCAAGTATCGCTAACCAAGGAAAAAGCCACTTTTCCTCATATGGTTTTAATTGATAATGCAAATGCTACTAACCCAGGTTGTGAGCATGTGCATCTTGTGGAGGAGAATGCCAAGTTGAAGAAGCAACTTGAGAAAGATCTTGTGTCTTGCATACAAGGTGACAAAAACCTCAACGACCTTTTGAGCAATCAAAAGGAAGTTGTGAACAAGGAGGGAATTGGATTTGCACCCAAGTCCAAGAAGAATAAGAATGACAAGACCAAGCAACCTATTCCTCTCAAGAAAACGTTTGTGAAGGAGGGAGAGGGCACTACTAAGGAGAAGAAAAACAATGCAAAGGGTGGTGGTGTCAAGAAGGGCAAAGCCACTCCTTCCAACAAAGTCGGCGACTTTAACCCATCTTATGTGTTATGCCGTGCTAGTGATGGGCATGTTTATGCCAAAATTGTTGGTTCTTCTTACGAGTACATTGAATGGTCTATTTGGGTTCCTAAAACCCTTGTTGCTAACATCAAAGTACCCATTACAAAATAGGTACCTAAAACTAATCATTGATCTCTTGTAGGAGTTTGCTTCCGGCGGGGGATCATGGTTGCTTGATAGTGGAGCCACAAATCATATGACCAGAAGCAAAGACTTGGTGGTAGACATGCACAAAGTCTCACCGATGCCCACCAATGTCGAATGGGGTGATGCATCATCTTCTAAGGTATTGGGCCTTGGCAAGGTTGTCGTTTCTCATGATCTCACGGTCGAGAAAGTCATGTTGTTGAGTCCCTTGCATACAATTTACTTTTCGTTCGTCAACTTGCACTCATGGGCTTTGGTACTTTCTTTGATATTGATTATGTGGACCTCTTGTGGATCAAGACTCTTAAAGTAGCTTTTGTTGGGCATGTCGAGAACGGTCTCTATGTGGTTAACTTCTCAGAGTGACCCACTAAGACCGCGACGTGCCTAATGGCTAAAGTTGACGTGGGGTGGCTTTGGCATCGCTGTCTAGCCCACGTCAATATGAGATCTTTGCAAAGTCTTCGCAATGGGGGACCATGTCCGTGGACCAACGAATGTTAGTTTTGCCAAAGATCGTGCTTGCAGTGCTTGTATCGAAGGAAAGCTACATGAGAAAGCTCACCCTCCCACGACTATAATCTACTCGACGAGGCCTTTGGAGCTCCTTCACATGGATCTCTTTGGGCCTCCATCCTTTGATAGCCTTGGGGTTAGAAAGTATTGCTTGGTGATTGTGGATGATTATTCAAGATACACTTGGGTATATTTCTTTAAGAGGAAGAGTGAGACCCAACAAACCGTCATCAACTTTGCAAATGAAGCTCAACGTCAACACGATGGAAAGATTTTGATGATAAGAAGTGACAACGGCACCGAGTTAAAGAACTACACCTTGGATGAGTTTCTCAGTGATGAGGGGATCAAGCATCAATATGCCGCACCTTATACCCCTCAACAAAATGGTGTGGCATAGAGGAAGAACCGGACATTGATGGATGCGGCAAGGACCATGATGGCGGAATTCAAGTCTCCGTACAACTTTTGGGCCGAAGCCATCAACACCGCTTATCATGCATCCAATTGGCTCTATCTCCGCAAAGTCTTGAACAAGACTCCATATGAGATACTTACTAGCAACAAGCCCAACCTCAAGTACTTTCGGGTGTTCGATTGTAAGTGTTTCATACTCAAGAAAGATGTTTGTTTGTCTAAATTTGAGGCTAGAGCTCACGAGGGCATATTTGTTGGTCATGCTACAAATTCTCATGCTTACTGTGTCCTCAACAATTCCACCGGACTCATTGAGGAGACATGTAACATAGAGTTTGATGAGAATAACGGCTCCCAAGTGGAGCAAAGTGGTACTTGTGATGTAGGTGATGAAATTCCTCCCCAAGCCATAAGAAGAATGGGTGTTGGTAATATCCTACCCATTGAGGGACCCCTTGTGGCCGAAGAAGAAGGACAATGTTCTACTCAAGTGGAACCATCACTAACCCAAGACCCACACGCTTCCGAAGAACAAAGTGAAGGTGCTCAACCTAATGAACAAGGCCAAGTGCAAGATCAACCACAAGATGATGATGATCCACCAAGTGATGCACAAGGCCAAGTTCCTTCTACCGAGCAAGTTCAAGATCAAGAGCAAGCTCAAGATCAAGAACAAGCTCAAGACGACGCTCATAATGATCAAGTTACCGCTCCTCAATTCTCTCTTGAGGAGCAATTGGAGCGTCGTGCCACCAAAGTTGCTTCCAAGCTCGCTGCTAGAGAGCATCACATGGAGAATATCCTTGGAAGTATCACAAAGGGGGTAAGCACTCGTAGACAATTAGCAAACTATTCTGATCATCATGCGTTTATCTCTTGTGTTGAACCCCAAAAGGTCTATGAGGCGCTCGAAGATCCGGATTGGCTTAATGCCATGCATGAAGAACTCCATAACTTCGAACGCAACAAAGTGTGGCGATTGGTGCCAAGGCCGGAGGAGAACCAAAATGTCATTGGAACCAAATGGATCTTCAAGAACAAGCAAGATGCCCACGAGATTGTCATTCGCAACAAGGCGTGTTTGTTGGCACAAGGCTACTCGCAAGTTGAGGGTATCAACTATGGTGAAACCTTTGCCCCCGTTGCTCGCCTTGAATATATTCATTTATTGCTTGCCTATGCTTCTCATCATAACTTTAAATTGCAAAAAATGGATGTGAAGAGTGCATTTCTTAATGGTCCTCTTAATGAGTTGGTGTATGTCAAACAACCCCCGGGGTTTTAGGATCCTGAGTTCCCCAATCATGTGTATCAACTCGATAAAGCACTCTATGGCCTTAAACAAGCCCCACGTGTGTGGTATGAGCATCTTATCGAGTTGTTACAAGATCGTGGGTTCGAAATTGGGAAACTCAACCCCACTCTTCTTACTAAGAAGTTCAAAGGGGAGTTGTTTGTATGCCAACTATATATTGATGATATTATCTTTGGTTCTCCTAACAAAGCTTTCAATGATGAGTTTACCGCACTAATGACCGCGGAGTTTGAGATGTCCATGATGGGAGAGTTGAAGTTCTTTCTCGGGTTCGAAGTCAAACAAAGAAGAGAAGGAATCTTCATCAACCAAGCCAAATATACTCAAGACATGTTCAAGAGATTCAACCTAAGTGATGTCAAGCCGGTCTCTACTCCAATGCCTACCAAATTCCAACTTGATAGTGATCGCCATGGTAAAGCAGTGGATCAAAAGGTATATCATTCTATGATTGGATCTTTGCTTTATCTTTGTGCATCTAGACCGGATATCATGTTAAGTGTGATAATTTGTGCACGGTTTCAAGCCTCGCCTAAAGAAAATCCACTTTATGGCAGTCAAGCGAATCTTTCGATATTTTTCTCATACCCCAAACTTTGGCTTATGGTACCCAAGATGAGCAAACTTCAATCTTTTAGGTTTCTTGGATTCGTATTGGGCGGGAAACAAGGTGGATAGGAAGTCAACCTCCGGAGGATGCCAATTTCTCGGTTGCTCTTTGGTAAGTTGGTCTTCCAAGAAGCAAAGTTGTGTATATCTCTCCTCCACCGAAGCTGAGTATGTGGCCGTTGGTAGTTGTTGTGCTCAACTTCTTTGGATGAGGCAAACTTTAAAGGATTACGGTGTCATTTGTGACAAAGTGCCTCTTTGGTGTGGCAATGAAAATGACATCAAGATTTCTCTCAACCCGGTGCAACACTTCAAGACGAAGCATATTGAGATTCGGTATCACTTCATCCGGGACCATATTAGACAAGGCGAGATTGATCTTCACTATGTCAACACTCATGATAACCTTGCAGATATTTTCACGAAGCCCTTGGATGAAGCAAGATTTCGCGAGTTAAGGCATGAGCTAAATATCATTGATTTGATCAATGTGGCTTGAAACTTTGCACACCCCTTCACACTCATCATGCTATCTTGTTTAGGTGTAGGAATGGACATAGGGGGAGTGTTGTTCTCTCAATGAACTTTCGCTCCCCCATTATGCATAAATTGATCAACTCTTTCACATTCACCATTGTTGATGGTACATGTGCTTCAAAGATGAGTAGTGGTCATGGGCCCAAGGTTAAAATCTCCGCGGTGCCATACCATTTAACTCAAACATAGGTGCCCTCGGCCCCTGCCCTCTCTTTGAGAGTTGTGTATTTGTTATCTTGTGTTCTCTCTTTCTTTGTGTTTGTGTTTGTGTTTTGTTCCCTCGTCTCTTGTGTTCTCTTTTGCTTGAGCTAAGTCTTTTTCTTTCGAAAAAAAGGGGAAAATAGAGTTTAGTGTTCGAGTTCTTAGATGGGCGGTACTACCGTTGGGTGCGCGCGGTACTACCGCTTACTGACTTAAGCGGTACTACCTCCTGCCCGAGCGGTACTACCGCTGCGGGGCGGGATTGCGGGGTTAAGTAGGGCCCGGGGGTTTTCCTCTCCCCATACCCGTTCGAACCCGTTTCCTCTTCGTGCTCCAGCGACGAACTCGCCGTGAGGGGACGCCGATGGGCTGGCTCCTCCGGGCCATTTTTCACCTTTTCCTTCGGTGGGATCAATCCCCACCCCTTCCTCAAGCCATGGATGCTGGTATTGCCCCCGTTTCTTTCTCTTTGCTTCTAGATTTCAGATCTAGGATTTAGGGGCAATAGGTTTGCATTCTTCGATTTTTGGCCAAATCAAGTCTTGAGTAGGATGGTGAAGGCTTCTAAACTACTAGGATTGATATTTGGCAGGCTTATTTTTGAATTTGGCATCCCGGTAGTACCGGAGTTGGTCACGACAGCAAGGGAACCGTCGTTCCCCGCCTGGAGCGGTACTACCGCTCCTCCGGAGCGGCACTACCGCTTGAGAGGTACTGCCGCCTACAAAGTGCGGTACTACCACTGGATGCCAACGTCCACTATATTCCTACCGAATATTGATCCATGTTACTTTTTCTCTTGGCTTATGCTCGTTCTTTCGTGTTGTTTCTTGTGTTCGTGTGTTGGGTTCCAGGTGATGGCCCTTCGAAGCATCATGCCTGTCGTATCAACCCAGGGCGCTCTGTCTCTAAGCGCTATCGCACCTCTGAGGCAGCAGGTGCCTCTTCAAGTGTTCCGCCCACTCAGTCCCAGCAGCCTTCCAAGAGTACTGCGAAGAAGCCCAAGACGAAGACTAAGTCCGTTACTGAGATGACCGCCAAGGAGTTATGGGAGAAGCGTCGGCACAATCCTTATGAGCATGATCAAGAGCCCAATTTGGTTAATCGTCCCTTCTGGTCCCGTTTTCAGTGGCCAATTTATTTTGATGTGATCAAGGCCAAGAGGAATCTCTTTGTTGATGTCCGCTCCATTGACATTGCCTATATGAAGAAGGATCTTAACTACTTTGGCGAAGCTCTGGAGATGTGCACTCAGTTGAACAGTCTCGGCATCATGGAGTTCAACAAGGATTTTGATGCGGACTTAGTGGCCCAGTTTTATGCCACGGTTCATCTCGGCACTGATGAGGAAAGATCTCTGACTTGGATAACAAATGGCAAGCTTATCTCTGTCAAATGGAAGGCTTTCATGGAATTGCTTGGGATTGAAGATCAAGGACTTGAGAATACGGTTGGCTTTCGTCCTCACCGCAATGCAGCTGCTACTCACAAGCAGTCTCTCTGGCCTTACTGCACTATGAGGGTTAACCCCGAGACGAAGAAGGAGACCTATGAGCCGCCTGCCTATCTGGATATTCTTCATCGCATTTTCAGGGAGACTCTTTTCCCTTGCATTGGGAACCAGGTTATGGTTCACTCGTTTCTTATGGACATGCTTCTTTTCTGCCAACATGAGAAGGAAGAACACACTGGAGAATCCCTGGATATTTCTCATGTCATGTGGTCTGAGCTTGTTTCCGCCATCTCTGAGCACAAGTGTCCTATTTATGGTGCATTTCTCATGTTGCTAATTGAGAAGACTTGGGAAGACACGTACCCTGGTGCTGTGCTGGAGACTAGTGAGTTGATCTCTCACGAGGTTAAGCGCCTGAGGAAGAAGGAGCTCTGGGGCACTCTAGTTTCACAGTCTAGTATTCCGTCTGGTGCTGACAATGTCGAGGCTAAGGCTGGCGATGATGAGGATTATGTGCCCTCTGGAGCGGAGCCCTCTTGGGAAAAGAAGCTCAAGAGCAAGATGAAGAAGCTCTTCTGCATGGAGTCTCATGGTCAGTACTTGGCTCATGTGTCTGAGAAGAAGGCCAGGAGCCGCCATAAGGAGCTCATGCGTCAGGTTGGTGCGACTGTTGTCAGCGGATCTAAGGGCCGGATCACAGATGAGGAGGAGTGGGTTCAGTAGCACTGTCCTTGGATGGACTCTGACACCGAGCAGCCGCCTGTCGATGACGGAGGTGCGGACGATCTCGTGGGGATGTGATGATGGAGAGCATCTGAGTTGCTATCACAAGTGACCATTGTCGTAATCTTCTCCCTTTTCGGTGTCTCGATGCCAAAGGGGGAGAGAGTTTAGGGATTTGTCGGGTTGCGAGTAAGTGTTCTATTTGCCATGTTTGTTGCATTTTCCCTCGCAAACTCTCTCATTGTTTGTTGCTTTGGTTCGGTTTATGCTTGTGAGAACTAGTTAATTTTCATATGGTGTGAGACATATGCTACCCTATCCTATTTTATCTAAGTATGTCAAGTACTTTGGTAGTATGTGAGTTGCATGCTTATCTCCTTCCTATATACCATACTTACTACTCGTGTGCTTCCTAGCTCTTATATGTCTCTTCTATATGAAAAATATTGTCTGACTATAAAATATAGGGGGAGTGTTGATCCTAGTGTGTGTACTTTGCATTCCAAAGGCACCTCTATTTAAGTGCAAACATCTAGGGGGGGCTGTCTATATTTTGTAGTCATTGGGGGTTTGCTTACTCTCATGTTAATTCTTGTGCAAATCCCGTATTGTCATCAATCCACCAAAAAGGGGGAGATTGTAAGGACATGTTCCTTCCTAAGCTGTTTTGGTGATTGATGACAATGCATTTGCGGACTAATCATGTGTGCTAAGTATTTCAGAGATTCATCCTCTGGCATGAGACGTTTCCTTCCCCTCGGAGTTTCAGGTGAAGACGTGCCGTCTCCTTTGTTTTTGGTTTTGGTAGACTTGAGTCGTAGGAGACACCATACTATCAAGAGGGGGTCCCAATTGGAAAGGCTAGGGTGGAATCAACACATATAGTTCTTTTTGGCACCCCGAGATCCTTTCCTCTCCTTGGAGTTTTTCGTCTCAACCGAAGTGGAGGTTGTTTGGTGGTAGCGGTAGTACCACTGCTGGAGCGGTAGTGCCGCTTATGGTCATCAAGCGGTAGTACCGCTGTTCATAGCGGTAGTACCGCTTGAGGGCATAAGCGGCAGTACCGCCCGCGACTGGCTCGGCTACCGCCTCGACTCGAGGGGGTATTTTCTCGTGTCGGATTCTGCGATAGTATCAGCGGTAGTACCGCTGCTACCACCGCGGCTAGTACGCTCCTCCTCTCCTCTCTCTCCTCCTCTCTCTCCCACTGCATCTCCGGCTTTTTAACTTCGCGGTAGTACCGCTGAGGGTCGCGGTAGTACTGCTGCTACCAGCGGTAGTACCGCCCCACCCAGCAGTAGTACCGCTCTGTGCGGGCTAAAGTGGGGGTAACAGTTGGTTTTTCCCTCCCACTATAAAAGGAGGCCTTCTTCTCCAAGAAGACTTACCTCTTCCCTTCCCAAACTCCATTGTTGCTCAAAGCTCCATTTTCGCCCAATCTCTCTTGCTAGCCAATCAAACTTGCTGATTCTTTAGGGATTGGTTGAGAAGGCCCCG
>LR738715.1:573781218-573798460 GCA_902687465.1 Secale cereale | reverse complement strand
CCTTGCGGATCTTGTTACTCTTTGGTGTTTGAGCACCCTAGACAGTTGAGGTCACCTCGGAGGCATATTACATTGTGGTGAAGCTTTGTGGTGTCGTTGGGAGCCTCCAATTCAGTTGTGGAGATAGCCCCAACCTTGTTTGTAAAGGTCTGGTCGCCGCCTTCAAGGGCACCAATAGTAGAATCACAGCATCTCGCATTGTGTGAGGGCGTGAGGAGAATGTGGTGGCCGTAGTGGCTTTTTGGGGAGCATTGTGCCTCCACACCGCTCTAACGGAGACGTACTTCCCCTAAAAGGGAAGGAACTTCGGTAACACATCCTCGTCTCCACCGGTTCCACTCTTGGTTATTTCTTACCTTTACTTGTGCAAGTTTATATTGTGTTGTATCCTTTGCTTGCTTGTGTTCTTGTAGTTATTGCATCATATAGGTTGCTCACCTAGTTGCATTTCTAGACAACCTTTTTGATGCTAAGTTTAATTTGGTTAAGAAAAGCTAAAAATTGTTAGTTTCCTATTCACCCCCCCCCCTCTAGCCAACCATATCGATCCTTTCAGCGATGTCGATGAAATGGCCGAATGCTCCAGAACCTCTGATGGCCCTACATCAGTGGTAGACGAGAACCTCGTCCCGCATGCATACCTAGGCGACGGCGATCCACTGGTCCCTATCAGGAGACGAATGGAAGGGCACAAGGTCTAGTCCTGCGACCTTGTGCTTTCTCGTCATGTAGGTACTGCTTGAACTCGGCGAGGCAGAGCTTCACCGAGTCTGGATAGCTGGTGCAAATCACATTCAACTTAGTGCAGCCATGGGACTGAATGGCGGACTCAAAGGTGAACTCCTTGCTGAAGTCCATATCCAGCAGGCTCACCCCTCGGATCGCCATTGGAGTCTCTCCTAGTGAACGAGTGGGTAGGCGCACTGTTGGAAAAGGAAGTGCCTAGGAGGCACCTAGGCACGCTTAGACGCAAGGTGATGGCCAAACGCCTCGCCTAGGCCATAAAAGAAAGTCTAGGTAGGGCGAACAAGAAATTTTCTACCCAATCGAGAAATTGTGCCATAATGCATTGCTATACCAAATGTGCCATATTCAAATGGTAGTAGATGGTAGTTAACTTAATTATAAGCCCTAAATTAGTATCGATACACATATAAAAACCATAGATACACCTTACGACTAAAAACTATATTATCCCCTAGCCTGCGCCTAGGGCGCTTAAGCACCACCTAGGCACTAGGCGAAGGCCAACCGCCTCGCTTATGCCTACCACTTTTTCCAACCTTGGGTAGGCGGCGGCAGCAGTTCGTTTTTCAGCTCTTGGGGAACTGGATTCAACAGTAAACTGAGTGTGTACAGGCGACAACATTTACTACCCCTCCCTCGCACGCAGCATGCCCAACAGAACATGCACCCTCGACGCATTCAAACACCTCTATTACTTCGGAGTAAGAAACCTTTTCCGGCCACACGTCGGTTCACGAGCGGGTCTGTATTGGTACTGTAATAACAAGTGTTAGTGGTCACTTTACTTAAATTTAATTAGCTTTAATTAAAATGTATTCTTAAAAAAAGCAATGCATTGGCTCGTTCTATCAGTGCCACAGGATCAACATGCACAACAATTAGAATTATTATTCTCAGGACACACATGATCAGCACATTTGTCTCACTCTCACATAGATAATACTACCAATTTTGAACTGTTTGTTATGGTTGCTGTCATCTGCATCATCATGTCGTGTTTCCCAGCTTGCAAGATTTAGAACCAACAAATAATATTAAAATAATAAGTACAACAAAGATGCCTACACATCTCATTGATTCTCAGCTTGCAAGATTCAGAACCAACGAATAAGATTCAAATAATAAGTACAACAAAGATGCCTACACATCCCATTGATTCCCGACTTTCAAGATTCAGAACCAAACCATTAGAGCCTTTTGATAAAGTGAATATCGAGATTAAATCCATCTTGGCTAGCCGTGTCATATAACCCAAGAACTTGGCGAATGCTCTTGACTATCACAACATCTGTTGTTGAGTATTCCTGTTTGCACAGCACAGATAAGAAAGAGCATGATTACTATAATAGTGCCACTAGTTGAAGTCAACCTGCAGCTCCACTCAATGATTCAATTCATGCAACTTTTTCTGCGGTTCACATGAAATGAAGCATAGATTGCATCATTCAGCTAGAAAGAAGTACTTGCTCTCGTGAGCTGGTAGGTTCTTCTTTAGTAGTTGCACAAAAATTGAGCAAAATTAAGGTTGGTTGTCCTGCTCATGTAAGGTGCAACAATAATTTGCTTATCCTTTTGTGCAGTTCCACTAAAATAAAGTGACATTGTGGTGAGAGTGATCTTGCAAAGGCTAATAAAATGTTGCACGAGATTACCAGCAGAATTTGACAACAATTTTGGAAACTCCAATCACCATTTTGTGCAGTTCCACCAAAATTGAGAGATGTTGCCCACGTGACATTTTAGTTGAACTGCACAAGACACTCATTCCGAAAAAAAGTGTTTTCTGCAGTTCACCAAAAGGTCACAATAGCAACAAGGTGAAATGGAAAGAAAACAGTTGCTGGTCAATAACAAGATACGAAACATACACGAAATGAAAAGAAGCATCTTGATTATGTTCATGGCAATCACGCAAGGATGGTAGAAATTTTAAAACATCAGCAATGCTTCATGTTACCGGAAGCATTACGATCAATAATGACATTCGTCAAATATGGGATTACTTAAATGGTGGCATTGCTTGTTTTTTTGCTGCAACGATTCAAAAATTTCGGCTTCCGCGGAAATATCTACCTCCCCGGCCCCTCCCCCTTACCAAAAGCCACATTTCCCCTGTTTTCGCCTTCCTTTCCAAGTTGAAACCTTCACTCCTTGCTTGGAGCGCCGCCTCCTCGCCGGGGACCCTCCTTCACGCTACTCGACCTCGTCTATCCAGGCAGGTAATCCACACCCGACCCCCATCCTCCTCCTCCTTCCACATCCCACATGCCCCGACCGCCGGCGCAACACCTTCCACCCAAATCACCAACCCTCCACCAAATAAGCACCGCCCTAAGCCATGGTGCACGCAGTATAGGCAGGAGCTCAAGGAGCATTTGGCAGCAGAGAAGCAAAACGCGGCCGCACTCGCGGATGAGGTAGCGATGGCTGCCATTCATGCCGACCCCCAGATCTTAGAGGAGCACCTCGCCATCGAGGCCACCATCGACGCCTCGCGCGCCGACGGCCTCTTCCATGTCCAAGGAGCCAATGTGGAGGGCACCCACGATGTGGAGGCCTCGCCCTCTTCCATGTCCAAGGAGCCAATCATCATCGATATCTCCGACGATGAGGAGTAGCTTGTCTTATTAGCTCACTATAAGGACCCATGTTCAGTTTACTAGCTATGCCGATTAAGCATGCTCGGTTAACCCGTTCCGTGTACTGCTCCTGCCTTTCCTTAACAAATTCCAGTGAATTGTGCTATCTAATTTTACCATGCAACCGGTTGCTCTAGTGTATATATTCTATATGTCGTGCAATGTGGTGCTCACTTATTAACTGTTTGGTTAATTAGTTGTCGTCTTCAGTTAACTGTTTGGTTCAATTCTGCAAATGTGATGTTCACTTCTTCAGGCTGCAATTTTGTATTGTCTTCCATGTGAGAAATAAATCAAATTTATCTTTACAAAATACATGAGAAACTAATAAAATTGCTATATTTCCAAGTTGTCAAGCATGCTTGGTTTGGTTAACTGTATGATCTTCTAGTATGTTATACATTGTGCAATGTGGTGCTTAGTTAACGTTTTGTTCATTTGTTGTGGTGTTTAGTTAACTGTTTACTCCAATTCTGCAATGCGATGTTCAATTGTTGTGGGTGCATTCTGTTATTGTATACCATGTGAGAAATAAATTGAATTTGGTTGTACTAAATGCATGATAAACAAATACAATTGCTATATTTCCAAGTTGCTAAGCATGCTTGGTTTGGTTAACTGTCTGATCTTCTATTAGGAGTATGTTATATTGTGCAATGTGGTCCTCAGTTAATGTTTGGTTCATTTGTGCAATGTGTTTAGTTAACTGCTTGGTTCAATTCTGCAATGCGATGTACAATTGTCGTGGGTAGAATTTTGTATTGTTGTGCATGTGAGGAATAAATCAAATTTGGCTGCACATAATACATGAGAAACATATGCAACTGCTCTATTTCCTAGTTCTTAATCATGATTGGTTTGGATAAATGGATTTTCCATGTGGCTTGAATTAATCTGATGAATCTGCAATCTGCTTATTTTTCATTAACATATTTTACTAATAGCATGCGAACCCTCACTTAACCTGATGACTAACTACCTAATATGTGTTGCAGGGAAACAATGGGAAGCACCGAGGTTTACAATCGAGGTTAGCACATTCATGGTCCTTTGTCTAATAGCACATTATTGTGCAATTGCAGGAACCATTCTAATATTTAGGTTTTTAACAATTTGTTCTTGCACGTGTAGGTCCTGCTACCAGAGGTTTTGACCCACTGTTCGACTCTTTTTGCATATAGGGAAATGAGTTGTCCATGAATATCAGTCAAGTCAAGAAACTCGGAAAGATTGTTAGGATAAATAAATTAGCAACAAAAAACAACAAGATATTTGTCTGCACAATGAAGAAGACATCATTTTACTACAAGATGGTACTAACTATTATATCTTGGCTTTTCTATTCCTTTGCCCCATTTTTAATATAAAGAAGATATTTATGCACATCCTTGTTTTCAGGCCTTTCCAAAGCAGTTCACTGATGATTACCTCTCAGACCACCTCTATGGTCAGGAGGCGAGGAAGGTTTTCATACAACACCCACGGTTCAATATTGAAGTGCTATTGAAGAGGACGAAGGATGGATAGTCAATCATCCATAGGCACTGGTCTAAAGTTGCAAAGACCTTCAACATCAATGAAGGCTCAATATTTGCCTTCCGCTTCAGCAATTTTCCAGATGAGATGCATATGTCTATGTACCGCCTATGATGCTAATTTCAAAAAGTTCTAGATGTTGCATGTGAAACTTGGTGCTGGTGCAATTGTGTAATGGGGTAGCTAAGTGTTGAAGCTATATGATGTTGTACTCTGATGTATTTGAATTATGAAATCCTGCTTCCTGAATATGGAAATGAAATATATTGTGTGCTTAATATGAAATATCAATTAGATTAATAAATGGATTATTAATAATAGGGCAATTAGCCTGCTAATGGCCAATTAGCCTGCTAATTGGGTTTTTCTATTACAAATGGTTATTTAGAAAACACCATGGGCGATGACCTCAGGAACGCACATAGTTTCTAGAAATAAACCGTGTTGGATCAATGAACAATCACACACGACATCCTCTTGAAAACTATTTGCATTAGGCCACCTTGCGGAACCGTTACCGCATAAAATTGTTAATATCGTGTGCAATGGCAAAGCTATCACAAACGATTTAATGGGAAATTGTGTGTGATGTTCCTGCGAACAGAAACGTTTTCCTTGGAGCTACTGTGTGGGATGTATATAGGAACGGAAACGTACTTCTTGGATTAACTATGTGGGATGTACATACTAACGGAAACATATTCCTTGGATTGACTGCGTGGAATGTACATACGAACGGAGACGTTTAGCGGGGACTGACTGTGTGGGATGTACTTACGACCGGAAACGATTTCGCCTGTATAATTGTATTTTTTAGCACTACTGTACGTATAACCGTATTTGATCACTCGTTGGTCGCACACGACCTCATTTTGCCGAGCGTGTGTGCCAGGGAGGCATATCCCCGACGGTGTCTGGGTCGTGTGGGAAGGACCCCCTATCGCAGTCACTCACTAGGCAACGGTTCAGAACGCCGTCATGGAAAGGGGTTAAAAATCGTTTGTATAGCACCTTGTTGTACCGGTGTCTACTCGTGCTGATAAGACTGTCTCTCAGAAAAATAAAAAGGACAGAGCCTCTAAAGAGACTGAATGTTTCTACTGCAAACAAAAGGATCACTAGAAGCGGAACTTTAAGAAATATCTGGCATACAGGAAGAATGGTTCTTCCGGTAAAGGTATAAAATTTATACAAAGCTAATGTTATTTATCTTGTTTCTGTGAGTCACAAGTATTTGATACTTTACGATTGCTTTTGTACTAATGCAGGGACTGCAGAAAGCTCACAAGTTGAGAAGAAATAAAGACGTGATGCTAGTCAAGGATGGTGATGGGATCGCTGCTCATGACCAATAGAATCATGGGTTTAGTTTATCTACAAGATTCATCCTAGGATTTAATAATAGTTACTACATTCCGGAGTTGTATAAGACATTATGATTTGGATTATGCGATGGATGTACTTATATTATTTTGGACAATAGTTGTTAAAGTGATCATAAGAATATGTTTGTATTTGCCGCAATTTTTTGATGGTTTATTCAATGAATCTTGATTTGAAAATTTTAAACATTAATGATAAACGTCTTAAGAAGACTGATATATCACCGCTTGGCTTTATCAGGGAATTAGTCTTCATATACATGAAGAATTGAAATCTCTTAATTGAGAAATCTAATAAAAGAGTACATGATGATGTATGAAGTCTGATAAACAAGCCATGTCACGATAACAAAACTTCATTAAAAATTAGGCAACTATGACTTACTTATAAAATCTGAAATATTTGAATTTTAGAATATATTTGAAGAGTTCAAATATCTTATAACAAAGATAAGGATCATTATGGCAAAATTTAAAGTAATTCTTCAAGAATGAAGAAAAATATCTAAGTCATAAGTTTAGCAAAAACACTCAAATAATTGTGGAATTATTTATTACCGGTATGCATTTATACTTTGGGTTATAAATTGAAACGATGGGATATACACTAAACACAACACCGCATATTAGTCTGGTTAATGAAACCATAAGAGTTATGGAAATTATAAACCAGATAAAAAGTTGTAGGATATCTCAAAGAAATGATTTGGGTTCCTTCCATTGAAATGTTCAGAAGGCAAAATGTTTGACACAGATGAACATTTTTTCAAGAAAAAAATTCTTGTAAAAGAAATAAGTGGGAGGATATTACAGCTTAGAAAGGATTATTGAATCCCTGATGGTAATTAGCAGAAATAAACAAACCGGAAATTGTTCCGGTAAGATTGTCTGCAAAATAAACCATAAGTTACTACATTGGATGTAGAAATTCTATAGCTTGTATCTCGTTTATACAAATTAGGAATATTGTTGAATATTTGAGACTTTACAAATGAGATATTCATCTTTGAAAGAAGATGAACTAGCACACTACAAGGAAACAATAGTGGTGCCTAGCTCAAAGGAATGGTTCATAGCCATGCACACCGGAATAAATATAAAATTAAGTTTAGAACTTTATTGTAGTTGTCATAAATAAAACAAGTTTGGAACTTGGTTGATACTTCAAAGTTTTTTGGAAGTAAGTGGATATTAAAACTAAGTTTCCTAAAAGGAAAGGTTGTATGAATGATACAACCAAAAAAGTTTTAAAATCCTCAAGACACCGGATAAAAGTGCAAACTTCAAAAGAGTTTTTGAAAATTATAACAACTGAGTTGATATTAAGATATTGATCTTATCAAAGGAACTTTTGTGTATATAAATAACTCAGTGGGAGCTATATATAGTATTTCTGATCTCATGTGTTGGAATCGAAATAATATAACTTCTTGGTCAAATAAAATGTTTTTGAAACATGTTTTCAACAAATAAACAAGGCAAAATATTGGGCATAAAATAATCTATAAAGATATATCAATATGTTTGATTGAGCTTAAAAGTTTATATATTTTGACAAAGGTTCAAAGTGTTTAAATAGAGAAATTGTTTCTCTCAGTGTCATATAACTAGATGCTTATAAACATGAGTAGATGAAAGTAATTCATCTTGATAGGTGTAATATATATGAAAAGGGGCCAAGCGTTTTACTAAGTGTTAGTAACAAATATCAAGGATCTCAAAAGAATAAATGTATTATTTTGAGCGTATGAAGTTAAAAATTCATTATTAAGAATATATGAATATAAAACTTCATAATTGATATAATTAGGGATATGATAAGATTATTTTATGAACAATATTGATTCTATAATGATAATTTATGTCTTGAAAACATTAGATGTTTCAATGTTGTCTGAATCAAGAAGAGTCTTGATATAAAAGGGTAGATCCAAAAATCAAGAAATGTCTTGATATAATTGGATAATAGAAAAGTTGTAAAGAACCCTATTTAACAATATATTGAGAATATGGCCAATCAAGAAGAGTCTTGATATAAATGGGTAAAAATCCAATAATCAAAAAATGTCTTGATATAATTGTATATTACAAAAGTTGTAAGAAACCCATAAGCATTATGAATAATGGACAATCAAGAAGAGTCTTGATATAAAAGGGTAGATCCAATAACCAAGAAATGTCTTGATAAAATTGGATATTATAAAAGTTATAATAAGACCACAAACATTATATTATGAATATGGCTAGATAAGAAGAATCTTGATATAAATGGATGAATCTGAAATATGATTCTAAGTGCAATGAGTCCAAATGATATTCTATTTTGAATTAAATATAATAGCACAAAGCAAGATGGATTGAGATCCTGTAAACGGACAAAACTGACACAAATATTTCTGAGTTTTGAATATGTCAAAACAAATGACAAAGACTCTACCACAAGCAAAGCATGAGCTACACCAAGATACCCATGGGTGTTTGTAAAACCATGCAGCTAGATTATTGACTCTAGTGCAAGTGGGAGACTGTTGGAATATTCCCTAAAGGCAATAATATTGTATTATTACATTTCCGTTATTCATAATTAAGAGTTTACAATTTATGATGTAACTGCTATGATCCTGGAATATGTGATTCGGTGGAAAACTCATATGCACATGTGAAATGATAAATGGTAAACAATGGGTTCCCGGCCTCGCCTCTAAGACCGGCTCAAGTGTTGTTGGTGATCATGTTTTTCGGATCTTAGGACATCGTTAAGTGTAATGATAGTCCTAAAACAATAGTGAGGGTATGACGTTAGAAGAACGATCATATTGAATCGATCCAATACTTGTCGATTATACTATGTGATCATATCATCTGAAATCATCTGTTATAACACAGAGTGTTAACATGTGTTTTAGTTCCTCATACCATGAGAGTGTCTTGGTCACTTCTACTGGACGGTGGGCTTTGAGGTTTCTCAAACGTCATCTGTAACAAGGTGATCATAATGCAACTTTCAGGCTCACCGAAAAGTTTGACAAGTGACCTGACAACTCAAGAGTGGGATTTGCTCCTCCGACGATGGAGAGATATTCTTAGGGACCTCTCAGTGTGAAGGCATCCATCATCGTCTAGCCAGACATGGGTGACTATGTCACAGCGATGCCAAAACATGCCAACGAGAAAGAAGAACAAAACTGGTAACAGGAGCAACGGTATAATGAGCATGGTGAAGACTCAAGAGGATACCGATGCACACCAAGTTTTGTAAAGTATTGTGAAGCAAAGGGAACATCACATGATAACCTAAGGTTCACTCGAATATCATTTGTGTAATCATAGGGGCCGATATGGATGTCCACGGTTCCGCTCTCGGTCATTGAACGAAGGGGTTTCCGTTCATGTCTATGGCTACTGGACCTACGGGGTCACAAACTTAAGGTAATCATGATCTTCTGAGTGTTAGTAGGGCGGGAGTGATGAGAATATATTTTTGGAATTGTTTCATTAATATCCATAATAGTTCCGAGAGGTTCCAGAAGTGTTTCGGGGTCACCGAAAGGGTTTTAGTGAATATTGGGTAATACCGGTTATTACCGATTAATTATATATAGATGAAAAATGTTTGCGGGAAGTTAAATTATATATATATATATATAATTCTCTGAAAATGGTTAGAACATTTTATATTTAATTTAAATATCAATGGGCCTTAGAAGGCCAAGAAGGCCAAGAGGTGGAAGGCAAGTTGGGCCACAAGGGCCCAAGTAGGAAGGCACCCTCCTTTCCTTATAGGAGAGGGCGAATTGGACTTGGGGAGGAGTCCTACTCCTCCCCTTATGGCTCGCGCTCGAAAAGGGACTTCCACCCCCCCCCCCCTCCTTGGTGGCTGCCCTCTTCCTCCTCTCTATCCTATATATACTAGAGGTTTTCCACCCTTTGGAAAGGCAAGTTTTTGGAGCCTTCTCTAGTTGATCTAGTGCACGTTCTAGTTGGTCCTAGTTGACTAATTAGAGCGAGCCCTAGCCACCTCTAATCCTCATAATTAGAAGCCCCGCGTGGTTCTAATCTCCTCCCTGTAATTCTCCGACGACGATTAGCTCTGGATGGCAAAGCACTGCTGGATCGTGAAGACCGTATGCTTGCAACCAAGTAGAGAGGCCATGCTTTCGGTCTTCTATTTGAGGGATCGTTCGTGGGCGGTTCGCAGGATCGTCATCAACGTTCGAGGGACTTCAAGTACGATCTACACTGACTCCTCTCGCTGCACTCTCAGAGTCGATAACGATCATTGATCACAACCTGTTATGCATCTTCATATTGTTCTTGGGTGTTCATAGGGTGATTTTTTTTGTTTTCTACTACATTCCCCAATAGTGTTTGGACCACAATACTTGTGATCACCCAATGCTGAAGACACTGCTCGGATCCTAGCACAGAATGCAGCGAGAGGATTTCTTGGGATGCTTGGAAGCATCGACTCCATGCATTGGTCATGGAAATCTGTCAATTTGCTTGGCATGGGGATGTACAAACACACAAAAGGAGCTTGCAGTGTGGTACTTCAGCCAGTGGCCACACAAGACCTCTGGATTTGGAACTCCTTCTTTGGTATGCTAGGGACTCACAATGACATCAATGTACTTCGGTGCTTGAATGTCTTTGCCAAGCTTGTTGAAGGTCATGCTCCTCCGGTGAGCTTCGAGGTCAATGGGCGCCACTACAACAAGGGATACTACCTAGTAGATGGCATCTATCCTAGATGGTCCACATTTGTGAAGACTATCTCAAGCCATGTGCCAGGAGGCAAGAACTCCTACTTTGTTGAGTGTCAGGAGGCTTGCAGGAAGGATGCCGAGCAGGCATTTGGTGTGCTCCAATCTTGATTTGCTGTTGTCTGGTACCCCGCTCTGACCTGGTCGAAATATCATATGTGGGAGGTGATGAATTGTTGTGTCAATCTTGCACAACATGATCATTGAGAGCGGGCAGGAAGAGTTGTTTGACACTGAACCATATTTCAGGCAGGGTCCTCTTGCAATTGTTGATCACCAAGTACCGACAGCATGGGCTGCATTCCTCAATATGCGTCAGGAGATCCTAGACCCACAAGTGCATCAAGAACTGCAGCACGATCGGGGAGCACCTACGGAGGCTCAAGGGCAACATCTAGTTCACTATATTTTAATTTGTGTTCGAATTATGAGCTTGCTTCATTTAACTATTTGATTTGCATTGATTTCTGTGATGGACTATGTGATGAAAATTAGTTTTTGTTGAATTTGTGCCAAAGCGTACCGAATTTTGGCTGGATTTGCACCGAATTTGGGCCGTATTTGAGTTTGAAATCGGTGGCTGGGGGCGAACTTGGGGGCGGCTAGGAACCCGAGTCCCCCACGGCAAAAGTATCGCCGGTTAGCCCCTAGTAGGCACTATTTCAAGCCCCTAGGGGCCGAACGGATGGAGATGCTCTAACTCAAAAACAAATGACAATGAGTGCATGTGCGCCTAGAATTGTGCTCATCAACCAATGGAGCAGACTCCCTACACCTTTTTTTGTGGAAATCCCACCCTTTCTCTGTAGAAAATACATACCCAAGGAAGAGAATAATATAATTGTTGGGTCGTATGGTAGGACCCAGCCATAAATATAGCATTTGACAATATCTGTCAGAGGTGCCTACAAAAATAGTTGGTCAAAGCCATTCAAGAGTAGCGCAGAAACATACAAAGAGGTTGATGATTATAGACTGAAGTCCATGAGTTGTAAGGTTGTTCTTGAGGAGATGCCTTTTGACTTGTGATCTCTGACGGACAATGTGATCTCTTTGTTTATTTCAACACTAAGAGCGTACATAGAGAGATCCTTGGAGATTCGACTGATACTAACAAATTTAGTGGACAACGCAATCGAAGAAAGTAGCCCGGGCAGGTGGCTGTCTAAAGCGGCCTGAACTGCCCTCATCAACTCATCCTTGTCTAGCTTGCTCCTGTTCATAATGAGATTTTATATCCTCCACGAGACCCTGCACCACGAGATTGCGAAGTATCAGGCTAGATTTTACTGGGTTGGCGACGGCGATAAGCAGAAATACCACATGGTACGATGGCCTAACATTTGCAAGACGTGGGACCAGGAAGGACTACGGATCACGTCCTCCAAGCCGACCAAGCGTATGAATTTCCTTACTGACTAGATGGCTTTGGCGGATTGCAAATGGCGAAGGAGGTCTCTGGCTTGACATTGTATGGAACAAATGTCTTCCGGGCCAGCCACCTGCGTTCTGCCAATGCACCAACAGTTCTTAGTTTTGGCAATTTGTTATGCAGCTGCTCCCCGTCCTTCGCATTGGCACGTCCATCACGGTTGGGTCTAGATCCTCGACCCTGTTCTGGTTCGACAGATGGGTTGGGGATCTCCCATTTGCAGTCCGCTTCTTGGACTTATTCTCCATCACGATGGAGCTTAGGATCTCCGTCGAGGTCGCCCTTGCTGATTTAGGGCCCCTCACGTTCCGGTGACCTTTTGGTCCTCCGGATCTAGATGCTTGGACCAAGATGCTTGATTGCATCGTCCTTCAGACTCCCAATGTTGACATCGCCTCAGATTGTATCTCTTGGTGTTTGGAACACTCCAGACAGTTCTCCATCAAATCACCCTACCAGGCCATCACCGTCACCGGAGCCTAAAGCCCTCACTGTCGTTTGGACCATTAGACTGCCGCTCAAGATCAGGTTCTTCTTGTGGCAATGGATTCGAGGATGGGTGCCTTCAGGGGTGGAGGTACTCAAACGCAATAAGCTGGGTACGGGATGTGTCCCCTCTTGATGAGGACATGACTACCTTGGAGACGACCAAAAATATTGCATACATGCATATTTGTGAGGTAATTTCTAATGCAAACTATGCAACAATTTACTTACATTATCCAAGACAAAAATACTTTACAGACAATGTCTAATTGCAGGTGTATGTGACATTTGTACAATCCACATATGAAGATAAGGGAAAAAGAGATGTTTAGGTGATGTTCAAAAAGTCCTCTCACACACTTTTGTCCCAAGAGAAGATAGAGTCCAAGTCTCTCACGTTGTGGACTCAGATTCAGATTGTGCATACATACCTGACTCAAAACTCCATTATCTCTTTCATTTGTACTGCAAATTGGGTGATTCTTTTTTTGTAAAGTCGATTTTGTGCACTTTCCAACCCAATTGGATTCACCTTCAAATTCGTTCGGAGCGTTGAGATATTGATGAAACAATCTGACACAGCAGCAGAATCCGAGCCAAAACTACAAGTCCAAAGGCGTTGGATCACCTCCACTTGGACCCATGAGCCTTGTACGGCTTAGCTTTAGTTTTAGGCTGTCTTGGGACATCCTCCCACCTCCTTGGCCGCCACCCCTTACTCCTATATAAGTAGATCAATCTAGTAGCTTTTTTGGGGATTTTTTTAATTAAAAGTTAGCTGTTGCAACTTTGTGTACTTCATTTGTGTCCAACGACCAAACCAAGACCGCTTTCGGATCCCCACCTTTATCAATACTTCATCTGTATTTGAAATATTCAGATTGCTTTATTATATTCTTGATTGTTCTTCGATTGCATGCAGGAATAAACCTTCTTGGTCAGGCTGATCGTGCTTCTGGCATCGTCAATAACCCCATTAGATTGGTTTAGCGATTGTTAATGCGCAACGTCATGCACGTTTGTAGTCGGGTCGTCAAAGTTGACTCCACCAAATCGATGGTTATCATCACATAGAAAGATCGGGCCCCTCATCTTCCTGCATTTGTCTCTCAAAGGTACAAGCACGAACATACATACCAGTAATACAACGCGGAATATAATGAAATCATGCGCGACTGTCATGGTTCAAACCATGAAAAAAAAACTTTGTATCATCCTCATATTCATCTATGTCACAATGATGCATATAAGATTTGAGCTCCCGGTAGTAAGCATTACCAGTGTTACTGCCTTGTTTTAATTGTTGTAATTTGTGAAGCAATTCACGACGATAATAAGCAGGAACAAACTGATGCCTTATTATAGCTTTCAAATATTTCCAAGTTGTGGGTTGGTTATCAATGTTTTTCTTACATTGCACACTTCGCCAAACAGAAGCAAAACTAGTAAATACTCGAGTGGCAACACATACTTTCTCAAGTTCAGAAAAATCATGGCTAGCAAAATTTTGTTCTACCTCAAGCTCCCAAGCAAGATAAATCATAGCATTAAATCAACCCTCAAATTGCGGTAAAGAGATAATATGACCATATGCTTGTGTGTGTTGTCGCACCTCTCGTAATGGTGGAGATGTGTCCGTCGTCCAATAACTTCTATCTCCGGAACCTGTCATGATTAGTAGAAACAAGAAACAAAATTCGAGAATAATGTTCTTATGAACTACTAGGATGTGGTGGCAAAGTGCTCATAGTATAGCAAATATCAATGCCTTACAAGTTCTTACCATGCAGCATGTGGTGACTGGCAACCAGAGGTGTCGAATAACTCCAAAGATTGAGTAAAGCGATTACCAGATTAACGTATGTATACACGGTGTAGAAATATGTGGAGCTTGGAAGGCTTAATATATGGTAGCGAAAGATTAGCAATAATCAATTCAGAGACGCAATGTTGAATAAACGCTCAACGACAGTACTGTGCTGGTCCTAGGCTAGACCAGACTAGAGACGCGAGCCTATAAAACTAATGGGGTCACGGCGTAGCAGAACTAGCAGAAACAAATGATATGAAGTAGCTCTGGACAGCAAGATATAAGTGAACATCACAATGGCAGTGAAGATATTGATGAGAAACAACTGACAAATAGGATATAACAAAAACTCTATCTCCAAAAAAATTACTTTTTGTTCTTCGCCTATTTTCTTCATCTTTTTTTCTCTCTTCTTTTTCTTCTCTTTTTTTTCTCTCACGTTTTTTCCTTTTTTTGTCTTTCCAAACAAACTAGATAAGATGCAGATTGGATCTAGTGAAGATGTGAACGACCTCAAGTGTGATTATGACAATGAACGTAGGGGATCACGTGGTGGAAATTGATGGAAGATGGTGGTTGGCAGCAGTGGGGATGATGGTGATGGTGTGGTGGTGATATATGGCAACGGCAATGAAGATGGTGCGGTGATGGCGTGACAAATTGTGAACAGGACTCAAAACTCTAAAGGACTAGACACTAAGACCAGCAACTCGATACGACTATGCAACCGCAAATTCAACAAAGCAACACACCGAACAGAAAATTGCAAAATGCTTGGATTGGTTCGGATATGTTGAACTAACCCTGATTTTTTGTGGCTTTTTATTGGACAATAGGTACAAAAATAGATCTAATCTAAGGGTAACTGGAAATTTTCACCAAGGAACCTGAAAACGGGTACCACATGATAGAGGCAAGGGGCACGATCTTTCGATGAGATGATAACTATCGATTTGGTGGAGTTGACTTTGACGATGCAACTACAAATGTGCATGACGTTGCGCATTAGTAATCGCTAAACCAATCTCCTGGGGTTATTGGCGATGCCAGAAGCACGATCAGCCTGACCACGGAGGCCAATTCATGCATGCAATCGAAAAACAAGCAAGAATATGATAAGTAATCTGAATATTGTAAATATAGATGAAGTATTGATAAAGCTGGGGATCCGAAAGCGGTCTTGGTCTGGTCATTGGAAACAAACGAAGTACACGAAGTTGCAACAACTAACTTTTAATTAAACAATCCCAAGCAAAAAAAAACTACTAGATTGATCTAGTTATATATGAGTAAGGGGCAGACGTTCCAAGGCAGCCTAAAACTAAACCTAGGTCATACATGGCTCATAGGCCCAAGTGAAGGTGATGCAACACCTTTGGACTTGTAGTTTGACTCGGATTCTGCTGGAGCATCAGATTGTTTCATCAATATCTTAATGCTTCGGGCGAGCTTGAAGGTGAATCCAATAGGGTTGTAAAGTGCACTGAATCTACTTTCCAACAAAAAAAGAATCACTCAATTCGGAATCCGGATGAAATGGATATTGGCGTTTTAAGTCAGGTATGTTTGTGCAGTTCGAATCTGAGTCCACAACGTGAGAGACTTGGACTCTATCTTCTTTTGGGCCAAAAGTGACGTGAGAGAACTTTTTGAACAGCACCTAAACATCTCCTTTTTCCTTATCTTCATATGTGGATTGTACAAATGTCCCATACACCTGCAATTAGACATTGCACAAAAGTCTGTGAAATTTTTTTGTCCTGGATAATATAAGTAAATTGTTGCATAGTTTGCATTAGAAATCACCTCACAAATATGCATGTCTGCAATATTTTTGGTCGTATCCAAGGTAGTCATGTCCTCATCACCTCTACGGTACGGAGGAGGACTCGAATCACATCTTCTTCTCATGTGTGTCGGCTCATTCCTTTGGAGATGTTTCCGCGAAGTCGTCGGTGGGCACTGGTGCCATACCAACTTCCCCAACCTCTTTGCGGAGATTCAGACATCCCCACATCAACGCGTCACCTTTGGTGGTTAACCATTGGGGTGCTCGCATGGACTATCTGGACGGTCTGCAATAAGCTTGTGATTCAGCGTGTTCCTCTTCGACGTGCCACTGACGCAGTGTTTAAAATATGTGACTACCTGCAGCTTTGGCGGCCGCTTAGCCGCTCCCAGGACCGAGACGCCATCAACACCATCATCGCCGACCTCTGCTTGATGGCCCTCTACTTGGCGCCGCCGCTCCCTCCACCATCCCCCGGGCCGGATTAGCCTGGTTGAGGCACGTGTCACTGCTTGTTTGTGTTTGGTCTTCTTTTAGGGCTTTTTGAGTTGTGCCCTTAGCAGATACCTCTTGTACTATCTTGTGCTACTTCTTGTGTGTGTGCGCGCGCGGGGGGTGAACATTTGTCGGATATTGTGCTCTGGTCATTTGCTTTATA
>LR738715.1:573765791-573780146 GCA_902687465.1 Secale cereale | reverse complement strand
ATATATATATATATATAGCGGGGCGAAAACCTTTTTCGGTATATGTTTGTCAAAGATTAAAATATTCACTGTTTATATACAACATCAAATGGTTAGTGATTTTTTTTTTAATTATAGCGAGCTTGCATGCACAGTTGTTTGATGTAGAATACATCAGATGGCAATTAGTTTCTTTTAGGGAACAGATAGTAATTAGTTGATTTCACTACTTAGCTTGAATTCTACCGTTAACATATCTCCTCTTAATACTATTTTGTCTTTCTCAATGGAGTGGAGTATTACTTATGATTAATATTACGCTCTGTGGGGTCACTGGTATTTATTTTAAAAAAAATATTCATGATAAACAGTAAATATAGGCTATTTTCCAAGAAAGCTATGGGGTGGGCTGACCCCACAGCTTACATGTAGATTCGCCGTTGAGTGCTTTGGTGTTTGGCTCTCCTGCTCGGAGCCCTGCATGCATTATGCTGCAGGGCCAACTAGAACATGAAGGCGCGCGTCGCCGCGCCGGTCTATATTGAGAGCAATAGATTATATTTAAATAGAACAAATATACCTATAGAGTAGTATAGCACAAAATGGTCTACGTCAAGAAATAATGGTAGATATGCAAATTCTTTTAAGTTACCTAGGCCTCTTGCTGGTGTAGATATATACCTTTGCCTCCTTAAACCTGCACGGAAGAAACTTCACGCACTTTAATTACCAATGGTCGAGCAGAATTTTACATATACTTGATTAGGATTTGATCAACCCCTTCTAAAAACGGTTTTGTTTCATGAGTGATCCTTTTTAATGGCAATGAATGAAATTAAGTGAGGTGGTGAGACTAAGCTGAAGATGCTTCTTTAAGTACCTGAACAAGGTGGAGGTTTAACTACGTGAATGTACTGAATAAGAATGATCTACAGGTGTGACTACACCATTATTATTGTTGCTCTATCTAAATATGCTTGTAACTAAGTACCTACAGATGCATAATCTGCTATCTTGATAGACCAGATGTACTCAGCCTAGAAGAATATTGCCAACCAGTAGGTCCTACAAAGAAACCAAATACGACTTACCAGTTTAGAGATATTTATTACTTGTGCCTGCAAAATTAGAGCTAACAAATGTTCGCATCAAATATACCCAGAGCAATTCTTACCAAACAATTGCTGAGGAATTTTATAACAATTGGTGAGTGCCACTCTATTACCAGCCAAAGCTACCTGCATACCCTCATTCTTTTGATGGGTGAAAATATATGGACTACAGATACTACTATTTATTAGTCGGACTGCTTACCCGCTTTGGTTTCCAGCAGTTTTACCCACCATTATTTGGGTCAAGAAATCACGATCTCATGAACTTCAACGATCCGTGCTTCTTTTTTCTGCAGCTATAAAAAATAGCATGCCTTTTCATCTCGGTGTCCTACGGATTGGAAATATAGGTGCTTCCATACCTAGTAAGCCCCAAAAGGGAATTATCCAAATTGAGGAAAAACACAGGGAAGCACAAAGAACTCATCGGTAGACAAATCCACAACCGCAGGCTGGGTGAGCTTGGTTGAAGATGCCATGGCGGCAGCAGAAGCACAGTAATGAAGCATTGAGAGGATAGCCACCGATCCTAGTGATGGCAGGGAACACGATGGTTCACCTGCTTGTTCACCGATGACAGGGGAAGGCGGCGAGGCTAAGGAGAAGATGTTTGGGTCGGGTACACAAAACCCTCGGTGCCACTATCGTTGGGCCAGGTGCGGACCAGGTTGGGCCGCGAGCGGCCGAGCAGCTCACTACAGCCTGTTTCATGAAAAGGCTCCGAGAATGATTTGCGGAGCAGCGGCCCAGATACGTCGGCCAGCTCGCTCGCCCGGATGACGCGAGCAATCGCTGGAGCATCGGTACATCTGGTGCGCCGGTAAGTTGATCCAACGATGAATGATCTATAATCGTTGTGAGGGGTCTGAACAAGCTGCTGTAGTTCAGGAGAATGAAAGGTCAACTCAACGGTCCTAGGTAGCTGAGTTATACTGTATAGTAATTGGGATCCAACACCTGTCCTCACAGTTCCACCACTGAAAATAATAAGACATAATTTTGTTTTTCTTAATTAATAACTTCCTTTCCCATTGGCCAGCGGCAAGAAGGGGGCGTCGCGGCCTGCCTCCGGCGCCGCGCTCAAGCTCAGGCCAAGGCCGTCCCGCATCTACTCTCACATATATCGTCGTTCTCCATCTCGGCTGATCCGCACCTTGGGAGAAGGTGGAACTGCAGGTGTGCGGACGGTCAGCTAGATGCCTGGAACTGTAGGGCGTGGGAACGGGCATCGCCGGCGATGCCACAGGACATTGTGCGGGTGCAGTTCAAAATGGGAAATCGATGTTCATTACTAGGCCTGTTGGGTCAGCTCTCCTGCTAGATGATTGGTCGTTCAGTACATCATCTAACCTCTATAGGAACTTGATCGACTCAAATTAGTCCAGCTTGGGCATGGGCTTGGGCGTGCCGGAGGCATGCGGCTCTAGCCATGACAACTCCGCCGGCCACGGAAACCACCTGGATCAGCGACCTCACCTCTTAGAGCTCAACTTAGCGAAGCAATGGCTGCCAAAGAGTCCGTCGGGATAAGGGAAAGGATTTTCAATTAATTTGGAGATTAGAAATATAATTATTTTTTCAGTGGTGGACCTACCAGGACAGGTGTTGGATCCCAATTGGCCCTGCAGCATAATCCGTGCAGGGCTCCCAGCAGAAGAGCCAGACCCAGTGCTTTGATTCAGATTGTTGAAATTTAGCTTCTAATGGCAAGATAATTGACATGTTGCCAAATCTAGCATGCTTTCGCGCAGACACCGGGCCAATGATATTTCTTCCATTCGACCAGGCATACTACGATTTGGCACCAGTACTTACACACTAAAAATATACTACACACACAAAATCACCGAAATCCACCAGCAAGGCGCGGCGTGCGGCCGCGCACAGCATGGCATGTAATGTAACAATCTGGACTGAAATCTAGATACCAGACACAGGTCAGCCCACCTACCTGAACTTGGCACAACATGTGACTATGTGAGCCCAAACTGATAAAAACATCAAGTAAACTTGGAGTTATGTTTCTAAAAAAAGTAGACATGAACTTGTTTCAAAAGTAAACATGGACTTGGATCAGCTACATCGCCACAAAATGCCAAGACCATATCAAGAACTGATGTACCGACAACCACTAAATCACTTTGATTTCTGTAGCAAAGGAATCACTTCAATACAAATTTGCAACAAATTTGTAGCTGCACAGGGATTTGAGACAAACCTAGAGCTCTAACAATAATCTTGTGCTATGATAACAAAAAGCCTTTCATATATGAAACTGGGAGGAGACCCTTGGTCGTTTGGAGGCTCCCATGAGCTCCACCAATGACGGCAATGGCCGAGGAACCGCCACGTTCATCGACCTGTACAACCTCCTCAGCTTTGCATTCAAAACCTTTGATGACCCGACGCCAGCAATATCTGCTCTGTCAGTGGCAGGGCCTTCAGATCTGTTGCTAATGTCAGATAGAACAGTGCGATCCTCGGAAAGCAGTTCTTCTGTTGCTTCTACCTTAGCTTGTTTGCCTAGTGTCTCAGCGGTGAATTTGACACTCTCCCTGGGCTTGCAAATTTCCAAGAACTTGGCTCTTGCAATTGAACTCTCTTCTTTGACTTTGAATCTAGATAACCTGATTCGTTCTGCGCCCTCATTGCATTTCGCATCCTTGGCAAGTTCAGCACAGCCTTCCCTACTCAAGCTGTGCTCACGCACTTCACCATGAGTATTGTCGATTACTTGAATGACGTCGATGAATTCACAATCCTTCTGCAACTCAGGTTCTGTTGCTGAACCATGGAGCTCGTTTGTTACAGCTTGAGTTAAATCAATAATGTCGGCAGTGCCCTTGTCAGATTTGAAGTCCTTACATAGCTCGAAGGATTTTGTATTTGAATTCTGCAATTCCTCCTCAAATTTGATCTCCTCAGCCACTTGAACACTCTCATACTCGTCTTTCCACAGTTCACAGTCCTGAGGTAATCCAAACCTTGCTCTCCCAAACAATGTCACCTGCTGCACCACTTCAATTGCAAAATCTTGGAACACTGGCCCTTCATCTTGAAATACCTGGCTGCAAACAGCAGAACAAGTGTCTTCTGACTCTTCCTCGCTCTGCTTAATGCCTTCTACTGTGGTTATCGCCGCCTGCGGCGAGCCTGTGACCGTAGCATTTCCGTGAGGTATTCTGAGCAACTTCCAGATGGGATCATCGGGGCCTAGCCGGGACAGGAAGCAGTGTTTCTTGACATAGGCCAGATCCATGGCAAGGCAAGGAGGTGTTGTCGAGATGACCCACTTAGGCTGGAGGAATCGCAGGGCCTGCTCCAGCTCCTCGCGAGACGAATGCATTGTCAAGCACACGTGCCACACCCCGAATTCATCCCGCATAGGCTCCGTCAGTGCCGGCTTCTGCTTCAGTGACGCCTCTGGTGCCGCATAGTGGGCATACCACTGGGTAGAAGGCCTGATGATGAGGGGCTCAGGCTGCTGCCTCGCCCGTGCTAACGCAAGCATATCTGTTGCCCGCTCCGACAACCGGGGGAATTCAATCACCTGAAAGCGGGACGATGCGTCCTCGGTGAGGATTTCCGGTGCGACGAGCGAGAGGGTGTGGTAGCACTCTGAATTCTTGTCCCTGTCGACATATATCTTCGACCCGAACGCCCTGGACACCTCGATCAGTATGTCCTCCTGTCCCAGCATGTCGGACACGAGATATACTGTCGGCGCATTTGGGTGCTCCCAGATGCAATTGATCACCTGAAAAATACAATGTGATGATGAGACAGACGGGGTCAATTGCTGGTCTGATTTACTGATGAAGAGCACACAGACCTGACGTATGGAGGCCTCCTTCGCCGGGAATTGCAGCGGGCACTTGGCAAACGTGCAGTCCAGGAAGAGGTAGTCGATGCGGCATGACGACGGCGCCTGGCTCGCTCCTGGTGCCTCCGCCGTGATGTACCTGAACGGCAGGCCCTGGATGCAGTCGGGGGTGAGGCGGCAGTCGCCGGTGTGCAGGACGTTGCCGAAGGCGCCCTCAAACATGAACATCACCGCGCCTGCGAGCAGCAGAAGGATTTAGAGTGGCCGTCATGGTACTAATGGGGAAATCGGCAAGAAGGGGAAGAGGACGGCGTTGACGGACGGACCAGGGCAGTGGTTGGCGTCGAAGGCGGTGACGGTGAAGTCCCCGTCGGGATCCGGGACGAGCACCGGTGCGCCGAGCTCCATTTCCACGAACGCGTCCGGCCCAAGCTTTGAGATGGCAAATTGTTTTTCCATGAAACGGGAATGGGGATGAGATGAAAAGAAATGAAGGTACAGAGAGATGCGGTTCAGGCTGGCGTTTACCTGAGGGAAGATGTGGCGGGCGATGAGGACGGTGAGGCGCGAGGCGTAGACGGCGCCGGCGGCGCTGGTGGTGGTGATGCCGGCGAGGTGGTCGCGGTGGGCGTGGGTGAGGAAGCGGTGGCGCTTGAGGGCGGAGGCGGGGGTCCAAGTGTCCACCGCGAAGGGCAGCCCCCTTGGCAGCTCGATCGGCATGGCGTCTCTCTTCCTCCCACGACCACGGCGGCTGCGGCGGCTCTCTCCCTCTCTCGTTTCCTCGCGGCTCTGTTTTGGTGGAGGGAACCGCGAATTCTTTTAGCGCGCCCTCCAAAAGAATTGAGTTATTGGCGCCAACAGTTGCAAACATTTCCTTTCAAGTTCCCTCCGTCCTCTCTCGCCCAGGGCCGAGGTCCAACCCAACCCGTGTTGAATTTGTGCTGAAGCACGTCGAATTTGAGCCGAATTTGGACCAAAATCGGCGACTGGGGGAGGGGTGGGGGTCGGCTGGGACCCCCACGCCGAATTTACCGCCGGTTGGCCGCAAGCAGCGCTATTCCAAACCCCTGGGGGAACGAACGACTGAAGATGCTCTCATCGTCTGGGCGAGGATAACTGGAGCCCGAGAAGAATATAGGAGTCGGATGCGTAGGTACGAATTCTCATAGCACAATCCCCGAACATTTGTAAATCTCCAGAGATGGTAAGCGGTGGAATGGGGGCGGTAACCGGCAGTGGAGATGGCCAGCCGCGGCGTGCGACATGCGCGGCGACAGAAATGTCAGAAGAGGACCGCAGCGGCGGAGTAGAGCAAGGGATTGCCGCGGCGGCAGAATGCGACAGGCCAGGAGGTGCGCCAGCAAGAGAGGGGCAACACCGTGGGAGGAGAAGAAAGCCGACCCAGGAGCATCTCTAGCAGAACGGATGTCTCGTAAAACTCGCTCAAGGGGGGCGTAATAGCAACTCCAACGCGCTAAACTAAAGGGACTGTGATTTTGTCCACTTTTTATCGTTTGGATCATACGCCCGCTCGACGTCAGCCCGGTTTAGGATTTGGGTAGGTAGTGCGCCCAACGTGCCGACCCATATTTGCCCGTGTTGCCGGCTTACCGCCGTTTTTCAACAAATATGCACATGTTTTGCATAGTTTCACGAGCAAACAAAACTAGCACAATTCCATAATTGAAATAAAATATAGCATATTTTTACAAGCCAAATAAAAATTAAATTGTCTCAAATACATTTAAAAAAAGATACATCTATGGGTTGTCAACATGAACTCACATATACTCAACCAAATCATCTTACAGATGAATGTGATTTTTTTCCAACCACACATTTGATGATGAAGTCGGGTGAACTGTGCAAACATTGTCGCTTCTCCTTCGTGCTCAGACACAACATTGTCCCCCTGAAACTGAAACCCTTGATCATAGATACGTTGTGGGCGCTCATCCTCTAGGAACATATTATGCATGATCACACAAGCAGTCATCATCTCCCATAACTTCTTGGTGCTCCAGGTTCTAGCGGGATACCGAACTATGCCCCATCGAGATTGCAGAACATCAAAGGCACGCTCGACATCCTTCCTAGCACTTTCTTTCTCTTGGGCAAATGTTTTCCTCTTCTCTCCGACTGAGTTGGAGATTGTCTGCACAATAGTGGTCCAGTGAGGATAGATTCTGTCAGCTAGATAATATCTTTTGTTGTACTTGTGGCCGTTGATGTTAACATTGATCGACGGGTTGTTGCCTTCGGCAAGCCTTGCAAACACCGGCTAGCGCTGAAGCACGTTGATATCATTGTGCGATCCGGCTATGCCAAAGAAAGAGTGCCAGATCCGGAGATCTTGTGAGGCCACGGCTAACATGGCCCCTATATTGCCCTTGCCAAGCAGAAGGGCGGTTCTTCCACTCCCAGTGCATGCAGTCTATGCTGTCAGGCATCCCTGGGAAGCCCGTGCTGGCATTGGTCACCAACAAGCGGGTTGTATCTTCAGCAGTCAGCTCTCTCAAGTACTCAGGGTCAAACACTACAATCACAGCCATGCAAAACCTATACATGGACTCTAAGCACGTAAACTCCCTTATATGGACGTACTCATCAATAAGATCACTGGGCACTCCGCATTCAAGCATCCCGATAGTTGTAGTGCACTTTTCTGATAAGATGAGAAGTCAATCTTTCTAAGGGCATCCTCCTTGCGCTCGAAATAATTATCGTATCCGACCACCCCCTCTCGAATACGGTTGAAAACATGCCTAGCCATATGAAAACACCGCCGGAATTTGTGATGTTTGAATAGCGGGTTGGTTGTGTCAAAGTAGTCCTTCCAAAGAAGGAAATGGCCGCTCTCCCGGTTGTGATTCAGCGCCGGAGTGTGCCCCGGAACAACGACCACTGCCTATTGATATGTGATACGTCTCCAACATACATATAATTTTTTATTGTTCCATGTTGTTATATTATTAATCTTGGATGTTTTACATACATTTTCTAGCATCTTTACATCATTTTTGGGACTAACCTATTGACATAGTGCCCAGTGCCAGTTGTTTTTTACTTGTTTTTTACTTTGCATAATATCTATACCAAACGGAGTCCAAACGCAACAAAACTTTTTGGAGATTTTTTTTCTGCCAAGAAGAGACCCAGGAAACCCAGAAGGTGCACTAGAGGGGGGCCGTGGAGCCCACAAGACACCAGGGCTCGCCAGGAGGCCCAAGCGAGCCATGATGCCTTGTGGAGCCCACGGGAGTCCCCTCCACCGACTTACAGCTCTATAAATATCCAAATATTCTAGAAACCATAGAGGAGTCGACAAAAAATGTTTCAGCCACCGCAGGTTCCAGAACCACGAGATCCAATCTAGAGGTTGTTTCCAGCACTCTACCGGAGAGGAACAGTCACGGAGGGGTTCATCATCATCATTGGTGCTCCTCCGATGATGCGTGAGTAGTTTACCACAGACCTCTGGTCCGTCGTTAGTAGCTAGATGGCTTCTTCTCTCTTTTTGATTTTCAATTCAGTGTTCTCTTCGGAGATCAATTTGATGTAATTCTATTTGCGGGTTGTTTGTTGGGATCCGATGAATCGTGAGTTTATGATCAGATCTATTCATATCCATACATGATTATTATAGCCACATATTTCTTCTTTGACATTTCGGTTTTGTTTGGCCAACTTGATTGAATTATCTTGCATTGGGAAGAGGTGCTTTGTAATAGGTTCGATATTGTGGTGCTCAATCTAAATGATAGAAGGAGACATGACACACATGTATTGTTGCTATTAGGGATAAAAATATGGGGTCTATTCCTACATGAATAAATATTGTCTACATCATACCATCATTCTTAAAGCATTACTCCATTTCTCCATGAACTTAATACACTAGATGCATGTTGGATAGCGGTCAATGTGTGGAGTAGGGGTGGGCATAAAAACCTATGAACCAAAGACCGAACCAACACCGAAATCGAAAAACCAAAATTTCGATTTTTAGTGTTGTCATAGGAAAATTCGGTTTTTAACTTTGTAACCAAACTTACTTTAGTCGGTACAATTTTAGCCAAAAATTAAACCGGACATACCTCACAACACATGAACCTACAGTCAAAAGAGTTTCTCCAATGCTACGTAGCCTCGTCGCTTCGGCAACACGCACGTGCGACAGGGAAAAGAAAATTCATGGGCCAAGTCGACCAACCCGCACGCAAGGCCCAAGTTGTTATGGGCTTTCTTTTTCTCTAGTGAGGCTACTCTATGTGTGCGCTGCCGGTTGTTTGTTTAGTCCCACGTCGACTGGAGACATAGAAGGGGTTGTGGTACTAGCATATATATAAGAGCGTTGGTGGATGGTAGCTCCTACGCGGCTGAAGTTCTTTTTGCATTCAGCTAATACGGTATAAAACCGAATACCAAACTGAATACCCCGGTTAACCGGATTTTCGGTTATCTATTTTGTACAGTGTTTTTCGGTTTTCAACTTTGCTAACCAAAATTCTAAAAAAAATGAATGGTAGAAACCGAATTTTTTATTTATATCGAACGCCCAGGCCTAGTGCGGAGTAATAGTAGTAGATGCAGGCAGGAGTCGGTCTACTAATCTTGGACGTGGTGCCTATATACATGATCACTGTCTTGGATAACGTCATAATTATTTGCTCTTCTATCAAATGCCCAACAATAATTTGTTTACCCACCGTATGTTATTTTCTCGAGAGAAGCCACTGGTGAAACCTACGACCCCTGGGTCTATTTTACTATCATATATTTTCATATCTATTTTGCAAAAAATCCAAAAACACTTTTGCTACTTTTTATTTGCCTTTATTTTATTTGCATCTATCAATCTATCTATTTATCTTACCCTTGGAGGGATTGACAGCCCCTCTAGCTCATTGGGTTGCGAGGTTTTGTTGTTTGTGTGTAGGTGTTGTTTGCATAGTGTTGCTTGGTTCTCCTACTGGATTGATAACCTTGGTTTTATAACTGAGGGAAGTACTTACCGCTGATGTGTTGCATCATCCCCCCCCTCTTCGGGGAATTTACCGACGCGGATCACAAGTAAAAATACGTCCATTTTGCACTATTTTTCCTATTGCTATTTATAGTGTTTTTAACTAATATAATACCTTGTGGAGTAATTCTAATACCTTTGCTCTCTTAATATGCAAGGTTTACACAAAGAGGGAGAATGTCGACAGCTCGAATTCTGGACATGAAAAAGCTAGGTCAGAGATACATATTATGCACATCTCCAAATGAGCTGACATTTCACGATGAATTATTTTGGAATATATAACTTTTTTTTGGAGAAAAGAGATATCGGAGGCGGCCACCCAAGTGCCCCCTAGGCACCAGGGCGTGCTACCCCATGGCGTGCCCTTGTGGGTGGTGGGCTCCCTGGCCCATTTCTGGTGCCCATCTTCTGGTATATAATGTCATTTGCCCTAGAAAAAATCAAGAGAGGACTTTCGGGACCGAACGCCGCCGTCTCGAGGCGGAACTTGGGCAAGAGCGCTTTTGCTCTCCTATGGAGAGATTCTGCCGGGGATACTTCCCTCCGGGAGGGGGAAATCGTAGGCATCATCATCACCAACAACCCTCTCATCGTGGGAGGATCAATCTTCATCAACATCTTCACCAGCACCATCTCATCTCAAAACCCTAGTTCATCTCTTGTATTCAATCTTTGTCTCAAAACCTCATATTGGTACCTGTGGGTTGCTAGCAGTGTTGATTACATCTAGTGGTTGATGCTAGTTTGTTTATTTGGTGGAAGATTATATGTTCACAACTATTATGCTATTCAATACTCCTCTGATCTTGAACATGAATATGTTGTGTCAGTAGTTACGTTTGCTCTTGAGGACATGTGATAAGTCTTGTCATAAGTAATCATGTGAATTTGGTATTTGTTCGATATTTTGATGATATGTATGTTGTTGATTCCCTTAGTGGTGTTATGTGAACGTCAACTACATGACACTTCACCATCTTTGAGCCTAAGGGATTGCAATGTGGAGTAGTTATTAGATGATGGGTTGCTAGAGTGACAAAAGCTTAAACCCTAGTTTATGCGCTATTCTGTAAGGGGCTGGTTTGGATCCATATGTTTAATGTTATGGTTTGATTTTATCTTAATTCTCATTTCGTAGTTGCGGATGCTCGCGGGAGAGTGTCAGTGTCAAAACCGGTGGATCTCGGGTAGGGGGTCCTGAACTGTGTGTCTGAGGATCGATGGTAATAAGGGACTGGGGACACGATGTTTACCCAGGTTCAGGCCCTCTCTATCGAGGTAATACCCTACTTCATGCTTGATTGATCTTGATGAATATAGGGTTACAAGAGTTGATCTACCTCGAGATCGTAATGGCTAAACCCTATAAATATAGCCTATATGATTGTGATTCTGTCTCTACGGACTAAACCCTCCGGTTTATATATGCACAGGAGGGACCTAGGGTTGTACATGATCATCTTGCAAAGGAAGGAAACATTACACCTGGACTTTAAACTTTCCATTCGACACATATAGGAGTCATATCCGGATACGAGGGATAATCTTCTGTGATGATCTTCATGGTCCACAAGTCCGGCCCATTACGAGTAATCCGGCCACCCGAGGACCCCTTAATCCAGGACTCCCTCAGTAGCCCGTGAACCAGTCTTCGATGACGATGAGTCCGGCACGCATACTGTCTTCGGCATTGCAAGGCGGGTTCCTCCTTCCGAGCATATGAAATTTTATTTCCTACATAAAGGAACTATGTCCGGCTCTGCATGATTAGTATAACCCTTAGCCACGAAGGCAATGTGTCGAAACAAACACTGCATCTCTACTAACAACTTTCCAGCGAAACATCATATTTGACCCTTTAATATTTCGAACCATTCCCTTGGCTCTAGTTTCGCGTTTCTAGGCATAGCCTCCATTGGCACGTCTTGTCGAAGCAGAGATCATGCATGTTTATCGTGGGATCCTCATCAATATGACCTGGGTAACCCAACCGCACCTTATGCACGACTACGTTGGGAACATGCGAGTTTTACGGCCTGAGTGGGGGATGTTTGGTATTTACTACCTATAAAAGGACATAGATCCTTCCCCTTTTACCTCACGCTCTCCTCTAGCCCTTGCTTCCCAATCTATTAGCCCCAGCGCCCACAGCTCCAGCGCCTGCAGCTCCCGTCCCCTCAACCACCGCCTCCATCTCCAATAATGGCTGGATCTGGTTCCAAGGGCAAGTGGGAGGCCTCCATCGTCATGGAGAAGAACGTGAAGAGTCTCCGGAGCGCGGGCTACCTCGCCGACAACATAGGCACCGAATTCCTGGTGAGAATCGGGTGATCCCCATCCCAGAGTCTGGTGAGAGGGTGGTGTTCATCCCTTACTTTATTCGGGGGCTGGGATTTCCGCTCCACCCCTTTGTTTGGGGTCTCTTATTCTTCTACAGGCTAGATTTCCACGATTTGGTCCCGAACTCTATCCTCCACATATCGGCCTTCACAGTCGTGTGTGAATCTTTCCTCCGCGTCCTCCACACTTCGGCCTATGGCTCAAAACCTTCAATTTGAAGCCGAATGTGGTCGACGGGCAGCATGCAGACTGCGGGGGAGCTATGGTAAGCAAGCTCCCGAATGCAACCTGGCCCAAAGGGGCTTTTGTGGAGACCAATAAGATATGGCAGCAGGAGTGGTTCTACATCACCGAACCCCTGTAGGATCGAAAGTATGTCTAGAGGGGGGGGGTGATTAGACTACTTGACTAAATAAAAGCTTAGCCTTTTCCCAATTTTATGTTTCGACATTTTTTAGCAATTTAGCACAAGTCAAGCAATCTTCCTACACATGCAATTCTAGAGTTGTAGCAGCGAAAAGTAATTCATTGCATATGAAGGTAAAGGGAGGGGTTTGGAGAGTGCAAACGCAAGTGTAGACACGAATGTTTTTGGTGTGGTTCCGATAGGTGGTTCTATCGTACATCCACGTTGATGGAGACTTCAACCCACGAAGGGTAACGGTTGCACGAGTCCACGGAGGGATCCACTCACAAAGGGTCCACGAAGAAGCAACCTTGTCTATCCCACCATGGCCATCACCCACGAAGGACTTGCCTCACTAGAGTAGATCTTCACAAAGTAGGCGATCTCCTTGCCCTTACAAACTCCTTGGTTCAACTCCACAATCTTGTCGGAGGCTCCCAAGTGACACCTAATCAATCTAGGAGACACCACTCTCCAAAAGGTAATGGATGGTGTGTTGATGATGAACTCCTTGCTCTTTTGCTTCAAATGATAGCCTCCCCAACACTCAACTCTCTCTCTCGCAGATTTGGATATGGTGGAAAGAAGATTTGAGTGGAAAGCAACTTGGGGAAGGCGGAAGATCAAGATTCATATGATAGGATTGGAATATCTTGGTCTCAACACATGAGTAGGTGGTTCTCTCTCAGAAAATGAGTAATGGAAGTGTAGGCTTGTTCTGATGGCTCTCTCCACGAATGAAGAGTAGGTGGAGGGGTATATATAGCCTCCACACAAAATCTAACTATTACACACAATTTACCAAACTCGATGGGACCGAATCATGAAACTCGATCGGATCGATTCAGTTCAAAATGTGAACGTTAGGCTTTTTGATGGGACCGATATGATCAACTCGGTGAGACCGATTTCATTATGGTTAGTGCATAATGTAATCTCGGTGAGACCGATCACATCAACTCAGTGAAACCGATTGTTGTAATAGGCAAACAGAGAGTTGGTCAGGCAAACTCGGTGGGATCGATTCACTCATTTCGGTGAGACCGATATGTTATGAAAGGGAAACAGAGAGGTTGCATTGAGAACTCGGTGGGAACGATCGCTCTTTTCAGTGAGACCAAAATGTTACAAAGGGAAACAGAGAGTTTGCAATCCCATCTCGGTGAGACCGAGATCCCTATCGGTGAGACCGAACCGATTAGGGTTTCAGGCAATGGCTATGTCAAATTAACTCGGTGGCGCTGGATAGATCAAATCGGTGGGGCCGAGTTTGACTTTTGGTTTGGGACATATGTGGATGTGAGAAAGTGGTTGAGGGCTTTTGGAGCATATCACCAAGCATTTTGAGCAAGCAAGCCATTAAGCAACACCTCATCCCCTTTTAATAGTATTGTCTTTTCCTATGGACTCAATGTGATCTTGGATCACTAAAATGAAAATGTAGAGTCTTGACCTTGAGCCAATATGTTTCCTTAGCATTTTGAGGGGTCCACATTCCTAGTCCATGCCATGCCAATCATTGAACTTTCTAAAATGATCATCTTGAAAGAGCATTAGTTCAATGAGCTATATGTTGTTAGGAATTACCAAAACCACCCAGGGATAGTTGCACTTTCAATCTCCCCCTTTTTGGTAATTGATGACAACATATAGATCAAAGCTTCGA
>LR738715.1:573647043-573755174 GCA_902687465.1 Secale cereale | reverse complement strand
TTATAAACAAAAAGAATGCCACAGTCGGACGTCTGAGCGACATCACATAAAGGGCTTATAAATAAAAAGAATGCCACAGTCGGACGTCTGAGCGACATCACATAAAGGGCTTATAAACAAAAAGAATGCCACAGTCGGACGTCTGAGCGACATCACATAAAGGGCTTATAAACAAAAAGAATGCCACAGTCGGACGTCTGAGCGACATCACATAAAGGGCTTATAAATAATCATAGTATAAGGATGAAATACTTCTGAAAGTAAATCAATACAAAGATAGTTGGTGAGTTCATCTACCAAATGAACTTGACGAAAATACTACTCTTGTTACCATCAAGAATTACTAGAGACGGTCACCGAGTTGACACGAAGATTGACCCTAGGCCATAAACATGGCTACTGGAAGGATTTAACTCTGCAGAGCTTGTACTATTAACTCATAGCCAACAGATTCTACTAGTCACGGGGGACTAGTTCCGTTTACGGTGTTTTAGTAGAAACCCAACTAACCAGTACACACCCATTTCACATCCTGCTGTCCGGAATCACCCGCAACAACATTCACGAAAACTTTTAAGACGGGGAGGCTACAACCTCGAATAGCATGGGATCAAATTTATATATGCGCGCTCTAAGGGGTGCCCCCCTCTCGGTCCCAACCGGAAACACCCATGCCCCCTGACCGGATGACGGGCTTTAATCCAGGGCCATGGAACCCTCATCCCGGCCCCTCTACTTGGTGTGTACTCGGGAAGTGGTTTACAACTGACTAGACCATAATCTTAACAAACGGCCTATGATAGTACCAAAAGAAGATGAACGGAATCACGACATGATCTTCGTTGATAATGAGTTAACCAACTACTGGCATGCTTCAACAATACGAGCATTCCACCCATCATGTCACCACATGATCGAGGTGGTTCAAACGTTTTCTTTCAGGCTCACCCGAATCTTGCTTGCATGAAATATAACCATACACAAATGCTTATATGACCATGCTTATGAGAAGAACTACTTGAGCAAACATGCAACACACTCGTCATATCAAAGGTTCAAACATGCTTGCCTGGTTCTGAGAAGTCAGAGTCTAACTCGGTGTGGTTCGCGGCTCCGTCACGTCCTTTGGTATCTACGTATTCAAACAAATGGATACTAACATAAATACCGCGCGTGCAAAAAAAGTTGCTCCAAATTTTTTCACATAAATATGACAAAAAACTAGACAGAATACTAAAGAGGACAGAAAGAGAATCAACTCAAAATCATCTTTAGTTAAAAAGATATTAGAGTTTCTGTCCAGGGACTCATCTGTAATGAAACAGAAAAGTTCCAGGGGCTAGAACAGAAAATAGCAAAGCGAACCGGTACGCAGTACGCCAACCGAAGGAGAAAACGTACTTTGCCCGAAGGCGCTTACAGAAAACGGTTCGTGGGGGAGAGGTGTGAGGCTGACAAGGGGCCCCACTCGTCGGGTTTGAACTCTGAGACAGAGTCGCGCCGGCGCCAGGTGCTGCGGTGGTCGCCGGCGCCGATCCACGACGAGCTAGGGGGAGAGAAGGGTACGTACGGCTTCTTGGTGATCTTCTGCGTCGATTGGTGGTGGAGTTGAGCGTCGGCGAGCCCCACGTCGACGGCGACCCTGTCTCCGGCGGACGGCAGCTCGGGTGGTCGTGGGCCTCGTCGGAGAGGATCCCTGGGGTCAAATTGGAGTGGGGGTTAGGTTTAGGTAGGGTGCTACGCTCGAGTCCACGGCGGCGGAGAAGCTCTCACCGGAGTGAACGATGCTCGAGCCCGAGGCGGACGGAGTTGGCCGGAGCTAGAGAAGAAGGCCCCCTCGAGGCTCTTCCAGAGGCTGGGCGCGGTCTAGGGAGATGGTGGAGGTGTGCGGGCTCGAGAACGAGCTCGGGGGTGCTTTATATAGCCGGCCCGAGGCGGTTGTCGTGAACGGGATAAGTCCGGCGAGTCGATTACGGCGATGCAGTGGCTGGACGGCGGAGTTAGGGGCTTGAGAATCGACTAGGAGGTGTAGTGGTTCCGTTCCCGTGCCTAACTCAGCAGGGGAGAGAGGATTACGGGCTGTCCCCGACGGAATGGCCGTGCGGCACGACGGCGGCAGAAAACGCGCTCTGCGCGCGCTAGGCCACGGCGACGGTGCGGCAGGCGTGCGCTGGCAGTGGAGATGGCCACGCGGAGCGCTGGGGTGATTTGGGCGGCGCCAAATGGCGTTGAGCCGCAGGGTGACTTCTGTCAGCCGCCACGGGCGGTGCTGTTGCCACGGATGTCGCCGGCGTGGTCGGGCCAGGGCGCCACCGACGCCAAGAAGCAGCCAAGCAAACGTGCGGCGCTCTGGATAAGAATAAGGTGCAGTGCAGCATCGAGCCAAGGTGGTTACTGGCGAGATTGTCACTACGTCTGACGAACTGACGAACTGTCGAACTGTGTGTCGACAGTTTCACTTAAAAATTTCTGAATTTGTCAGCACAGTGCATGCTATGTGTTCGATGAAATGATTCTGGCATGTGTGAAATGTTTCTGGGGCTGATATTTGGTGGAGTGGCCTCTTGATGCATCTAGAGGCTGCCTGATTTTTCACAGAATTTTTAGAAGAAGATAAGTATGAATTTCACCAAAATTTGCAAATCTGGTCCAAACTTGCAGCAGGTGAAATTTGAAAATTTTGAACTATGGACCAGTGAAACATGATGGATCTAGGTTGTGGGTACTAAGGACTATCTAGGAAAGTTTGTTTGGAAACAAATAACTAGATGGTTATGGTGGTTCCTTTGTAAATCACCAAGGTCCACTATAAAAGACAAAAATAGATTTTGAAGAAAATAAATAGAGGAAAAATCCCAATAAGGTCAAAACTTACTGGAATTGATGAGAGACTTGTCCTAAGGTGTGAAGAGAGTCTTGGAGAGAAATATTTCTGTTGGGGTTATGGCAAGATGAAGGTTGGAGGGGAAGATAAGTCCAAGGTCAACCTGAGAAGTTAAAATCAAGAAGGGGAGAATTTTAACAACTTCTTTTGAAACTCAACTTGTGCTTGAGCCAAACACAAGAAAAAATATTCAAGGTCAAAAACCAAGCTTGAGATAACACACAAACTTTGGCCAGAAGAGATCTTAGAAGGGTTTTAAGAGAAGATCAAACAACCCCCTTCCAAAAAGGCCAAAAGTTTGGAAGAAAAACCAACTCAAAAATTTGGGGTGTTACGGATGAATATGAATACAAGAGTTGATCTACCTCGAGATCGTAATGGCCAAACCCTAAGTCTAGCCTATGAGGATATTAGGATTCTTCTCTAGCCTCTACGGACTAAACCCTTCAGTTTATATACGCACAGGAGATGCCTAGGGTTTGTACATAACATCTTGCAGAGGAAGGAAAATCTACACCCGAACCTAAAACTTGCCATTACAAGAACACATGAGTCCTATCCGGATACGAGAGATGATCTTCTATAATAATCTTCACGTCCCACCAGTCCGGCCCACCAGGAGTTTGTCTGGCCACATGAGGACCCCCCGATCCAGGACTCCCTCAGTAGCCCCTGAACCTGTCTTCGATGACGATGAGTTTGGCTTGCATATTGTCTTCGGCATTGCAAGGCAGGTTCCTTCTCCCGAATATATCTTCTGCAAACAGGTGGATTGTGTTCGTCTCTGCAAGATTAGTACAACCCTTAGCCTCGATGGCAAGGCTTTTAAAAGAAAATGAATAGTGTGTCTCTACTGACAAATTTTGGGTGAAGCGTCGCGTCCAACCCACTAATATATCGAATCGTTTTATTCGGTCCTAGTTTCGCGTTTTGAGGTATATCCTCATTGACACGTCCCATCAGAATAGAGATCGTGCCCGCTTATTGTGGGATCCTCATCAGTGTGACGTGAGCATCCACGCTGCGCATTACGCATGACCGCTTTGGGAAGAAACGAGTTTTATGGCTAAAGTGGGGGGACGCTCTGTATTTGCTGCGTTATAAAAGGAGACCAATCCCTTTCATCAGCCCCACGCCTTTCTCAAGCTCGAGCTCTCCAATCTCCCTTGCCCCCGTATTCTCATCTCGTGCGCCCACCACTCCTCGTTCCTCAACCAATACTCCTCTTCCCAGCAATGGCTGGATCCGGTGCCAGAGGCAAGTGGGAGGCTTCCACGGTCACTGAAAAGACCGTGGAGGATCTACGGAGCGCGGGGTACCTCGCTAACGACATCGCACACCGAGTCCCCCCTAAGGGCCAGGTGATTCCCGTTCCTAAGGCGGGCGAGAGTGTAGTTTTTACCTCTCACTTTGTTAGGGGGCTAGGGTTTCCACTCTACCCATTTGCTCGGGGTATTTTGTTCTTCTACGGGCTAGATTTCCATGATCTAGCCCCGAACTCAATTCTTCACATATCCGCTTTCATAGTGATGTGTGAAGCCTTTCTCCGCATCCCACCACACTTCGGCATGTGGCTTTAAGACCTTCAACATGAAGTCGAAGGTGATTGACGTTGAACACGCAAAGTGCGGGGGTGCCATGATCAGCAAGCTCCTGAATGCAACTTGGCCCAAGGGCTCGTTCGTGGAGACGAACAAGGTCTGGCAGCAGGAATGGTTCTACATCACCGAACCCCGCGACACCAAGTGGGTGGCTGAACCTGCTTTCAGATCCGGACCCCTAGTGAGATTGACCTCGTGGAACAAAAAGGGTCTGGACTGGGGGTTGCAGACTGAGGTGACGACTCTTGTGAGCCGTGTGTCCGGCGTGATCTTCAAGGGGCACCTGCTCTCCTCCGTGGTCCAGGTGATGCTGACCCGGCTTGTTCTCCCTTGCCAAAGCCGGGGCTCCTCCCTATGGGAGTTCGATCCGGTAGGAGACAAGCCGCTGAAGCATCTCTTCGGCTCTACGCACAAGGAGATCTGGAAGCACCTCTTCAAGAGCCAGAAGGAATGGCTCGAAGAGACCGAGGATGCAGGCTTCAGCACCGAAGTGTCTGCCCCAGAGGTAACAATATTCATTGCCGAACACTTACTCTTTCCCTTATTTAATGATAATAGGAATTGGAATTTTTACGTGATATACAGGGCTGGACGAAGTAGGCGATCCGGATTAAGTGTCGGGCGCCTTTGCCCAAAGAACCAGCACTGCCTCTACTGACGGCAATGCTGGTCCCACCACCGTACAAGGCGCCGACCAAGAAGCCCAAGAAGACAAAGGGCAAGGGGACCGGAGATAGTCCCTCGGGTAAGAAGCCCGAGGACCTCCATATCCTCTCCTCTGACGAGGCGGAGGAAGATGATGAGGAGGAAGAGGAGGAAGAAGTGCCCCCTGTGCAAGGCTGGGGGAGGAAGAGGGGGTCCGCTGACGAGGTTACAGACCTAGGGTAGGGTCACAGGCCCTATCAAGGTACCCCACCCAAGGTCACTACCCTAGAAGATCAAAAGACAAGACCTATGACAGTGGAGGCAGTCGACTGAGACAGTCCAAGAAGACACTCCACTCGACTGAACCTCCTACGCAAGACGACTCAACCCCACTCGACCGATCCAAGGCACTCGACCTCTGAAGGTCAAGCATCACTTGAGACGGCAACGGTCCTGTATTTACTCGTTGTAGTAAACACCTTAATTATCCATTACTGCAGGCGTTACCTGTAACGCCTGCCTTAATGTACATTTAACCCTTGGTAACGTGGAGCATGGCTGGGGTCCTGGCGCACTATATAAGCCACCCCCCTCCTCCAGAACAAGGGTTCGCACCTCTATAACACACCTATACACATATCAGTCGACCAAGCCTCCGGGCACCGAGACGTAGGGCTATTACTTCCTCTGAGAAGGGCCTGAACTCGCTAACACCTTGTGTACAACATCACCATAGCTAGGACCTTGCCTCTCCATTCATACCCCCTACCCTTACTGTCAGAATTAGAACCACGACAGTTGGCGCCCACTGTGGGGCAAGGCGTCTTAGCGACATCTGGTGAAGTTGCAATTCCTCCTCCGACCACTTTTATCATGGTGTCAGGCGGTGGTTTGGCGTTGGGCCGCGAGATCCGGCTCAGCGCACTAGTCTTCATCGCCGACAACTCCGCATGGTTCCAGGAAGCCCCTCTCGACGTCGAGGCTCTGCCCGCCCGCAGAACTGCGCACTTTCGCGCCGGCGCCGACGGTGTCCTCCTGCTGCAGCCACCGGCTCGGTACTCATCGTCCCCCATCCCCGCCGGACGCCGCCGCAAACGATCCGGTCGTTCGCGGCTCCAGCGGTGGGTGAAACACGCGGTGGCCCGTCAAACGGCCACCGCTCAAGTCGTGGCCATTGAGCCCGACGGCTACCTCTACGGGCCGGCCGACCAGTCGACCGGCCTCAAAGATTCCGTTTTCGAGTGCGGGAGCAGCAATCCCGTAGCGGAAATCCTTATGGTCGATTCGCGCCGCAGCCCGCCAGGTTTTCCTCGCGCTGGGAACGGCGACAGCGGCGGCGACCGATCGCACTACAACGACGGTTACATTCCTCAACCCCTCACCTCCGAGCAAAGGGCCGAGCTTTGTCGCTGCAACGGAGATGCACTCTTCACTCCCATCGTGGGAGATTCCCTAGAGGCTATGGCCCTCGAAGCCACGCGCTTGGCCACCTTGGCCGAGCGCGCGCTCTTGGAAAACATCCAGCACTCACTCGACGAGCAAGCCCGCCGACTGGCCCCCGAGTCCAGTCGACGACCGCGGCAATCGCGTTAGCGCGAGACTCAGGTGTTCCGCACGCCAGTCCAAAACCTCGAAGCCGCAGCTCGTATCGCGGAGTCGATTCAACCTTCCCAGTCGGAAGCTGGGAGAGATCTTCAGCAGATCCGAGCTTTGCTCCGAACGGCTGAAGAACAGAACGCGGTTGTTTCTCAGTCGCGCAACATGATTCATAGCAGATCGGTGGCTGCAGACACCGTATGGTCGGCCCACAGTCCAAGATCGCCCCCCATGCGTGAGGAACGTGGCCCGCGGCAAGACCGGCATCTGGGTCGGAACGACGATCCACTCGACCGTCAGCACGGACGCTACGACCGCCGTCGAGTGCCTACCCCTCCTCCGAGAAGTGGGCCACACTCGCCCCAGCGGCACGTGGGCAGGCGCCTGCGAGATGAGGAGCGGAGGATTCCCCTAGATCCCCGGCGGCCAGGTTTCGATGCGAGGTCTATCCTTGTGCAAGGTCGAGTCGACCGCAACCGCGCGTCCAGAGAAGAGCGAGGCGGAGACCAACCAAGTGGCAGCCGAGCACCAGCCTCTGGGCCTGAATGTTTCTGCAGTGCTATCAGAGCCGCGGAGATCCCCCCGAACTTCAGGCTGGCAGCAGGAGTAAGCAAGTTCACCGGTGAGTCGAAGCCGGACACTTGGCTGGAGGACTACCGAGTGGCCGTACAGATCGGAGGCGGCAACGACGACGTGGCCATGAAGCACCTCCCCTTGATGCTGGGAGGCTCCGCTCGGGCATGGCTCAATCAGTTGGCCCCCAGGAGTATTTACAGTTGGGAAGAGCTCGCTCGGGTTTTCGTTCGAACCTTCGAAGGCACCTGCAAGCGAGCTGCTGGACTCGCAGAGCTTCAACACTGCACGCAGAAGCCGAGTGAAACTTTGAGGGACTACATTCAGCGATGGACCACTTTGCATCACATGGTGGAGAACGTGTCTGAGCATCAGGCGGTGTGCGCTTTCAAGGAAGGCGTACGTAACCGAGAGTTGAATCTGAAGTTTGGCCGAACAGGCGTCATGTCCTTGTCACGGATGATGGAGATTGCCAGTCGGTATGCCAACGGCGAGGAGGCCGACCGGCTCCGCAGCGGCAAGAAACCAGTCGGGCAGGACGACCAGATTTCCAATCGGAAGAATAAGCGCAAAGCCGAGCCAGCCGCTCAGGGAGAGGCTACGGTGGTCAATCAAGGAAAGGGCAAAGGGAAGCCGAAAGGCCCCTGGACCCCCAAGAAAGGAAAGGGTCAGGCTGGAGACGATATGCTCGACCAGCCGTGCCCCATACACACGAAGAAAGATGAAGAGGGAAACCTGGTATACCCCAATCACACCACTCGACAGTGTCGGCTCTTGATCCAGAGTTTCCAGAAAGATCAGTCGACTGAAAAAGAGAAGGAATCAGAAGAGTCCGAAGACAAGGAAGGGGACGGAGGATACCCCCGTATCAACTTCACTTTGGTGATATTCGCAGACGTCGAGAGCAAAAGTCGACTGAAAATCATCAACAGAGAAGTAAACATGGTTGCCCCGGCGACCCCCACATTTTTGAAATGGTCAAAGACCCCCATCACATTCGACCAGTCCGATCACCCAGCGCACATTGCCACCCCTGGGCGGCAGGCACTCGTGGTCGACCCAGTTATAGAAGGCACACGCCTGACCAGAGTTCTGATGGATGGAGGAAGTGGCTTGAATATCTTGTATGCAGCAACCCTCCGGGATATGGGCATTCCGATGTCCAAGCTGAGGGAAAGTAACATGAGGTTCCACGGGGTAATCCCCGGGAAGAAAGCCGACTCACTTGGCCAGATCTCACTCGACGTAGTCTTTGGTGAGTCGAAGAACTACCGAAAGGAGAAGCTGACGTTCGAAGTGGTGGACTTCAACAGCGCCTATCACGCCATCCTGGGTAGGCCCGCCTACGCCAGGTTCATGGCTCGACCATGTTACGTCTACCTCAAGATGAAGATGCCGGGACCCAACGGTGTCATAACCATCACTGGGAACCGTCAGAAAGCGGAAGAATGCTTCCAGAAAGGCTCGAAAATCACCGACAAGAAAATGTCAGCAGTGGAGATGGAGGAGTACAAGAAGAGAGTGGATCCGAGTGACCTGCTAAGGGCGAAGAAGCCGGCTTCCGAGTGAGCTTTCCAGTCGGCCGGGGACACGAAACCTGTGCACATCCACCCCACCGACCCCAACACAGCACCGACCCACATCTCCACCACACTCGACAGCAAATAGGAAGAATCGCTCGTCCAGTTCCTCCGTGAGAACTGGGACATCTTTGCATGGAAACCATCAGACATGCCGGGTGTACCCACGGGACTGGCTGAGCACCATTTGCGAGTCGACCCTAAAGTGAAACCTGTGAAGGAACATCTCTGTCGATCCGCTGCGGAGAAGCGAAAGGCAATTGGCGAAGAAGTGGCTCGACTCCTGTCAGCAGAGTTTATCCGCGAGATATACCACTCCGAGTGGCTCGCCAACGTCGTCATGGTCCCCAAGAAGGACAAGTCTCTCCGCATGTGCATCGATTTCAAGCACATCAATCGGGCCTGCCCAAAAGATCATTTTCCTCTTCCCCGCATTGATCAGATAGTCGACTCGACTGCAGGATGTGAACGTTTGTCCTTTCTGGACGCGTATTCCGGGTACCATCAGATTCGTCTGTTCGGGCCTGACGAGATCAAGACAGCTTTCATCACCCCCTTCGGGTGTTTTTGTTATGTCACCATGCCTTTCGGCCTCAAAAATGCTGGCGCTACCTTCATGCGCATGATCCAGAAATGCTTGATAAATCAAATCAGTTGGAACGTCGAGGCATACATGGATGACATTGTGGTCAAGTCACGGAAAGGTTCCGACCTACTGACTGACCTCGCTGAGACATTCGCAAGCCTCATAAGCTACGATATCAAGCTCAACCGTCAAAGTGTACATTTGGAGTTCCTGGCGGCAAGTTGGTCGGTTTTCTCGTTTCCGAACGGGGAATCGACGCCAACCCAGAGAAGGTCAGCACCATCCTCCGAATGAAACGCCCCGAGCGTATACACGACGTCCAGAAGCTTACTGGTTGCTTGGCCGCATTGAGTTGATTCATTTCTCGTCTTGGTGAGAAGGCACTGCCTCTCTACCGACTCGTGAAGAAATTCCGACAAGTTCGAGTGGAATACCGAAGCCGAAGCAGCGTTTAAAGAGCTCAAAGCCCTGCTGTCCACCCAGCCGGTGCTCGCTGCCCCAGTCAGCGGAGAGCCTCTTCTGCTGTATATTGCTGCCACCGGACAAGTCGTCAGTACCGTACTCACGGTCGAGCGGGAAGAAGAGGGCAACGCATACAAGGTCCAACGCCGGGTCTATTATATATCCGAAGTTTTGACTCCCTCCAAGCAAAGGTATCCACATTACCAAAAGCTTGTGTACGGGATTTACTTGACTGCAAAAAAGGTTGCCCATTACTTCTCGGACCATTCGAGAAGCGAAAGGCAATTGGCGAAGAAGTGGCTCGACTCCTGTCAGCAGAGTTTATCCGTGAGATATACCACTCCGAGTGGCTCACCAACGTCGTCATGGTCCCCAAGAAGGACAAGTCTCTCCGCATGTGCATCGATTTCAAGCACATCAATCGGGCCTGCCCGAAAGATCATTTTCCTCTTCCCCGCATTGATCAGATAGTCGACTCGACTGCAGGATGTGAACGTTTGTCCTTTCTGGACGCGTATTCCGGGTACCATCAGATCCGTCTGTTCGGGCCCGTTGTGATCAAGACAGCTTTCATCACCCCCTTCGGGTGTTTATGTCATGTCACCATGCCTTTCGGCCTCAAAAATGCTGGTGCTACCTTCATGCGCATGATCCAGAAATGCTTGATAAAGCAAATCAGGCATACATGGATGACATTGTGGTGAAGTCACGGAAAGGTTCCGACCTACTGACTGACCTCGCTGAGACATTCGCAAGCCTCATAAGCTACGATATCAAGCTCAACCGTCAAAGTTTACATTTGGAGTTCCTGGCGGCAAGTTGCTCGGTTTTCTCGTTTCCGAACGGGGAATCGACGCCAACCCAGAGAAGGTCATCACCATCCTCCGAATGAAACGCCCCGAGCGTATACACGACGTCCAGAAGCTTACTGGTTGCTTGGCCGCATTGAGTTGATTCATTTCTCGTCTTGGTGAGAAGGCACTGCCTCTCTACCGACTCATGAAGAAATCCGACAAGTTCGAGTGGAATACCGAAGCCGAAGCAGCGTTTGAAGAGCTCAAAGCCCTGCTGTCCACCCAGCCGGTGCTCGCTGCCCCAGTCAGCGGAGAGCCTCTTCTGCTGTATATTGCTGCCACCGGACAAGTCGTCAGTACCGTACTCACGGTCGAGCGGGAAGAAGAGGGCAACGCATACAAGGTCCAACGCCGGGTCTATTATATATCCGAAGTTTTGACTCCCTCCAAGCAAAGGTATCCACATTACCAAAAGCTTATGTACGGGATTTACTTGACTGCAAAAAAGGTTGCCCATTACTTCTCGGACCATTCGAGAAGCGAAAGGAAATTGGCGAAGAAGTGGCTCGACTCCTGTCAGCAGAGTTTATCCGCGAGATATACCACTCCGAGTGGCTCGCCAACGTCGTCATGGTCCCCAAGAAGGACAAGTCTCTCCGCATGTGCATCGATTTCAAGCACATCAATCGGGCCTGCCCGAAAGATCATTTTCCTCTTCCCCGCATTGATCAGATAGTCGACTCGACTGCAGGATGTGAACGTTTGTCCTTTTTGGACGCGTATTCCGGGTACCATCAAATCCGTCTGTTCGGGCCCGATGTGATCAAGACAGCTTTCATCACCCCCTTCGGGTGTTTTTGTTATGTCACCATGCCTTTCGGCCTCAAAAATGCTGGCGCTACCTTCATGCGCATGATCCAGAAATGCTTGATAAAGCAAATCAGTCGGAACGTCGAGGCATACATGGATGACATTGTGGTCAAGTCACGGAAAGGTTCCGACCTACTGACTGACCTCGTTGAGACATTCGCAAGCCTCAGAAGCTACGATATCAAGCTCAACCCGTCAAAGTGTACATTTGGAGTTCCTGGCGGCAAGTTGCTCGGTTTTCTCGTTTCCAAACGGGGAATCGACGCCAACCCAGAGAAGGTCAGCATCATCCTCCGAATGAAACGCCCCGAGCGTATACACGACGTCCAGAAGCTTACTGGTTGCTTGGCCGCATTGAGTCGATTCATTTCTCGTCTTGGTGAGAAGGCACTGCCTCTCTACCGACTCATGAAGAAATCCAACAAGTTTGAGTGGAATCCCGAAGCCGAAGCAGCGTTTGAATAGCTCAAAGCCCTGCTGTCCACCCAGCCGGTGCTCGCTGCCCCAGTTAGCGGAGAGCCTCTTCTGCTGTATATTGCTGCCACCGGACAAGTCGTCAGTACCGTACTCACGGTCGAGCAGGAAGAAGAGGGCAAGGCATACAAGGTCTAACGCCCGGTCTATTATATATCCGAACCTTTGACTCCCTCCAAGCAAAGGTATCCACATTACCAAAAACTTGTGAGATTAACTTGACTGCAAAAAAGGTTGCCCATTACTTCTCGGACCATTCGATCTCAGTCGTCAGTGACGCCTCGCTATCAGAGATACTAAACAACCGAGATGCAACCGGTCGAGTGGCAAAATGGGCGATTGAACTTCTTCCGTTAGATATCAAGTTTGAAGCGAAGAAAGCCATCAAGTCTCAGGCCATAGCAGATTTTGTGGCCGAGTGGATAAAACAAGAGCTGCCAACTCAAGTCCAGTCGGACCATTGGACTATGTTCTTCGATGGGTCCAAGATGCTGAACGGATCCGGTGCAGGCGTGGTCCTGGTCTCTCCCAGGGGCGACAAGCTCAGCTACGTCCTTCAGATCCACTTCGATTCATCAAACAATGAGGCCGAGTACGAAGCACTTTTGTATGGGTTGCGTATGGCTATCTCACTCTGCGTCCGTCGCCTGATGGTCTACGGCGACTCTGACCTGGTAGTGAACCAAGTGATGAAAGAATGGGATGTCAGGAGCCCGGCAATGACCAGTTATTGCAGTGCAGTGCGAAAGCTTGAAAAGAAGTTCGAAGGCTTAGAGCTCCATCATGTGCCCAGAGCCAAGAATCAGCTAGCTGATGACCACGCAAGAATCGGGTCGACTCGGAGGCCTATACCCAAGAATGTGTTACTAGAGCATCTGCACACCCCTTCTGTCAAAGAAGACCCCTTCACGGAAGAGACCCCGCAGCCAGTCAGCGCGTCAGATCCGACTGAAGTCGAAGTACCTGCCGTGGTCAACCTGATCATGGAGGTCCTAGTAATTACACCAGACTGGACTGTGCCATATATATCGTATCTGCTCAGGCAAGAACTCCTAGAAGATGAAGAGGAAGCGCGCCAGATCGTCCGCCGATCGAAGGCGTTCATAGTCATCCAAGGTCAGCTCTATAGAGAAAGCGTCACCGGAGTCGCCCAACGCTGCGTCGATCCAGAAGAAGGTAGACTGATCTTGGATGAAATCCACTCGGGGACCTGCGGCCACCACGCCTCCTCTCGGACTATAGTGGCTAAAGCATACCGAGCCGGGTTTTACTGGCCCCGCGCCAACGAGATGGCCAAGGACATTGTGGACAAATGCGTAGGTTGCCAGTTCTACTCCAACATGTCCCACAAACCGGCGTCCGCCCTGAAGACCATTCCGCTAGTCTGGCCCTTTGCTGTTTGGGGCTTGGACATGGTCGGCCCCTTCAGGACAGGCAGAAGCGGATTCACCCACCTCCTGGTGGCAGTCGACAAGTTCACCAAGTGGATTGAGGCCAAGCCCATCAAGAACCTCGAGTCAAGCACCGCCATCAGCTTCATCAGGGAATTGATATTCAGATATGGAGTCCCCCACAGCATCATCACAGACAATGACTCCAACTTTGACTCAGATGAATTCAGAGCTTTCTGCGCTTCCCAAGGAACACGAGTCGACTACGCCTCCGTGGCACATCCGTAGTCGAATGGACAGGCAGAAAGAGCAAATGGTTTGATTCTCCAAGGCCTAAAGCCGCGGCTCATGCACGATCTTAAGCATGCCGCCGGGGCTTGGGTAACTGAACTGCCATCTGTCCTATGGGGTCTGAGGACAACTCCAAACCGGTCGACTGGCCGTACCCCTTTCTTCTTGGTCTATGGAGCCGAAGCTGTGTTGCCGAGCGACTTATTACACAACGCCCCCAGAGTGGAACTCTTCTCCGAAGCCGAGGCAGAGCAGGCTCGTCAGGATGCAGTCGACCTTTTGGAAGAGGAAAGAGAGATGGCCCTGATCCGGTCGACCATCTATCAACAGGACCTGCGTCGATTCCATGCTCGCAACGTAAGAAGCCGAGCATTCCAGGATGGAGACCAGGTCCTTCGAGTGCATCAGAAACGTCCACACAAGCTCGCCCCTGCCTGGGAAGGCCCGTTCATCATCACCAAAATACTGCACAATGGAGCGTACCACCTCTACAATGTAGCCAAGAAGAAAGACGAACCTCGTTCGTGGAATGCGGACCTGCTCCGCCGCTTTTACACTTGAGACACTCGACGGTCGAGTTGTAATAAAGATTTCCCAATTTGTTTCAAAGACAAGTTAGCAATGATCCTTTAACGATTGATGTCCTCTAAAAACATTGGTCTTCAAAATCCCCCAGTGGGTGCTTAGCTGCGGTCCTCCGAGCTACGTTACAAGTATGAAGTGGCTCTGTCTTCCAAGCTTCGCCACAAATACAACGTACCTCAGAGCTGCCTAAGTTACAAACATCTACTCCGAGTGAAGAGCAACCCTCTCACTCGGGGGCTTAGCTGCGACCCCGTGACTCGCCTAAGTTTGAAACATCTACTCCGAGTGAAGAGCGACCCTCTCACTCAAAGGCTTAGCTGCGGTCCTCCGAGCTACGTTACAAGTATAAAGTGGCTCTGCCTTCCGAGCTTCGCCACAAATACTTGGAATCGTCTAAGTTTCAAACATCTACTCCGAGTGAAGAGCAGCCCTCTCACTCGGGGGCTTAGCTGCGGTCCTCCGAGCTACGCTACAAGTATAAAGTGGCTCTGCCTTCCGAGCTCCGCCACAAATAAACGTAGCTTGGAATCGCCTAAGTTATAAACATCTACTCCGAGTGAAGAGCAACCCTCTCACTCGGGGGCTTAGCTGCGGTCCTCCGAGCTACGCTACAAGTATAAAGCTGCTCTACCTTCCGAGCTCCGCCACAAATACAACGTAGCTTGGAATCGCCTAAGTTATAAACATCTACTCCGAGTGAAGAGCAACCCTCTCACTCGGGGGCTTAGCTGCGACCCCGTGACTCGCCTAAGTTTCAAACATCTACTCCGAGTGAAGAGCAACCCTCTCACTCAGGGGCTTAGTTGCGGCCCCGTGACTCGCCTAAGTTTCAAACATCCACCCCAAATGAAGGGCACCCTCTCACTCGGGGACTTGGCTGCATATCTTGACTAAAAGATTCAAGTAATCAAAGAAAGGCAGCAAATCGAAATATCAAAATCAGATAAAAGCCCCGCAAGATTCGGGCAAGAGTACTTGGGCCACAGGCCCACCAGAGTTTAACGATTACAAGTCCACGCGGCATTCCGCGGCAAATGAGATTAAAGTTTCAAAGTCATTCCTCGGGAGGAGGCGGGCTTGCAGGTGCGACGAACTCGTCCAGGTCGATCTCGTCGGCGATACGAGTGGTGGCTTCCATGAAAGTCTCCATAAACGACTGGAATTGGAGCTCCTTCGTGTTTGCAACCTTCAGCGCTGCGAGCTTCCTCTTCTTCACCTCCCTGCAGTGCACACGGACCAAGGACAGGGCCACGTCGGCTCCTCCACGGGCCGCCGACTTCTTCCACTCCTGCACTCGGTTGGGGATTTCATTGAGTCGAGTCATCAGGGACTCGAGGTCATTCTCCTGCACGATCCCCCTCCAGAGCACGGTGTTGATTCGGGCCATCACTGCCTTCAGTCGTCCCACATAATCCGTGGCCGCAGTGAGGCGGGACTCCAGCCTCAGTATGTTCATGGATACCTCGTCCTTCACGATGGAGTTGGTTGGGTCCAGGCCAGGCTCGACCCGACCAGTCTCCTCCTCAAAGTTACGACAAAACTCTGCACCAAAAACAGCAAGTCGAGTCAACAGACAAGATATGGGTCGACCGATCCAACTTTAACCAAGCCAAAGGAGGCATACCTTCGAGCACGAGGTACCATTTCTTGGTGATGTCGCCCAGATACGCCTCAAGATCAACCCTCTTCCGAAAGAGAGCCTCGTACTTCTTGTTCAGAACAACCTTGGAGTTCTTCAGCTGGGTCACCTCTTGATTGGCTGCGTCGAGCGAGCCTCTTAGTCTGATGACCTCCGCCTCGAGCGCACCCACAGAAGCCAACTTCTTCGCCGCCAGTTCCGCCTTCTCTTCAGCTGCCTGCTGCCCCGCCGCCAGGTCAAGATCCTTTTGCTCCAAGGCCGCCTTCAATTGACCTACCAAAGCCACCACTGGACAGATGAACATGAAGGAACACAAGGCACTTCTATCAAAAAGTCAGTAGACAAAAGGCCGGAGTCAGTTACCAGCCGCATCATCCTGCGTCTTCTTCAGGTGGTCCTGAGCCAACTGCAAGTCGAGGTTAAGCTGGATTTGCTTCTTCTCAAGATCTGCAAACTTGGCCCCAAACTCACAAGATTTCTGCATCAACACGACAAGGCAAGATTATAAGACTACAGTCGAGTCAAAATACTCAACCGCAGTCTCGGGGACTACACCCAATGGGTGCACTGAGCGTGCCCCCACTGGTTTCACTCGTCCGAGATTAGTCTGGCTCGAGCTAAAAAAGCACACAAACAGCAAGAAGGAAAAGTTCTATAGTAAGACCATGGCCGACCGCCAGCAGTCGACCACGGTCTCGGGGACTACACCCAGTGGGTGCACTGAGCGTGCCCCCACTGGTTTCACTCGGCCGAGATCAGTCTGGCTCGAGTTCAAAAAAATAAAGAAGGAGAAGCACCCAGTGGGTGTGGTGTCTAACGAAACAAAACGATAGATTCTCCTGAAACCAAAGACTACTTCAATGAAGATAACGTACCTGGACATTGGCCCGAAGAGCAGAGCTGGCATCGTAAGCCACCATGCTGGCCTCATACGCCACCTTCGTCCTCTCCATCATCACCTCCGCCTGGCGAACGGCTTCTTGAGCCGCCCCCACAGGATCCTCCGGGAGGCGGTAGGAAGAGAAGAGAACTGACGAAGCAACGGGCGCAGGGCCGACGGCAGGTGCGGGCGCTGGGTCTACGGCACGAACTGGCGCTGAGTCGACGGCTGGAGTAGGTGCTGGGTCGACGATCGGCATAGGCGATGGGTCGACGATCGGCATAGGCGATGGGTCGACGGCACACACGGTCGACACAGGGACGGCGAAGGCGACCATGGCTCGGGCCGCATCCTCCTGTCGCTGGGCCTCTGAGCCAGAAGGCGTCTTCCGGCCCTTCTTCCCTGTGCGCCGACGGTCACCTCCCAACCGCTCCTCATCTTCATCGTCATCCGAAAGCTCTATGACGAGGCGCGACACTTCGAGTCAAGCAGCAAGCTAAGTTCAGTCAACCGTTGCCCGCAGAAGAAAATAAGAATAAGGCAGATTTCATAGAGCCCGCACCTGCGCAGGATGTCGCGGCGTCCGCGATCTCCTCGTCATCTCGACCCCGGTCGATGTCCATCGAGGTCGTGGAAGCGACGGCTCTGGAAGGTTCACTCAGGAGATGAGTCGACAGAAGTTACAGTCGACCTCCAAGAAGCAAAAGGAAACAAGACCAAGCGGCACTTACGTGGAGGCGATGGGTACATCCACCTTGATCCTGGGCAAGGCCTTCCGGGGCTTGGTGGTGGCGACCTTGGGCAGCTTGGGCATCTTCTCGGCAGGGTCAGGAGTGGCCGTCCGAGTGCGCTTGGGCGTCCGAGAGCCCGAGGGACCCGCCTGAAGACGTGCGGCCCCTGGGTTGTACTTCTCCTTGGATCGATGCTCATCACGGGGAGGTGACTCGACCTCCTCCCCGCTGCTGTAGTCCTCGCTCTCCTCGGTCTCCTCCTCTGACTTACACTCGGCGGCGTCGCCCATGCCCTCTTCGCCCTCCTGGACCAAGTCCCTGTTGGGCAGCGAATACATCTCTGTGTAGATCTGCAAAGAAAGAAGTTTGACCAAATGTCAGTCGGACCCATCAATACAAATCACAAGCCAGTCGACAGAAACGTCACTCGGAAGCAGAAGACTAACCTTGTCAGGAAAATGGTCAGCATCGAACGGGATGACCCTCCCAGATCCCCTGGGGTTGTCCTTATTCCCGGTGATGCTCTTCAAGCACTGCACCACGTACTTCGGGTCGGCCGCCTCCGGGTGGACTCGCGACGAGTCGTCGGTGCCAGAATACAACCACATCGGGTGGTCCCGGGCTTGGAGCGGCTGGATCCTCCGCGCGAGATACGCCTCAAACAAATCCATCCCCGTGACCCCCTCGCGGACTAACTGGACAACCCGCTGCACCAACATGTCCACTTCGGCCCTCTCGGCCTTACCCACTATCATCGAAGGAGGTGGGCTGGCTCGAACTAGAGTGAATGGAGGAAGACCAGTCGACTGACCCAGAGTCGGACTGTCCTTGTAATAAAACCAGGTCGACTGCCAGCCCCGAATCGACTCCGAAAGGTTCATGGGGGGAAAGGCGCTCCTGTAGGATCGAAGAAGGTGAGAGTGTCTAGAGGGGGGGTGATTAGACTACTCGACAAGATAAAAATTCTGTCTTTTATCAAGGACAGATTTTGACAGTTTTTGCATAGCACACAAGTCAAGTAGCAAACTACACATGCAATTCTAGAGTATGGGCAGCGGAAAGTAAATTGCACATATAGTAAAGAGAGGTGGAGAAGATCAAACGCAGTTTGGAGACACGGAGATTTTTGTCGTGGTTCCGATAGGTGGTGCTATCGTACATCCACGTTGATGGAGACTTCAACCCACGGAGGGTAACGGCTGCGCGAGTCCACGGAGGGCTCCACCCACGAAGGGTCCACGAAGAAGCAACCTTGTCTATTCCATCATGGCCTACGCCCACGGAGGACTAGCCTTACTCGGGGTAGATCTTCACGAAGTAGGCGATCTCCTTGCCCTTACAAACTTCTTGGTTCAACTCCACATCTCAAAGACGGAGGCTCCCAAGCGACACCTAACCAATCTAGGAGGCACCACCCTCCAAAAGGTAATAGATGGTGTTGATGGTGATGAACTCCTTGCTCTTGTGCTTCAAATGATAATCTCCCCAACACTCAACTCTCCTCACTGATATGGCTGTGGTGGAAGAAGGGATTGAGTGGAAAGCAACTTGGGAAGGCTAGAAATCAAGTTTCATATGGTAGGAATGGAATGACTTGATCTCAACACAAGGGTAGGTGGTTCTCTTCTCAGAAAGTGTATGGTAGGAATGGTAGACTTTCTGATGGCTCTCCTCACGAATGAAGAGGGGGTGGAGGGGTATATATAGCCTCCACACAAAATCCAACCGTTACACACATATTTGAGCAATCTCGGTGAGACCGAAGTAAAAACTCGGTCAGACCGAAAGTTCAAATATAGTGAACGTTGGGGTTTTCGGTGGGACCGAAAATACCATCTCGGTGAGACCGAAAGTGTAACTGATATGAACGTTGGAGTTTTCGGTGGGACCGAGAAAGAAAACTCGGTTAGACCGATTTGAGAAAAGACAGGAACATGCCAGAATCGGTGGGACCGAAAATGCAATATCGGTGAGACCGATTTGAGCCAAGACAGAAGCTTGCCCATTTCGGTGAGACCGATAATACAAACTCGGTTATTCCGAAATGATGTGAAATGGTTACAGAAGGTTGGCAGTTCAGTTTCGGTGAGACCGATCTCAAACTCGGTATGACCGATTTTTCTAGGGTTTGGAATATGGCTGAAGTGGTTCATCTCGGTGTGACTGAGTTGGAATAATCGGTTTGTCCGAGATTACTTATGAGTGTATATAGAAGTGAAAGGTGCTGATAGTTGAAGGAGATATATCACTAAGCACTTGAGCAACCAGATCATCAATACAACCTCATCCCCTTTTAATAGTATTGGCTTTTCCTATGGACTCAATGTGATCTTGGATCACTAAACCAAAAATGGAGTCTTGAGCTTTTGCCAATGCTTGTCTTAGCATTTGAGGGGTCCACTTCTTCAGTCATCTTGCCATACCAATGTGATTGAATTTCCTGAAACATACTTGATAAAAGCATTAGTCCATCCACAAAGTATGTTGTCATTAATTACCAAAACCACCCAGGGAGCAAATGTGCTTTCAATCTCCCCCTTTTTGGTAATTGATGGCAACACACTGAAATTATACTAAACAAGACATCAAAGCTTATTGAAAGAAAGACAGAATTATCACGAAAGCTTTGACAAGCATGTAGTACACAGGCTCCCCCTACAAGTGTGCAAGATTTTCATAGATTATGGTTTTGGACTACCACAAGCACACAAGAGAGATAAGCAAGATGTGCTACATGCAGCTTGGCTATATGCATCAGAGCAGAAGAAAAGGAATTGAGTGATAATGCATATGTGCATGGTGATTTCTTGCAAACAAGTATTTACAAGCAAGTCACCATCATGCACATTCTGCAAGATGCATATACTTACCTTGAGGTTCCTTGGCATTGTACCTGAAGGGATAAACTTGAGAAAACAAGGTTAGATAACACAAGAGTATTCCTTCAACCAACTGCAAGAACATCAAGAGTACCAAGCCAGGGAGAACATGTATAAAGAGTGTCTCATATTGAGCACAGGCTTGAGTCAGCAAACATGTCTCCGAAGCTAAAAGATTTTCAATGAACTCTGAGAGATTTTGCTTTCCATAAGATATCAATTGTGAAGATTCCTAAGTCTTCTCCCTCTAAACTGAAAGATTTCATAAGATATCAGAACAAGGGGTTTTGATGGAAATAGCAAAATCAAAAGAATGATGCCAATTGAGAACAAATCCAATGTAAAACACGGCAAAGCTTTGATGTGATTCTCTCCCCCTTAAGATAAGATTGCTTTTCTTCTTCCCCTAAGTGTTCTCTTCTCCCCTTACTCCCCCTATTCCCCCTAAGTCTTCTCCCCCTTTGACATCAAGTGCCGAAAAGGACAGCAAACTAGGTAGGTCAGGAAGGATGGAAAGAAAGAAGGAAAGAAGTGGGATCCTTAAGAATCACAACAGGGCAAATAAGAACATTCAAGGAGAAACAATTTGAATTGAAATTTGAGTCTTCTCCCCTTTAAGATTTAAATTTGAGTGGAGCTGCAGAAGTTGATGTCCTGGAAGATAAATCGGTGACACCGAATTAGATGGATCGGTGGGTCCGAATCCTTTTCGGTTAAACCGAAAGTTTCAAATCGGTGACGCCGAGTTTAAATACAGAAATAATTCAGCTCACTTTGTGAGGAGTATTTCAAAAGATTTGCAATGAATTTGTAAAAGATTTTCGGGGAATTGATCAGAGCCAGAAGGATATTCACAAAGAAACATAAGAAAATAAATAAAAAGATTTCTAGATGAAGTTTTTTTTTTGTGTAAAGAAAACTCAATGAGAGAACATAAGAGAAAATAGAAAGACTCCAAAAACATATGTACTTCATCTAGATAAAGGTCGGCGACAAAATCACCTATGTTTGAGTATATTGACTTAGGAGTCAAATGAGGACATTTGATCATAGGTCATACTCATCGTTTAAGTTCAAAATGGGGTTGCCATTTTTCGATTAAGCATTTGATGTGATCACATCTTATGAAGCTGCTTGTACTCATGACTTTGAGCAAAGCTTCTCAAAGATGTGAAGAACATACCTTGGGCTTGTTGTTGCTTTACTCATGTAGGTAAACTTGATGTAGGTGCTCATTGAATGTGAAGTTGGAGCGCCATTTCTACTTGTGTAGTTCATCTTCCTACATGGGTTAGGCAAGCAAGGAAATACTCAAGAATATCCAAGATGACAAGAGTGAAATACTAGATGTATAAGATGTCAAAAAGGATATGTGGAATTTTGTTCCTTGAACTCAACATTCCGAAGGGCTAGATACTTGGTCAATGACAAGATTACTCATGATTTGAGTGTGTGGTAATCTTGTGGAATGTAGATCATCTAAGTACCTGCAAAGAGTTAGATGCAATACAAGGAGGCAAATGTGTCCAAGACATATGATCATCATCATAAGAGAAATATCAAGGATTAGTCAAGAGGCTCATGCCTTGCATGCATCAATGGAGTTCTTACTCCAAGTTTGAAGCATCAATGATGTTCAACTCACTCCTTAAGCGACAAAACACCTTCTCATCAAGAGGTTTTGTAAAGATATCAGCGAGTTGTTTGTCAGTACGAACATGCTTAAGATTAATGTCACCCTTGGCAATATGATCACGAATAAAATGGTGACGAACTTCAATATGCTTTGTTCGAGAGTGTTGCACAGGATTGTGTCCAATCTTGATTGCACTCTCATTGTCACAAAGCAAGGGAACACGTCTCACATGTATCCCATAATCTTTAAGCGTTTGTGTCATCCATAGCAATTGAGCACAACACGAACCAGCAGCAATATATTCTGCTTCGGCAGTGGATAAAGATACCGAATTTTGTTTCTTGGAGGACCAAGATACAAGGGATCGACCAAGGAATTGACACGTACCCGAAGTTGACTTTCTATCAACCTTGTCACCGGCATAGTCCGAGTCGGAATAGCCAACAAGATCGAAAGAAGCTCTCTTAGGATACCAAATGCCAAAGTTTGGTGTGTGTATCAAGTATCTCACTATCCTTTTAACAGCTTTAAGATGACATTCTTTAGGGGCTGCTTGATATCGCGCACACATGCATACACTCAACATTATGTCAGGACGAGAAGCACAAAGATATAGTAGAGAACCAATCATAGAATGGTAAACCCTTTGATCAACGGGTTCTCCATCTTTTGTCAAGTCATTATGTCCACTAGTAGGCATGGGGGTACTCATACCTTTGCTTTCTTGCATGTTGAACTTCTTGAAGAGATCCTTGGTGTACTTTGTTTGTGAGACAAAGGTACCCTCCTTAGATTGCTTGATTTGCAACCCAAGGAAGAATTTGAGTTCACACATCATGGACATCTCATACTTCTCCGACATAAGCTGTCCAAACTTCTTGCTAAAATGGGGGTTAGTTGAACCAAAGATAATATCATCAACATATATTTGGCACACAAATAGTTCACCATTAACCCTTTTTGTGAACAGCGTTGAGTCTATCTTTCCAATCTCAAACCCTTTTTCAAGAAGAAAGCTAGTTAAGCATTTGTACCAAGCTCTAGGAGCTTGTTTAAGACCATAAAGAGCTTTGTGCAACTTGTAAACATGATTAGGCTTTTTGGGATTCACAAATCCGGGAGGTTGTTTCACAAATACTTCCTCCTCAATTTCACCATTTAGGAAAGCACTTTTGATATCCATTTGATAGAGAGTAATATCATGATGATTGGCATAAGCAAGAAGAATGCGAATGGATTCAAGTCTAGCAACGGGGGCATAGGTCTCACCATAGTCCATACCTTCGACTTGTGTGTAACCTTGAGCAACGAGACGAGCCTTGTTGCGGATGACTTGTCCATCTTCATCTTGCTTGTTCCGAAACACCCATTTGGTTCCAATGATGTTTTGATCATCGTTGGGCTTCTCTACCAAAGTCCATACCTTGTTCCTCTCGAAGTTGTGTAGTTCTTCGTGCATAGCGTTCACCCAATCCGGGTCTTTAAGTGCTTCTTCAACCTTCATAGGTTCAATGCTAGAGATAAATGAGTAATGCTCACAAAAGTTAGCTAAGCGAGTTTTAGAGCGAGTAATTCTCCCGGAGTTGATGTCGTTCATCATTTGTTCCACGGGATGATTCTTCTTGACTCTTGCTCGAACTCGGGATAGCTTTTGTTGATGTTGTGGCTCAGCTTCCTCATCATCTTCATCTTCCTCTTCTTCTTCTTCTTCTTCATTGTTGTTGGTGTTGTCTTGAGGTGGTGGAGAAGGAGGTTGTGGTGGATCTTCTTGTTGCATTTCCTCATCTTGGTGAGTTCCACTTGTGGAGGCCTCCATGTTGCCTTGAGGTTCATCTCGCCGTGAGGTAGGTGGCTCCACATATGTAGATGAGGTACTCTCCTTCACTTCCATGGGACGGATCTTTCCAATAGATAAATCTTGGATAGCTTCAGATGGGTCCTTGTCTCCTACATCAATAGGCATTTGCTCTACTTGCGAGCCATTAGATTCATCAAACTTCACATCTACCGTCTCTTCAACCTTTCGGGTGAAATTATTGTAGACACGGTAGGTGTGGGAGTTTGATCCATAACCAAGAAGAAAGCCTTCATGAGATTTAGGAGCAAATTTAGACCGACGATGCTTATCAAGGATATAGCATTTTGAACCAAAGACACGAAAGTATCCCACTTGGGGTTTGTTACCGGTGAGGAGCTCGTATGATGTCTTGCCGAGGAGCTTATGAAGATAAAGCTTGTTGATAGCATGACAAGCTGTCTCGACCGCTTCTCCCCAAAAATGTTTCGGTGTCTTGTATTCATCAAGCATCGTTCTTGCCATCTCAATGAGCGTTCGGTTCTTCCTCTCAACAACTCCATTTTGTTGAGGAGTGTACGTAGCCGAGAACTCATGTAGAATCCCTTCCTCATCGAGAAAAGAGTCTACATTGGCGTTCTTGAACTCCGTTCCATTGTCACTCCGAACTTTCTTGATCTTCACCTCAAATTGATTTTGGGCCTTTTTGGCAAAGGTCTTGAAGATCCTCTGAACCTGCGATTTATCATCAAGGAAAAATACCCACGTAAATCTGGAATAATCATCAACTATAACTAGACCAAAGGAGTTACCACCAAGGCTTTTGTAAGCATTGGGACCGAAGAGATCCATATGAAGAAGCTCAAGCGGTCTCCTTGTGGTCATGATGTTTTTCACGGGATGACTTCCACCAACTTGTTTTCCTGCTTGACAAGCACTACAAAGTCTATCTTTGTCAAAGAAAACATCTTTAACACCAAGAATATGATCACCTTTGACCAGCTTGTCTAGATTACACATACCAACATGTCCTAGCCTTCTATGCCATAACCAACCTTTAGAGGATTTAGCAATGAAACAAGCTCTAGGTTGGGCTTTCTTAGTGAAATCAACAATGTATAGATCACCTCTACGGATACCAGTAAAAGCCATGTTTTGATTATCACGACGAAAGACTTGGCAATCTACTTTGGTGAATAGCACATTGAATCCAAAGTCAGCTAGTCTAGACACGGAAAGTAAATTGTATCCAAGAGATTCTACAAGCATGACATTTTGAATAGAGCTATCATGAGATATGGCCACCTTACCAAGGCCAAGTACCTTACCCTTGGAGTTGTCTCCAAAAGTCACATACTTGCGTGGGCCATCGTTTTTTGCAAGCTCTCGAAACATGTCTTTGTCTCCGGTCATGTGGTCGGTGCATCCACTATCAAGAATCCACTCTTTTCCGCCGGACATGTAGTCTCTCAGATTTGCCATGAGGTTGAGACTCTTCATGACCTTGTCTAGCTCGGTGTCCGAATCGGAGTAATCATCGTCTTGCTCATGCTCATCATCATATCGACCCATAGATTGTTCATCATCAACACCTAGGTCAATTTGATAAGTACTTGCATTAGTTTGGTCAATGTGACAATGATCTTCGGAATGCAATGCAAGAGAATTTCTAATGATAACATTGATAAGACCGGGATCACCCTTCTTTTTCATAAGATCACGAAGCTCAAAGAAGCATTTATCAAAGTTGGGATCATTGGGGTGCAACCTATCAAATTCAATAGTCTTGTGTAGAATTTCATCAAGACTTCTCAAAGAGTAGTCCGGATAAAGTTCTTCCAAGAATTTCCACATAGCATAGGCACACTCAAAATTTGTAACAAGATTAAGCAAGTCATCGGGTAACCCTCTAATGATAAGATTTACAGTTCTAAGGTTACGAAGCAAATCAAGCTCTTCATCCATGGTAGGGTGCAAGGGATCAACAGGAGGCACATAGGGGGTCTCAACATATTTGCACAAATTGTACATCTTAAAGATACTAAGCATTTCAGACCTCCAAGAGTTATAGAACCTTCCATTAAGAACAGGCACTCTATGGCTAACACTCCCATCCGTAGACACGTCCATCTTCCTCCAATGGTGTGTAAACCAAAGCAATGGAGACCAAGGCTCTGATACCAATTGTAGGATCGAAGAAGGTGAGAGTGTCTAGAGGGGGGGGGGTGATTAGACTACTCGACAAGATAAAAATTCTGTCTTTTATCAAGGACAGATTTTGACAGTTTTTGCATAGCACACTAGTCAAGTAGCAAACTACACATGCAATTCTAGAGTATGGGCAGCGGAAAGTAAATTGCACATATAGTAAAGAGAGGTGGAGAAGATCAAACGCAGTTTGGAGACACGGAGATTTTTGTCGTGGTTCCGATAGGTGGTGCTATCGTACATCCACGTTGATGGAGACTTCAACCCACGGAGGGTAACGGCTGCGCGAGTCCACGGAGGGCTCCACCCACGAAGGGTCCACGAAGAAGCAACCTTGTCTATTCCATCATGGCCTACGCCCACGGAGGACTAGCCTTACTCGGGGTAGATCTTCACGAAGTAGGCGATCTCCTTGCCCTTACAAACTTCTTGGTTCAACTCCACATCTCAAAGACGGAGGCTCCCAAGCGACACCTAACCAATCTAGGAGGCACCACCCTCCAAAAGGTAATAGATGGTGTTGATGGTGATGAACTCCTTGCTCTTGTGCTTCAAATGATAATCTCCCCAACACTCAACTCTCCTCACTGATATGGCTGTGGTGGAAGAAGGGATTGAGTGGAAAGCAACTTGGGAAGGCTAGAAATCAAGTTTCATATGGTAGGAATGGAATGACTTGATCTCAACACAAGGGTAGGTGGTTCTCTTCTCAGAAAGTGTATGGTAGGAATGGTAGACTTTCTGATGGCTCTCCTCACGAATGAAGAGGGGGTGGAGGGGTATATATAGCCTCCACACAAAATCCAACCGTTACACACATATTTGAGCAATCTCGGTGAGACCGAAGTAAAAACTCGGTCAGACCGAAAGTTCAAATATAGTGAACGTTGGGGTTTTCGGTGGGACCGAAAATATCATCTCGGTGAGACCGAAAGTGTAACTGATATGAACGTTGGAGTTTTCGGTGGGACCGAGAAAGAAAACTCGGTTAGACCGATTTGAGAAAAGACAGGAACATGCCAGAATCGGTGGGACCGAAAATGCAATATCGGTGAGACCGATTTGAGCCAAGACAGAAGCTTGCCCATTTCGGTGAGACCGATAATACAAACTCGGTTATTCCGAAATGATGTGAAATGGTTACAGAAGGTTGGCAGTTCAGTTTCGGTGAGACCGATCTCAAACTCGGTATGACCGATTTTTCTAGGGTTTGGAATATGGCTGAAGTGGTTCATCTCGGTGTGACTGAGTTGGAAGAATCGGTTTGTCCGAGATTACTTATGAGTGTATATAGAAGTGAAAGGTGCTGATAGTTGAAGGAGATATATCACTAAGCACTTGAGCAACCAGATCATCAATACAACCTCATCCCCTTTTAATAGTATTGGCTTTTCCTATGGACTCAATGTGATCTTGGATCACTAAACCAAAAATGGAGTCTTGAGCTTTTGCCAATGCTTGTCTTAGCATTTGAGGGGTCCACTTCTTCAGTCATCTTGCCATACCAATGTGATTGAATTTCCTGAAACATACTTGATAAAAGCATTAGTCCAACCACAAAGTATGTTGTCATTAATTACCAAAACCACCCAGGGAGCAAATGTGCTTTCAGCTCCTATTTCTAAGCTGGATCCCGAGCCCGCCGCACGCCTGGAGGACGTGCGTCTTGCCGTCACTCGGGTTCACCCTCTTAACGGTTTGCGGGCGACAAGTGAATATGTGTTTGAACAAACCCTAGTGCGGTCGGCAACCGAGGAAGTTCTCGCACATAGAAACAAAGGCGGAGAGGAAAGCGATGGAGTTGGGCGTAAAATAGTGCAATTGGGCACCAAAGAAGATCAAGAATGCGCGGAAGAAAGGATGCGGGGGCGTAGAAAAACCTCGGTCGACGTGGGTGGCGTGGAGGACGCACTCGCCCTCCCGTGGCCGGGGCTCGAGCTCTCCCCCCGGGGCCCGCCAGGAGCCGCGGGCGATCAGCCCTTCCTCCTCCAGCTCCTCCAGATACTCCACCACGATGGTGGACCGGATCCAATCTCCCTGGATCCATCCAGCGGGGAGTCCGGACCTTGACGATGAACCACTCCGGCCAGATCGCCTCCCCTTCCCTAACGCCGCCTTCTTCGAGCGCTCCATGGCCGCGGTCTTGTCTTTGCCCATGGCTCGCACGCCGGCGGTCGCTGCGGAGAGAGGCAAGAAGAAACGGGGGCGCGGCGGAGAAGCAGGGGCGCAGCAGAGAAGCAGAGGCAGACGGAGAAAGATTGGGCGCACAGTGCCCCCGCCTACGGGCTCGGCGCACCCTTATAGCAGCCAGGTCGACTGACTGACCGGTGGCCCCGAGCAATCTTATCAAATCCCGTAACAGACGCTGGCGAGATATGTGGCGAAAAAGGTGGCGCGAGGATCGAGGCGTCCCGAGCGCGTCTCTCCGATCGCTGCGGGTCGTCCCGCCCCGCGCACTTCCCCAAATTTCGAAAGCCCCGCCGAATCCGGCGGCCGAAGGGCAACCAATCCCGTCGAAAACGGCACGCGCTCACGGCGCCCGATGCTTAGCGCAAAGTCCAGTCGACGCAAGAAGTCCAATCGACGCAAGAAGTCCAGTCGACACAAGAAGCAACTAACTCACTCGACGACTTCAGAATCGATCAAGGCGACCAAGACACAACTGAGGGAGCCTGCCCAAGTCACAAGCTCCGGAACAACCCACCCCAGGGACATCGAACCAGAATCCGAACTTTCCTCAGCATCCTCTTGCTCAAGCCTCAATCCATTCGGGGGCTACTGACGAGGTTACAGACCTAGGGTAGGGTCACATGCCCGATCAAGGTACCCCACCCAAGATCACTACCCTAGAAGATCAAAAGACAAGACCTATGACAGTGGAGGCAGTCGATTGAGACAGTCCAAGAAGTCACTCCACTCAACTGAACCTCCTACATAAGACGACTCAACCCCACTCGACCGATCCAAGGCACTCGACCTCCGAAGGTCAATCATCACTTGAGACGGCAACGGTCCTGTATTTACTCGCTGTAGTAAACACCTTAATTATCCTTTACTGCAGGCGTTACCTGTAACGCCTGCCTTAATGTACATTTAACCCTTGGTAACGTGGAGCATGGCTGGGGTCCTAGCGCACTATATAAGCCACCCCCTCCTCCAGAACAAGGGTTCGCACCTCTGTAACACACCTATACACATATCAGTCGACCAAGCCTCTGGGCACCGAGACGTAGGGCTATTACTTCCTCCGAGAAGGGCCTGAACTCGCTAACACCTTGTGTACAACATCACCATAGCTAGGACCTTGCCTCTCCATTCATACCCCCTACCCTTACTGCCAGAATTAGAACCACGATATCCGCCACTGACGCGGGTACGGCCGTACCCCGGAGGAAACTGAACCTCGGAGCTAATTCGGATTCGTCCGAACATAGCTTTGTGGTGAAGCCCAGGGAGAAACCCCTGCCTGAATCGTAAGTCAATCTAGATTCAAGTGCTGCACCTTTGTTTATTCAATATTTTTTGATACTTTACTTAATATTTTTCTCCTGCTGACCTATAGCCCTCCCGGTGTACACCCCGATGTTACCTCATCGGAGGGGAACTCTCTGGCGCCTGGAGAGACAGAGAGTGACCCGCCAGTCCAGGCTCCATCGCCCGTAATCGGCGGGGACACCGAAGTGTCGTACCAGCAGGTGCTTTCCGCCCAAGGAGATGAGGGCGGGGCAGGAGACAAGGCGACCGGAGGTAATACCTTGGTGGCCGCTGACCATGGGGAGACGGCCCCCATGGAGACCGAAGACGTGGGGCCCAAACAGTCCGGGGCCCCACCGAACAGCATCTCAGAGCCTAGCGCGGTTCCGCGGTCCGAAGACCCAACTCCTCAAGCGGAGGACGGTACGGCGGCGCCCGGAGTTAATCCGGAGGCGCCGAATTCTATGGAGGGAGCACTGCAAAGTGCTCTCATCATTGAAGAACACCGCACCGTGATGGGTTCGGTGATGAAGAAGATTCAGTCCGTCAAGGGCGGACTGAATGAAGCCTTCAACAACCTTTTAACAGGCTTTGAGGTAAGCAATGTAATGTTGTTAAGAAATTTTATTTGTTTTAAATACACATATATAACCAGTAGCCCCGATGCTTTGTGTGATTCTGAAAAGAATCAGACAAAGTATCCATAGTATAGCATTCTTATAGAGCTGAACTATTTGTGTAGGCTTCACTAGTCGCGGCAACTGCGTGAGACGCAGAGGTTGCTGAACTAAACTGGAAGCTCGAGGTGGCGAACGCAGACCTCGACAGTGTCAACGAGTGTTTTGATGAAACGCAAGGTATGCAGATTTTTAAAATGTCAATAAGACCTAATTGATGAGTATGTTTACAAAATCTAATATTATATTATGTGTTGCACAGTTGGCGCGGCTGAGCTCGAGGCCCTCAAGGGCGAGGTTGCAGGGCCAAGAAGGAGGCCGAGGCGAACAAGGTAGCCGTTGACAAAGCGGCTGTCGAATTGGAGGCCGAAAAGGGCGAGTGCGAGAAGCACAAATCTCGGGTGTCTGAAGTCGAGATTGAAATTAACGACGCCATCCGGAAGTGTGAGGTGTTGGAGAAGAAGACTTTGGAAGAAGCATCCGAGCTGTCTGCGGTAGTAAAGTCTGCCTAGGACGCGCGAGGCGAGGCGCGCAGTGCCTGTGAAGAAATCAAGCAAGCGCGGTAGATAGCATATGGTAAGACATTTCTCTTACAGAGCATCTTCGGAGGGCGGAAGTATATTGGGCTGACACGATTGTGGAGTTCTCCAGGCGTGTTTGCTGATCTTCCGAAGAGCAGCGCAGACACCGCCCAGTATTTCTGAGCCCTAGAGGGGAACAACGCGGAGAAGCTGTTTTGGTCGCAGTTCGAGGCGCCAAAACATCTGGTGCCCCTCAGTGACCAGATGAAGCAGCTGGTCGAGCTGCACAACATAGTGGGTTCAGCCATGAAGGACTTAATAGTCCGGCTGTGGCCCGCTGAGCCAATCCCAAGTAGTTACTTCGGATTGGTGAAGCGGCTCGTCGAGGCGAGTCCGCGGGTCGACGCATTAACGCGTTCGTCCTGCATAGAAGGTGCTCGAATGTCCTTCGCTCGTGTCAAAGTGCACTAGGCGAAGATGAACGTAGTGCATATAGCTACTGCTGGCCCGCCCGCAGGCAAGGAGCACCCCAAGCCAGAGAAGTACTTAGAGGACGTCATCGATGGCGCCCGCCTTGTAGAAGGCCAGTGTTCGAAGGATGTTGTCTTCGAATGATTGTATCCGAATGTAAAGACTATGCTTATGAATCCAATGTATATAACTTTTGCGCAATTTATAATATCAGCGTCTTTTACCTCCTGTATGACTATTTATCTAAATCTGAAAGTTTCCAGTCATCAACTTCAACCCCCAAGTACATAGTACTAGGGTGTTCGGTCATATGCATATACACTCTTTATCCAACGTCTTGGTCCGTATAGGAGGTGTATGCGGAGCGAACCAAGCAATCAGACTATGCGGCATTATTGCTTTCACTTAGTCGTAGGAGTTTGACAAGTGGGGCTAGGTAGTAGCCCCTCGTGCGGAATGATATTTACAAATTAAGGTATCCTTTTGCACCTGGCTGGGCAAAAAACCAGCCCTTCATATAACATGGGGTAGATCTCTATCGACCGTAGTATAAAACCAAGTCACGGATTGCTGACTAGGTTCTCGCTTATCATGACAGTCAGTTTTCGGCTTTCTCTACTGAGGTACTTGACCGGACTAGCCAGAAGTACTATCGCAATAGTTCTCCCTTTACACCCTAGCCGAACAATCGGGAATGTAGGGGTAAGCACAGGAGCCGGGCAACCCAACTATTGACCCAAGACATGATTTGGAACTGATGCATATAAGGCAAACATCCAGGACGCCGAACACTCCCTATAGGTGTTCGGTCTTTTCAACGTGTGCCGGGGCTGAGTACAGCCCCTGGCAATAAACCCTTATTGACAAGGCACATATGACAATCTGATGTGGGAAGAGAACATTCCACGATGAGTGAAAAAAAACTCTAGACATAATACGAATAAGGCTGCTCTATTAATATCCCTTTATTGTGCGGCGAGCCGCAAACTTACCGATAATGCCGAGGACCTTTTTTGGACATCCTACATGCCAAGAAGGTATATAACAAGAAAGAGAAAAAAGGTTTACACAGGGTCTTAATCTAAAAAGAAAACTTAGTGCGGGTCCCTGCTGCACGTCTGCGCCGTTTTCTCCTCTGTAATGTGTCCTTGAAGGTGTGAGTATGATGGCCATCTGTATGAAAAAAGAAGGGAAAATAATCCTTGAAAAGAAAAATCAATCTAATGTGGCCATAATAAGTTTGGTTCGTTTTAACGAACTTAAAGAAGATAAGTTTAGGGTCCAAATAGGGTCTAGCCGAACTATGGACTATATGCGGGTGCCCCCGGTCGTCGCCCAAGGAACTTTTAAGGCATAATTATGTACTCGAGGCACATATGCTATCACCTTATGGGGCAGTTGATGGGGGCGTAGCTGTCAATCTTGCTCAGGTTCATCTGGGCTGCCGCACTGAGGCGTGTGCCGGACACGTTTAGTTGTGTTCGCTATTGATAGATTATCCGGCTTGAACATGCCGCATTGGACTTCGGCTGCCAAGGCCGTAGTGTCCTCCTCCGTACGGAGAGAGCGATCCATATTTCCATTGACCATGATAACGTCACGTGGTCCTGGCATCTTGAGCTTTAAATAGGCATAATGCGGGACTGCATTAAAGCGGGTGAAGGGCATTCTTCCGAGTAGAGCGTGATAGCCACTTCGGAACGGAGCTATGTCGAAGAGTAGTTCTTCGCTTCAAAAGTTGTCGGGAGAACCGAATACAACTTCCAATGTTAAAGAGCCTGTGCAGCGAGCTTCAACGCCCGGTATCACTCCTTTAAAGGTCGTGTTGCTTGGCTTGATTCTTGATGGGTCGATCCCCATCTTGCGGACATTGTCCTGATATATCAGATTGAGACTACTGCCGCCGTCCATAAGGACTCGGGTTAGATGGTATCCATCTATTATTGGGTCGAGCACTAAGGCATCCGAACCCCCATGCCGAATAGTAGTCGGATGATCCCTGCGATCGAAAGTGACCGGACAGGCTGACCATGGGTTGAATTTTGGGACGACAGGCTCAACGGCATAGACGTCTCGGAGTGCGCGCTTGCGCTCCCTCTTTGGGATATGAGTGACATATATCATGTTCACTATTTTAACCTCCGGTGGAAATTTCTTCTGTCCCCCTATATTCGGCTGGTGAGGTTCATCCTCGTCCTCGCTGTGAGTCTCCTTCCCCTTGTGTTCGGCGTTTAGCTTGCTGGCCTGCTTGAAAACCCAACAGTTATGGTTGGTGTTTGAGTTGAAGAGCATCCTTACAAAGAAGGATCGAATGGAGTTGTTGGAAGAATCAACAACAAAAGAATAATTGTTGTGGGCTTATGGAAAACATCTCAAAATTATGAGGTGACAACTGGCCAGTAACAAAAACATTTGATTTGATTGAGATCAACAAGGAGACGAAAACTTATTTCACCGGGAGGATAAATGAAGAACTTGGGTCATTTATAAGCACCATAAATAGCAACAATCCTTAGAGAAAGATTTTAGGTGAGTTACTACCCAAGATTACTCCAACGAAGAAATTGAGGGGTTGAAAATATCTCTTGAAAAAAGAAAATGATGGGTTTACATATTTCATTCTTGAGAACTTGTGAATCATGAAACATGAACGAAATTGTCAACAATGACATAACACCACCTCAAAAGATAAGGTAGAAAGAATTGCACTTCGGAATGCACGATGAAGAATACTTGAGGTCCTCCAACAAGAATATTGAAGAACACTTCGAGGATGAATTAAATCCTGATGAACCACCAAGAAGAACTCCGGTAGCAAAAGGATGAGAAGTGAAGGATGAAAAGAATAAGATTGAAGCCTTGCAATGATTAGAAGGAGCTTTGCAATGATATAATTGAAATAACTTGGAGCTCCGGAAAAGAAGATGAACAACTTGGAACCGAGAATATGATATGATGAACAAGCTTTGGAAGAGAGATTAATCACTTCGAGAAAATAATAATAAGATTTATTGTATGCTTATCCTTTGTCAAATTAAATTGACGACAAGCAACGGATTTGGCATACTACTTATTCTTCTCGAAAAGGATTGGAGAGAGATATAGCCAAACTTGAGAAAAGCCTTGAACGACTCATCGGTAGGATTTGGAAAGAACGATTGAACTGATATGATAATAAAGGAAGAATGTTAAATAAACCACCGTAAGAATTGAATCGAATGAAGAAAAGAGAACGAATCACCGGAAGGAATTAGAAAAGAACCAAGGCACTTGAGGAAACTTAGATACAAAAGAACAAGTGATCATGAGCAGAGTAGAGAATAATTGAATGATGCACCGGAAGAATATGGAGACCAATGAAAAGGCATCAATTAAAAATAGTTGGAGGACGAAGTTGAAAACTGAGAACGAAGAAATCTTCTAAAATGATGGCCTTCGGAGGATCACAATGGTAAGAATTCATGAAATGCTTCGGATGGGTAAGAAAAGATTCCTCATGATCGAAACAATTATGAGGATGGCATGAAGCTAGAACCACGAATCTTCAAGAGAATGGGCCAAGATTTAGAAGAAATTTTTCTTCGATCTTCAAAATCCGAGGAAGACAATGAGATACACCACCATGAATTATTGAGGCACTCTGGAATGAAGAATAGAAAGATTGAACCAACGATGAAAAGAATTTGAAAGCGATCTTGGAGAATGGTATATGACTGATGGAATCCATACTTACGTCACAGTTTGAAAAGAATTTGACAATAACTCCGTAAAAATTAGAAGAGTCAGGTAAGATCCTGGGAAAAGACCTGTGGGTTAGGGCCCGCTCAAAAGAAACACCGTTGAAATGAATTTAAACGAGATATTGCACCGGTTGAATTAAATGGCTTGAATGAGATAACAACCTCGAAATATCTTGAGCGGATTAAGAATGGAAACACTGATCTTCCGAGATATCTTGAACACTCCGGAGAAGAATTAGAGAGAGTTGAATAAACATGAGAGACTCGATAAGGAATTCCAACATGGGAAAACATGTGAAACAAGAGGAAGAGATATGATCAACAACAAAGCTTGGATTTAGTGCACTTGGGAATAAAAAGAGAACGAACAATGATGAACTTGAAACTCCTGAGCATTTTCACGAGAAATCACCGGATGAAACATTAAAGAAAATTTGATGAAGAGACTTCACATGAATAAAATGGATACTTGATTAAGAATTCTGGCACCATAAGGAAAAAGGGATGGGAGTGTGGGGAAAACAAATACAACTTGGGATTAATGAAACAAACACCGTTGAGAAAAACCAAGAATTGGTCTTGCACATATTGAAAAGACCGGGTTAACGTGAAGAGAAACACACCGGTTGAAAAAGAATTTAACATGACAATCTTGATGCTCAAGAAGGATTAGCACTCCCATATAAATATGAGAACACTGCTTAGCAATGGTATGGAATCAACACTTGACATCGAAGCAACTCGAATACCACAACTCAAAACAAAAGGAAGGATAGATATGTTGCAACATAATCTTCACAATATCATTCGAACAGAGAATTGAACGAATGAATTCCATAAGCTTAAATGACACATCAACTTGTTGAGAAGCCACGTGAATGATTGAAGAATAAACCAACAAGGTAACAGATGGAACAAATACATAGTAGAGGTTTCTTCCCACATGTTCGTGCTGAGGCCCCGTGGCATGACGTTACAAAGGGCCTTGCAATCCCCGAGTCAGCATAGCCAAGGACTCTTTAAGATGCAACCCCCAGTGTAACAACGACCATGATAACCTCTCCACTAGATGTTGAACTCCAACCTCATATCATGCACCCGTTGGAAGATTACCTAAGAGCTACTTGAGTCCCACCTATTAATTCCCGAAGCTTTCCGGTTATGCAATCTGGGAGGATACAGGGGAAGAACAATATCTCACCCAACTAGCAATACCTACATCTAGCTGTATCCATCCGTCAACACATAACCAGGCACCTTCGGAAACCGTTTACCTCGGACCTTCGAAACGCATCTGCTATACTAGCTGTGGCAATACTCCCGAACTACCCCCCCAGTACTCGGTGATGTTGGGGTTATCTCACCACCAGACACGCATATAAGAGTTTTCGATGTTGGCCGCCTCTAGTATTCTAGAACTACAACGATACAATTGTGACGACAACACCTCGAAGCTCAACTCCCCGGGACACTGCCACAATCCCTAAATGACAGGAGGCACCAAGAACAATGTTCTCGTCACAAAGATATCGGAACAATCCAAATAATACCCGCGTGATCCTAATTTTTTTTTGTGGAAAACAGGGTAGGAAGACTGAACTTCTACGTCAAGAGTCCTCACCAGAGCGACGAAGGGGATAAGGAGAAAAAAGAATTCGTACTCTCCGGTATATATAATCCTAAGACTCAATTTTTTTAAAAACATTCTAGACTCAACATCGGCAGCGGTTCGATCAAACAGTGGCTCCTAGGTCGGGGAAGGCTCTGATACCAACTTTTAACGCCCAAGATGCGACTATATCTCCCACGTGTCGAGGCACGACTTAGAGGCATAATCGCATGTTGGTATGATCGCAAGAAGGTTATCTTCACACATTCCCATGTACAAGAACAAAGGGGGAAATAAATACATAGTTGGCTTAGAATCGCCACTTCACACAATGCATAAATAAGTAATACATTCATCCAAGTACAAACATGGTCCGCCTACGGACAAATACAAATGAAAAAAAGATAACCCCCCACTATGCCCGATCGGCCCTAGTAGGAACCACTACTGATCATCAGGAAATGTCACGTACATACGCCCACGTTCGTCATCGAACTCCCACTTGAGCTCCTCGCCATCAACTGAATCGTACTCGGTTGTACCTGCACCTGTGTTTGTAGTAAACTGTGAGTCATGAGGACTCAGCAATCCCATTCCCCGGTACCAAAACTATTAAAGCCTTTGGGTAAGGATAAAGTGTATAAGAGGCAGCTGCAAGCGCTAAGCGTAGATGAGGTGGATAGCTTACGTATCATCAGAGCAAGAAGAGGAGTGAAAGCCATCGGTCATGAACTAAAACATGATCACTAGATGATCCTATCTACTTATGAGTCATCCATAACCTAGCTGTGTTCTCCTCTCGAACTCCCTTGAAAAGAGACCATCACAACTACTCACACGGTAGTGTATTATGTTTGAGGTTTTTGTACCAAGTTGTCTACAACCGGATATTAACAAATTCCCATCTGCCACATAACCACGGACACGACTTTCGAAAGATCATAACCCTGCAGGGGTGTCCCAACTTAGCCCATCACAAGTTCTCGCGATCAACAGAGGTAAAAACACCTTTTCTTAGGGACTACTCGATCAGACTCGGAATCCCAGTGTACAAGATATTTCAACAATGGTAAAACAAGTCCAGCAAGACCTCCCGACGTGCCGACACCCTGATAGGAGCCGCGCGTATCTCGTCTCAGGCCACGATCGAATTGTCCAAACTTCCGATAGGCCAGCCCAGAGTTGCCCCTGGTGGTCACCGTCGGTTGACAAGTGTGGACCAACACTCATGTGGAGCACTGACCCGGGTTGTTAATTAAGACCTCGGGTGCTAGCCTTTACCTATGCAAGTTTTTAGTTATTAGGCAAATGGTAAAACCAAAGTTTGGCCTTGTTGGAGGAGTTTTATTCAAAGCCTACTATCAAGGGGTCCCCATATACCCAACCACGTTAGGAACGCAAAATCAAGGAACATAACACCGGTTTATCGGTTCTTAAGGCTGCATGAGTGGAACAAAACACCAAGCAAAAGGCCAAGCCTTTCACCCATTGCCATGTATATAGGTGCATTAATGTAAATAATATATATTGTGTTATCCCAAAAAACCAATCCACATGGAGCAAACTTAATCTTCACCTGCAACTAGCAATGCTATAAGAGGGGGCTTGAGCAAAAGTGTAACTTAGCCAAACAACAATTTGCTAGGAAGGTGGTTAGAGGTTTCATGGCAAGGTAGGGGCTCACATGCAAAAGGATAGGTATCGCGACACGGTAATAGAGCGAGGCATCTAGCATAGCAACAATAGAGGTGATATCAAGGAATGGTCATCTTGCCTGGTATCTCACAAGGAAGCAGAACGAGTCCATGAAGAAGACAAACGATCGTAGACAAACAGATCCTCACAACTTCGGAACGAAACCGAAGCTAACGAGAGAAGCAAACCGGAAAGAAGCAAACATCATGGTAAACACACATATCATAACCATGGCATGATGCCCAAACAAGTATGATGCATGTCCGATTTAAATATGCATGGCACGCAAAGTGCAACAAACAACACTACAATTTAAGTGGAGCTCAATATGCAACGAGTTGCATATTAACAAAACACCACATCCAATTATTTAGTTCACTCTCGTTCATATACACAACAATATTAAATGTTGATTAACATGTCAAGTGGTGAAGCACAATTAAACTACCTATCTAGGCAATTTAAATAGGGCCGGAAACAATAAACAATAATTCCGGAAAATCCCCATGTGCATATTTTGAATTTGGTACTGTTCTGCATATTACCATATTTTAATGTTGTTAAGCAGCAAAACAAAGTGCACCATGTTATTCTACACATTTTTCCACCCCATTTACATATAAAGTTTATTAAATTTGGAGCTACGGTTATTTAGTTACGAAATAAACCATTTTAACATGTCAATTAACAAATTAATTCAAACAACAAGTTTAAACAGTTTAAACATGCATGAAAGTTGGTTATTAAGAATGTACATAGAATTCTAAGCAATTTACATATATAAGTTGTTCAATTCCGATGCATAGATTGAGAGTTATTAAATGCATGAAGTTTAGGGTCCAAACTGTAAAACTGTTTTACTCTGGATAATTACTAAATTCGCAGGCAGGAAAAAAAAGGTACTGTGCCGAAATAGCGGGTGGCTGGGCGCTCACCAAGGCCCAAGGCCCGAGCCGGTGAGGGTAGAAGCTGGGCCGTGAAGGAGTGTGCGCTGGGTCGGCTGCGTCCTGGTGGACGACTCGACCAGATAGAGTGAGGACCTAGTCAACGGCAAAGCAAGACTTGGCGCTCAGGTCGTGCGACGAGGAAGCAGAAGGGGACGGCGGTGCCATAGGCAACAGGAGGCGGCAAGGATCCACTGGGTCTGATGAGGGAAGCTGGCTAGAACGGGCAAGGGGCGTTGGGGCGACGTGCTCCTCGTTCCCTGCAGGCAGACGATGATGGGAGAGCGAGGCATGAAGATGGAGGTCGACGACACTGGAGTTCGCCGCGGCGGCTCGATGCAGAGGAGGTGGCGCTGGAGAAGACCGGGACGGACGCGGGAGGCGCGGAGGAGGCCAGATCCGACGAGGTGGGGCGCTGAGGCGGTAGCAACGAGACTTGGCGTGGGGTCTTCGGCTCCAGCGAGCTGAGGACGATGGGAATGTACGCATCCGGCGCGCGGGGTACCATATCCGGGCATCAGAGGGGCCGGTGGGGACAAGGTAGCTCGCGGCAGGGGCTCTCGCCTACGGGAGACAAAGAGGAGGGGTGAGGTGAGGAAGGAGAAGGAGAGGAGAACGGGGCGCGAGGGCACGGGCCTGGTCCTGTGGGTCGAGGGCGGTGTCCTCCGGCGAGGTCGGTGCCTGAGGTGGCACGGATCCGAGGCCGGGGCAAAGGCGAGCGCGGAGGCGATGGCGGCTGCACAAGTGGAGGTGACCATGGGGAGGGATGGAAGAGAGACTGCTGATTGGTTGGTCGCGGAGGAAAACGAGGAGAGGGTTGGTCCGGCGGCGGTGAAGGGACAGATCCCCTAGGGATTGGGGTTGGTCTAGATTAGGTAGGGTTTCATCTGTTATAAATAGCAGGTGGGTTTGGATAGGGATCGTCCAGTCCATTTGATTTAGATCGGACGGTCGAGAAAATAGGCAACGGACATCCAAACAAGAAACCGAAGATATTTTAGGGATGTTTGGGGATGATTTGGACCCAATGGTAACGACATCCCGACTCGGGTTCGGGTAAGTTTTCAGACGCGCGCGAGGGATCTGTGCACTGAGAAAGAGATTAAGCGGCCAGACAAGAGGGACTCGAAAAACCCGGTTGGTCTCGGAACGGTCAACGAAGGCAAGGGGGGTCGCGGCAACTACGAACGGATGCAACTTTTGAAAACATGACAGCAACGGAGTGTCGATGCAATGCGAATGATGCGATGATGAATGCAACAAACAAATAAATAACACGGCGACAACGAAATATATGGAAGTCCTCCGGAGCATCGGTCTTGGGGTGTCACAGGTGTGGTTGGCAGGTTTTTCTGGGGTGCCATGGATTTGGCAGGGCCTATCTAATATTCTGTCTAGACTTGATGGACCGTCTTTGTTGCCTTTAAATGGCTTCTTCCGTTGACCGGGTCTAGAGCCATTGAATCCGGCATTTACCGTTGTATCATCTGGGCTTCCAGAATTGTTTCGATGTTTGTTTTTGTTACGTCGTGGCTTTTTGTTGCCATCCCGGACTTCGGATGTTCCAGGGTCACTGGTGCTGCTACGAGCTAACCAGCTATCCTCACCCGCGCAAAAGCGAGTCATGAGTGTAGTTAAGGCTGCCATTGTCCTTGGCTTTTCCTGTCCAAGGTGTTTGGCCAGCCATTCGTCCCGGATAATATGCTTAAATGCCGCTAGGGCTTCAGTGTCCGGACAGTCCATGATTTGGTTCTTCTTAGTAAGAAACCGATTCCAAAGCTTGCGGGCTGACTCCCTGGGTTGTTGGATAATGTGACTTAGATCGTCAGCGTCTGGGGGCCGGACATAAGTCCCTTGAAAATTGGCCCGAAAAGCGTCCTCAACTTCTTCCCAACTCCCAATGGAGTTCTCTGGGAGGCTGTTTAGCCAGTGCCGAGCTGGTCCTTTTAGCTTGAGGGGTAAATATTTGATGGCGTGGAGATCATCTCCTCGAGCCATGTGGATGTGAAGAATAAAGTCTTCTATCCAGACGGCGAGATCCGTCGTTCCATCGTACGCTTCGATGTTGACAGGTTTAAACCCTTCTGGGAAATCATGACCCAGCACCTCATCGCTGAAGCATAGAGGGTGTGAAGCTCCTCTGTATCTTGTTATATTGTGGCGTATGTCCGATGGTTGTGGTGTTCGGTATTGACCCTGAACTGGCATGTCACCGGCGTGATTGGCTTGATAACCGCCGTCCTGTGCGGGAGCTCGGTCCCTTGGTCCAAATATAGACCTGGTCTTGCTAGCTTTTTTAGGTCCTCACACAGATCATGTTTTCGGACTTGGGCTGCACCCTCCTTCCCTTTATGGGGTGGTGGTGGGGGCTTTTTTACACCATTGCTAGCGACTCTATCCCGTCCACGAGGTGGTCGGTCCGACTTGTTGGTGGTGTTATTTTTCGGTGGGACGGGCGCAACAGCCTCGTCGTCGAATTCGGGCAGCAGCTTACGCTTAGGATAGCCTTTGGTTTGGCCGTGAAAGCCATGTTTCTGTTCGGTGTCTAGAACCTCGTTCCATCTATCATTGAGTGTGTCTTGTGCAGCTCGAAGCTGTCTTTGCTGCTTTTTTAGGCTCCATGCGGTGGCTATAAGCCACCGATGGAAGCATTTTTGTTCAGAGGGTTCTTCTAGGACGGTATATTCATCGTCATCCAGGCTAGCCTCTTCTTCGGAGACCGGTTCGTAGTCACCGTCTTCGGCATCGTTGTCATCGGACTGCAGCTTCGGACTCTGTTCGCCGTCTTCTCACTCCTCCTGCTCTATCGCTGGGTCTGCGGGGTCTTCGGCTTGTTGCGGAATGTCACCATCATTAGTCACGGTATTGCTGTCCTTTCCTTTACGGGATTTAGTTCAGCGTTTTGGACGCCGGTGCTTGGGAGGTTCTTCGGTGGGCTTGTCCTCTACGGGATTGTTTTCACCATCGCCCTCTACTTCTTTGGGTGTATCCACCATGTACACGTCATACGAAGACGTGGCCGTCCACCGCCCGGTTACGGGCCGGCCATGATCGGGATCCGCTTCAGTTTCGAGGTCCATCCCTTCGAAGTCTTTGGAAGCATAGTCAAGTAGATCGGTTAGATCTTCGACCGTGGCTATCAAGTGGGTGGTGGGTGGGGGTCGAAATTCTCCATCAGCCTCCAGTTCGAACCGGATATAATTCAGTAGTGTACTCTCATCCAAGGATAGAGATCTTAATGACCTTAACATGTTGCCAAGGGGTGAGTGCTGGAAAATATCTGCAGCACAAAATTCGACGATATGTGCGTGATCGGATTTGAAGGGCGCGGTTACGCGCAATTCGAAATCAGAGATCGGAGTTGAGTCCGGAGTTCCTGTAACACAGACCCCATCCGTAGTTGGGTCCATGTGCGGCTCCAACGCCGTAGAGTTTGTGGCTCCCGTGGTGGGATTGATCTTCCCATCTTCGGGTGACGCGATCTATTCTGGATCTAGGGCCAGAAATGTTGTAGGTGTTATTTCCCGATCCGATAGCAGAGTTAAGTCATGATCATCGTGGTGGTAGAGAGAGGTTGCCGCTGGCTCGAATCTGGCGAATATCAAGTGTCCGCGGATATCAGCAACGTAGTTCAAGTTCCCAAATCTGACATGATGTCCAGGGGCGTAGCTCTCGATCTGCTCAAGGTGGCCTTCAGTGTTGGCACGAAGCGCGAAGCCGCCGAACACGAAAAGTTGGCTGGGAGGGAAAATTCCCTCGGCGTTGCCGTTGCAGTTGACGACGTGATTCATCAGTCCTTCCGTCGACGACACAGTGGAACTCTCAATGAAAGCACCAATGTCGGTGTCGAAACCGGCGGATCTCGGGTAGGGGGTCCCGAACTATGCGTGTTGAGGATCGATGGTAACAGGAGGCTGGGGACACGATGTTTACCCAGGTTCAGGCCCTCTCGATCGAGGTAATACCCTACTTCCTGCTATATTAGTATGGATGAATATGAATACAAGCGTTGATCTACCACGAGATCGTAATGGCCAAACCCTAAGTCTAGCCTATGAGGATATTATGATTCTTCTCTAGCCTCTACGGACTAAACCCTCCGGTTTATATACGCACCCGAGAGGCCTAGGGTTTGCACATATCATCTTGCAGAGGAAGGAAGATCTACACCCGAACCTAAAACTTGCCATTACAATAACACATGAGTCCTATCCGGATACGAGAGATGATCTTCTATAATAATCTTCACGGCCCACCAGTCCGGCCCACCAGGAGTTTGTCCGACCACATGAGGACCCCCCGATCCAGGACTCCCTCACCCACCTCACTAATGTGATTCATGTGATTCTCTGGGCCTCCCGCTTATGGGAACTCAAGTCGGAGGAACCACGGACCTTGAAGTGTTTCTTCGGCACTACGGGCGAAGACATATGGAAGCAACTTTTCAAGGCCCAGAAGGAATGGCTAGAGGAGACCTAAGACAAGGGCTTCAACAGCGTGACTTCGGCTTCAGAAGTAAGCATGATTTTGCCGAAGACGCATCATGTCCATATTTCAATTATAACAGGAGTTAGAACTCTTACGTTCCATACATGCATGCACAAAGAAAGCGGAGCGGATCGACTGTCCGGCTCCGCTGCCCGAAAACCTAGCCACGCCTCAACTGAAGGCGATGCTGGTACCGGCGCCGTACAAGGCGCCGGAAAAGAAGGCCAAGAAGAAGGGCAAGGAGGTCAAGAGCGACCCCTGCCCTAAGGGTCCTTTGGATACAGTGTCCGGAGAGACCGACGCCCACTCCTCCATTGACGAAGAAGAAGAAGAGGAGGAGGAAAGTGACTCCCCCATCAAGGGAAAGGGGAGGGCGGCCCCCGAAGACACCGGAAAGGGGGTGCCTTGGAAGAAGCTGAACCTCCCAGACAGCTCGGACTCAGCCTCCGAGGCCAGTTTCTGAGTATAGCCCAGGGTCAAGCCCCTAGTCGAATCATGAGTATTTGGATTTTCATTGTTGTGTTCGGTCTAGTCATCTATCATTCCTTAAGCAACTTTATTTGTTGTTTTGCAGCCCTCCCCACACATTCCCTTGTGCTTCATTATTGCCAGGGAGCTCTCTGCCAACTGAAATGGTGGAGAGTGACACGCCACCGCAGGCTCAATCACCCATCCTAGGGGACACCAAAGTGTCTTTCCTACGGGCGTCCCCTGCACGAGGAGGTGGGAGCGGGGCCGACAAGAGGGTGCCCAAGGTCAACACCTCGGCCACTGTCAGCCAAGGGGAAACAGTTCCCATGGCAACCGACAGCGGGGGGCCCAAGCAATCCGGGCTCCCGCCAAACACTATTCCGAAAGCCAGCACGGCTCCGGAATCGAGAAGGCATCCCCCTACGATAGGGGGAGTAGCATCAGCTCCAACAGCGTCCTACATTAATCCAGAGGCGTCGAACACGCTAGATGAAGCACTGCAAGGTGCTTCCATCGTGGCGGAACACCTCACCCTGATGGGTGCGGTTATGGGAAAGATTCAGTCTGCCAAAAGCGGACTGAATGAAGCCTTCAACAGTCTACTGACAGGCTTTGAGGTATGCGACGTAATGCTCTAAAAGAACTTTACGTTTTATTTGTATAGGATAACAAACCTGTATACAGACAGTTGCCCCTGATGTTTTGTTTGATTTTGAAGAGAATCGAACAGAGGATGCATATAGTAGGAGCTAATAGAACATACTGTGCCATTTATTTGAACATGCTTTCCTGGTACTGGCATCTGCCCAAGCCGCAGAGGTTTCCGAGCTCAATCTGAAGCTTCAACTAGCTGACGAAGAGCACGGCTGCGTTAACAAGCGGTTTGATGAAACGCAAGGTATGCGGACTTTCAGAGAATTATTATGTCAAAAGACAACATGTTTAATTTAAGAGTATGAACTAATTGTGCGGTGTGATTATGTCACAGTTGGCGCAGCCGAGGTCAAGACCCTCAAGGGCGCCCTTGCACATGCCAAGAAGGAGGCCGAGATGAACACGGCAGCCAATGACAAAGCGGCGGCCGAGCTCGAGGCCGAACAGGCCTCCCGCCGTCAACATGAGTCTCGGGTGGCCGAAGTCGAACAAGAGCTGCGAGGTGCCATTCACAAATGCAAGGAGTTGGAGCAGAAGACTTTGGACCAAACCGCCGAGCTCAATAAAGCTCTCAACGTTGCCAAGGAGGCAAGGAGCGAGTCCCGAAGCGCTCGCGAGGAGATCCATCAGGCGCGATAGATAGCGGTTGGTAAGGCCTTTCTTCTGCAGAGTATCTTTGGAGGTCAGAAGTATGTGTCGCTGACGGGATTGTGGAGTTCTCCAAGCGCGTTTGCAGATCTCCCGAAGAGTATCGCCGACGCCGCCCAATTATTTCATAGCCCGGGAGGGGAACACAACGGAGAAGTTGTTCTGGTTGCAATTCCTTGCACCAGAACATATAGTACCTCTGAACGACCAATTAAAGCAGCTGGTCGAGCTGCATAACATGGCGGGTGCAACCATGAAGGACTTAATAGTCCAGCTCTGGCCCGCCAAGCCAATCCCTAGTAGCTACTTTGGATTGGTGAAGCGGCCCCTCGATGCGAGGCCGCGGGTCGACGCTGTGAAGCGTTCAGCCTGTATAGAAGGTGCCCGGATGGCCTTTCCCCGCGTCAAGATGCACTGGGCGAAGATGAAGGCTGCTGAAGTGGCGCCCGCTGGCCCGCCCGAGGGCAAGGATCATCGGAGGCCGGAGAGGTACTTCGATGACGTCCTAGAAGGAGCTCGCATTGTAGAGGGCCAGTGCTCAAAGGACGTGGCTTTTGATTAATTGTATTTGGGTTGTAAAGACTATGCTTATGAACCGATATGTATATATTTTTGCGCCTTATATTTCAAGCGACTTTTCCTCCTGTACGGCTGTTTATTATTATTATATCCGAAAGTTTCCAGTCGTCGGCTTCAGCCCCCATGTTGATACTACATGGGTGTTTGGTATTGCGCGTGATCACTCTTTACCCAACGTCTTGGTCCATAAAGGAGGTGTCCGCGAAGCGAACCAGGCAATCGGACTATACGACTTTATTGCTTTCACTTAGCCATAGGAGATTTACTTGTGGGGCTAAGTACCTGTCCCTAGTGCGTAGCGGAGAAGGCCTTTGTCCGAGAAGTGAAAAGACTCCTCGCGTCGCCCCCGCGGGCGACCCGAGGGGAAAACCCTAGCCGCCGCTCCTCGGGCCTCCTCCGCCCCTCTCCCTCCTCGCCGCCGTCCCCAACGCCGCCGGGCGAAGCCTGGCCGGCTGGGCGGCGGCGGGGCTTCTTCCCATCCTTCTCGTTTTGGCTGGCGCGGGACAGTGGGGACGAGAGGAACGCCGGGCTAACGTGGGGTTCGGCGGCGCGGCGGCGGGTCTCCCTGCGGCGTCGTGCGCGGCGCGGTGGTGGCGGCTTGCGAGTCGCGCGGTGGTGGCTGCGTTGGACCTACCCGGTGGTCGCGGGTGCCACCGGATCTGGATCGGATCCATTTGGATCCTGGCTTCGGACTCCGTCGGCCGCCGCGGGGGGATGATGGTCGTCACTGGCAACGTCGGACTGCTGGTTTCGGCGTCTGGAGATCTACTATGGGTTCTTCTCGATACTCCTTTCCGGTGGGTCGAGCCCCATGGATCTTGCATCTTCGCATGGACCGTGGCTCGTCGCCAGATCCGGAGCAGGCGGAGGATTGGTGGCATAGGATGGGGACCGGAGGAAACTTTGGTCGGCTAGGCCGGCCCGGCATCGGCGACGTCACTCGACGTCGTTATCCTCCGTGGAGGCGAAGCCGAGGTCTCTCCTATCCATATCCGAACCCCTCCCGGGCGAAAGTCCAAAATTCATTCTGGATTGGGCGGCGGCGGCGTCCTACGCGCCGTATCCTCCATGGAGGCGCCGTCTTGGGAGGACCTGCTGTTCGGAGGAGAGATCATATGGATGGTGGGCTCCGAGTACCTCCAGCAGTGGCGATGGTGTAGAGGTTGCCAGGTGGTGCGGCGTTGTATCTACCACATCGATGACGATGATATTGGCGGCATGGTGCAGCTACATCTCGATGATGGATGCGGATGGATGGACGAGCGCAGGGCGGTGGAGTTGTCTGGCGCCATGGTGGCGTCGACGGCAGCGAGACCAGGCAAGGTTAATGCAGCAGTACAGCTCTGAAGATGGATTGATGGCAGGTGGCTGCGGCGGCCTCATACCCGGCAGGCGTCCTGGTTGAGGAGCACGCCGGACTGGTGGGTGCCCATACCCGGCAGGCGTCCTGGTTGGGGCCTCAGGTCTTAGATGTTAGGTTTGGCTGCGAGGTCTTTGGGTAGTAGACCTAGACTATCTGCGCCCCTTCATCATCAGGATAGGAGTAGCGACAGATGTTGCTTAGACGGTGGCTTTAGTCTTACTGTTGTATGACTTTGTAAGGTCTTGTGTCAATAATTAATAAAATGGCCGTATGCATCGTCCAGATGCAGAGGCCGGGGGTCTTCCTCCTTTTCTAAAAAAAAAAACCTGTCCCTAGTGCGTGTGCGGCTATCCGGATTACGGTGCCTACTCTACGCGGCTGGGCGAAGACCAGCCCCTCGTGTAACACAAAGTAGATCGCTAACGATGATTGTGCTTCTAAAACATATTGACATGTGGGATAAAGACAATCACACCAATAGCTATGAACAAGACAAATCAACATCTCATAACAAGTTTCAGCACTTAACAGCCATATGCACTTTTGCAACAGAGATTAACATGGCAATTTGGCACCTAACATGAATGCTACAGCAACCAACATGTAGAGCACTTCACAATGAACATTTTGACATATCAAACACTCAATTTGGACCAACATGCACAAAGTTATCACCTCACAAACATGCTAACATAATAACAATTTTCAGCAGTTTAAAACATTTAGCACTCTTGCAACGATTATTAGGGCATCAAGATAAACTCAAACAAGCATGCCACATTATAACAATATGAAGATCATATCACAACGAACATTTGGACATATTATAAGCTCCATTTGGATCACCACACAAAAAGATATCACAATCACAACATGCACATATTTTTACAAAAACCAGGGACTTAGCAATTTTGAGTGAAAAAAAAACAGAGTGAGCGCTTCGTAGCTATACAATGCACATACGGGACTTAACGGGCTCACCACTTTGGGCCGAGGCCCAGGTTAGAAGGAGGAGGTGCCGGCTTGGGCCTGCTGGGCCTCGGGTGCTGGAATTGGGGCATGAGGGGGCTGGTCCGATGAGCCTCGCGACCCACGAGGCCGGGGCGTTGACGTCCCTCGTGCCCGCACACGCCGCAGGGTGGCGGCGCCGGAGCGGAGGTCGAGACGGCGGCGGGGACTTCCGGCGCGAGAGGGAGGAGGTCCGACGGAGCGAACCGAAGGGCCCCGGCCAGATCTGGGCAGAACCCGTTGCGGCGGTTCCATTCCCGGCAACGAGCTCGCCGATGGATGGATATGGCTACGGTGGGGGGCGGGGGAGCTCCTTTGGTGGCGGTGCAGGGAGGTGAGGGCGAGGTGGCCGGAGTGCAAGGCGGCGGCGGGGCAGAGAAGCAGAGGGAGGCGAGATGAGGAGGTCGCCGGCGGCGGGTGGTCCACGGCGGCGGGATCCAGCGCTCCCGATCCGCTCGTGGTCGAGCGAAAGGAGCAGGCGGCAACGCTCGGGTGCCTGCGGGCGCGGGGCATGGGCCAGTCGGGGCCCGGTTCAGCCCGGGGCAGGCCTCGACCGGGCCTCGGAGGGCTACGACAGTGGGGAGGCATGGGAAGGCCAGGTGGAGGGAGCTGGTTGGCTAGGAGTACGTGGCGGGGTGAGGTGGTGCGATGTGGTTGGCTGTAGGGGCGCTGGGGGCAGCGCCAAGTGGCGGAGGTGGGTTTGCCGGCGCGAAAAGCGAGGAGGAGGGGGTTCGGTGCGTCTGGAGGTAGGACAAGGGTAGGGTTAGACTAGGGATGCCCAAAATGGCATGGGGGGTTATTTTATAGGGTAGGGGGCTAGGGTTAGGGGATTTGGGAGTGTTTTGGACCCTCCAATGCCGATCGGACGGCTCCGGGGCAAGAGGAGTTGGGAGAGGCCTAGTGGGCTGGTTTAGAGGCTGTGTATGATCACTTGGGCCGAGGGGAGAGAAGAGAAGTGTAGCCCGGCACAACGTTTTAGAGACTGAAACGTCTGACGATTTAACCGGCTATACTGCCGCTATAGTTTAACAGTTGGGCTATCAAACGAACTCCGAATGCGACGAAGCTTGACAGGTGGTCTGTCTACACTATAATAAGACCACACGCCAAGTTTCATCCTATTCCGAGACATTTTCCGGCCACTCACAAAAGAAGGATTCGGAGGTGCCACGGGCGCGTGCAAGTGTGTCTGGGTTCAGAACGGACAACGGAAAGGACGAGGGGGTTCGGCCGGATGCAAGTGTTGAAAACATGAGGATGCAATGCACATGATGACATGGAAAAATGCAACACGCAAGCAGATGACAAGGCAACGACGATGAATAACTGGCTGACACCTGGCGCATCTGTCTCGGGGTGTCACAACACTATGGGGTAAAAGTGACACTGAGCAGGGTAGTGGGTAGTCCCTTCACACAAGAAACAAGTAATCTGCCTAGTTGGGAATTCTTCAGCTAGGTGACTTTCTTCACAATGAGGACATTTATCCTTGTGCTCCTCCTGGGTGTGTCCTATTTCTCCACAAATCCTGCAGGCACAAGGTTTCTTCTTCGGGTTGTGACCATGCTTTCGGATGAGACGGGACTTTAACAGAGTCTTCTTGAATTCCTCCCAACTTTCTGCTCCACTACATCCTTGTATGGCTTGATGCATTTTCCACCATGTTGCATCACTTTTTGTAAAGTACTGAAGAGCGTATTGAACCTGATACTTCCTTGCAACAAATTTTTTCCTGAAGTGATCCTCCATGTTTTGTATCCATAGCTCTGCCTCCGGCTGGGTCATCGGTCCAGAGACTACAAGTCTATCTTCATTCATCCTCTATTGGGTCCAAGGGTTTTGGGATGAGATTCAGAGATGGAGAGAGATACACTCAATACAAACAATAGTTTTGAAAGGACGGGTTTTGTTTTGTGGCCGTCTGGAAAACATCAAACAATTGACGCCTCACATTCGTCGCAATAACATAAGTACATAACAGGGGTTTGGTCTTCTAAAGGTCAACATATCTTCAAAGTTCGCTACTCTTCAAATCTTCGGAGTATCCACTGTTGTAGCATCAACACTTCCAATGCATGATGAAAATCTTTGTACTCTGAAGTGGTCAAAATGGGAATGGGCATTGTCTAACTAAAAGGGGAGATTTGACAAAGCTTGAAAAGAAGAGAGGGAAAGAATCATTTTGAAAATAAAGTTTTAGAGAAATACTTTCCTATGGGCTGGGTAGTTTCTAGGGTCACGTCCTACAATCAACATGTGCTCCGATACCATCTTGTAACGACCAGACCCGAATGGATCAAGTCTCTGTGCTTAAGTGTCATCCCTGGATCGGTATGCTGACACACACAGTACTCGAGGATTTATAACAGAGGTAAATCACATGTATAAAGTAACGTAAATACTATTACCACAATCCATATAGAGGAAACAACACAAGGTTGTGGATTCCCATCAACACCAATGGCAAAGTTGACTGTAGATAGCGCAACCCTAATGTAACACTTACTCGTCGAATAATTCCTGCAACATGAGACGTTGCAGCCATGTAGGTCGGTACATTGAATGTACTGGTGATACGTCCAAAATGCATCACTATTTTATATCGTAATTCATCATTATTCATTGATATATTTCACATTACGATGATGTTCTTATGTTGTTTTGGCCTATTTTACATAGTTTGCAACTTTCCGGTGCCGAAGCAGCAGAAGCAGGATTCAGCGGTAAAAAGTGGACGGTGAGTTGCTGAAGAAGAATACCTCCAAATTACCTGAAAATCGACGGAGGGTATTTTCCAGAAGGATCACGAAGATACGCAAAAGAGCAACCAGAGGGGGGCCACAAGGTGCCCAGGCGGCCACCTGGCACGGCCCCCACCCTGGCCGCGCCAGGAGGGCGCCTGGAGCCCCTGGCCCACTACAGGCTCCCCCCTCTGGCCTATATACTCCTCGTCATCCAGAAACCCTAAAAGGAGGGGAGTTTACGGAGTTCCGCCGCCGCTCCGTGGCGGAAACCTACAGAGAAGAAAAGCCATCTCCGGCGGGCAGATTCCGCCGGGGAGATCACCTCCCGAAAGGGGAGATCATCGCCATCGTCATCACCATCGTCACGGGCATCATCGAGATCATCATCAACATCATCCCCAACATCAACACCATCTCCATCTTCATCCAATCCCATCTCACAATTGCAACTTGTGTTGTAATCCGTACTATCTATCCTCTCTACCCTATCGGTGTTGATTACTACTTTGTGGTGAATGCTATTGAGTTTTGTTGGAGAAATATCATTGTGTCCAGATTGTTTATCATCCATCTATCTCCACTGATCATGATCTCTTTTATGTCTTGTGAGTAGTTACTTTAGTTCTTGAGGACATGGGAGAAGTCTTGTTGTTAGTAGTCATATGATGTTGAAGTAATATGTGTTGTTTGATACTTAAGTTGTGTTGTTATTTTCCTAGTGGTGTTGTGTGAGTCGAACGCTCAACACTTCGCCTTATTAAGGACCTAGGGGAATACATTGTGTACAAAGAATGCTTACGGTGGGTTGCCGGAGTGACAGAAACCTGAACCCCAGTTCGCATGCTTTTGCACAAGGGAACAATGGATCATCGATCGTATTGCTATGGTTAGGCTTTTGCCTTAAATACTATTTTGTATTTGCGGATGCTTGCAAGGTGTTTAATCATAAGAGTGCACTCATCTTAGTCTAGAGGGTGTACTAGCATAGATCCACCCACTCAACACTTATCAACACATCACATAGTACCGATACGGAATATGGCGAAAGCACATGACTACCTCTCCCGTGTGTCCTCAAGAACACTTTAGCCTTTATAAGTTTAGTTGCTAGGCCTCTCCTTTGCTCAGAAAGGATTGGGACACTTGTTACTCTCCAGTGCCTTTTACTTTGCTCGCTTTTACTTTCCTGTTGCTTATATCAAGAAAACCCCTAATAAGTTATCTTTCAGTGCTTGCAGTTATTCCTTGCTCAGAATCACTTATCAATACCTTCTGCTCCTCGTTGGGTTGGACACTCTTACTTATCGAAAACACTGCAATAGATCCCTTACGGTTGTGGGTCATCAAGTACCGTTTTCTGGCACCGTTGCCGGGGAGTGTAGCGCTATTGGTAAGTGAAGCTGGTAAGGAAGTTTTTATATTTCTGTTTTTATTTTGCTGTCGCTGCTCTTTGTCCTTATGGACAACCTTGCTATTGGATCGTTGCTTGTGGGAAGACGCCCCACATCTTTGGTGGTTGCTCCTCCCCCTACTGAAATTGTGCCCTATAAAATACCAGCTGGTATTATCGATTATGTTTTGGCTAATCGTTATGCAGGAGACAGACATCCCGGTGAACACTTGCTATATCTGTCACAACTATGTTCATTATTTAAGCTTGCAGGTGTATCAATGGATTTTGTCACGAGGAAATTGTTCTCCGTATCGCTTATAGATAAAGCTTCAGATTGGTATAAGCTTCTCGATAACTCACACTTGCTTGATTGGCAAGAGCTTATGTCTCTCTTTTATACCAAGTTTTATCCTCTTCATGAAATTCATCGAGACAGGAACTATATCTATAACTTTAGGTCTCGTGACGGAGAAAGCATTGCTCAAGCTTGGGGGAGACTGAAGTCCCTAATGCTCAAATGTCCTATTCATGAGCTCCCCAAGAAAAATATACTTACAAATTTTTATGCCAGGCTTTCTCGTCAGGATAAGGAGATGTTGGATGCCTCCTCTAGTGGGGTATTTCAGACGAAGAGTGTTGAAGAAAGGTGGGATCTCATTGAAAGGATCCAGAGGAATACCAAAGATTGGGAAATCGATAAAGGTACTGAACCCGCTATAAATTATGAGCATGATTATATTGAGAGCTATGTGAAAACTGATTACTTCAATACCTTTTGCTCTAAGATTGGTCTTGATTCCCATCTAATGATTGATTTCTGTAAGGATTTTGCCTCTCACGTTGATTCTTTTAAAAAGAAGAGAGATCAGCATCATGAACCTTTCAAAGAGTTACCTGTTGATATTCATGTTGCTGACCCTATTTTGCCTGCAGTTATATATGAAAAGCCTCCTTTTCCCGCAAGGATAAGGGAGCACTCTCTTGTGACAGGCATAATAAAAAAAAGTGAGATAAGAATTGATGAGCCTGAGAACCAGATCAAGGTCGATCCTCAAGTTGCATTGGTTAAAGACCTTGTTACTAATGATGTTTTGGATTCCAATGTAAATTTTTGTGTTGTTTCCACTAACCTTGTCACAGCCAAGAATAAAGGCCCAATTTCAGGTACTCCAGTAGTATCTATTAAAATAGGAGATCACAATTATTATGGGCTATGCGATTTGGGATCGAGTGCTAGTGCTATCCCCTATTCACTTTATCAAGAGATCATCGGTGAGATTTCACCTTGTGAACTTGAAGAAGTTGATGTTACCATTCATCTTGCAAACAGAGCAACTATCTCTCCCATCAGAATTGTGAGAGACGTTGAAGTCCTATGTGGAAAGGTAAAATACCCTACCGACTTTCTAGTACTTGGTTCAGTGAGGGACAATTTTTGTCCTATTATTTTTGGTAGACCTTTTCTCAGAACTTGTGGAGCTATAATAGATTGCAAGAAAGGTAAAGTTTCTGTTGAATTCAATGGTGAGCCATATGAATTTAACTTTTCTAAGTTCTCTAAGCAGCCTCGTGGTATCGATTTACCTAGTGATGATAAAATTATTGAAAGTATTGCTTCTATTGCTATTCCCCCTAATGATCCTTTGCAGCAATATATGGAGGACCACGAGAATGATTTGCATATGCAGGAAAGAAATGAACTAGATGAAATATTCTTGAGACAACCTGCTATCCTGAAGCACAACCTTCCGGTTGAACCTTTGGGAATTTTATCAAAACCAAAAGAAGACTCGGTGTTCGATCTTAAACCTCTTTCCGATACGCTCAAGTATGCTTATTTAGATGAAAAGAAAGTATATCCTGTTATTATCAACTCTAACCTTTCAAGGTATGAAGAAGAGCAACTATTGGAAGTACTTCGTAAACACCGAGGTGCAATTGGCTATACCCTTGATGACCTTAAGGGGATTAGTCCATCTATCTGTCAACATACTATCAACCTTGAGCCCGATGCTAAACCAGTTGTTGATCATCAACGACGGTTGAACCCGAAGATGATGGATGTTGTAAGAACTGAGATTCTCAAGCTTCTAGCTGCAGGTATTATCTACCCTATAGCTGATAGTAAGTGGGTAAGCCCGGTACATTGTGTTCCTAAGAAAGGAGGTACAACTGTGGTTCCTAATGATAAGAATGAACTAATACCTCAGAGAATTATTATTGGATATAGAATGTGTATTGATTACAGGAAGCTGAACAAGGCAACCAGGAAGGATCACTACCCGTTGCCGTTCATCGTCCAAATGCTTGAAAGGTTATCCAAAAATACCCACTTTTGTTATCTCGATGGTTATTCTGGCTTCTCTCAAATTCATGTTAACACTGCTGATCAAGAGAAGACCACTTTTACTTGTTCCTATGGTACTTATGCTTACATGCGTATGCCTTTTGGTTTATGTAATGCTCCTGCTACTTTTCAAAGGTGTATGTCTGCTATCTTTCATGGTTTCTGTGAGGAGATTGTGGAAGTCTTCATGGATGATTTCTCCGTCTATGGAACTTCCTTTGACCATTGTCTCCACAACCTTAATAAAGTTTTGCAGAGATGTGAGGAGACAAATCTGGTACTCAACTGGGAGAAGTGCCACTTCATGGTTAACGAAGGAATTGTTCTTGGTCACAAGATTTCCGAAAGGGGAATTGAGGTGGACAAGGCCAAGATCGAAGCAATTGAGAGGATGCCCTATCCAAGGGACATCAAAGGTATTCACAGTTTTCTCGGTCATGCTGGTTTCTATAGAAGATTTATTAAAGACTTTTCTAAGACTTCGAGACCCCTCACTAATCTTCTCCAGAAGGACGTTCCTTTTGTATTTGATGAATATTGTAAGGAGGCTTTTGAAGTTCTTAAGAAAGCTTTAATAACCGCTCCTATAGTACAACCACCTGACTAGAATTTACCTTTTGAGATTATGTGTGATGCTAGTGATTTTGCTGTTGGAGCTGTTTTAGGGCAAAGGGTTGATAAGAAATTGAATGTTATACATTATGCTAGTAAAACCCTTGATAGTTCTCAAAAGAATTATGCTACTACTGAGAAGAATTCTTAGCTGTAGTGTTTGCTTGTGATAAGTTTAGGCAGTATATTGTTGATTCCAAAGTTATTATTCATACTGACCATGCTGCCATTAAGTACCTTATGACAAAGAAGGATGCCAAGCCAAGACTTATCAGATGGGTACTCCTTCTTCAAGAATTTGATTTGCAGATTGTTGATAGGAAAGGAGAAGAAAATCCAATGGCGGGCAATCTTTCAAGGATGGAAGATATACCGCATGATCCCATCCGAGTCAACGACAGTTTTCCAGACGAGCAACTTGCCGTTGTAAAAGTACAATCCCTTTCCGATCCTTGGTTTGCAGATTATGCTAATTTTATCGTTGCGAAGTATTTGCCTCCAGGTTTAACATTTCAGCAAAGGAAGAAGTTCTTTCATGATTTGAGGCACTACTTTTGGGATGACCCACATCTTTTCAAAGAAGGTCCAGACGGGATCATGAGAAGATGCATACCGGAACATGAGCAGAAGGACATTCTCAGACAATGTCATGATAGTCCCTATGGAGGACATCATGCCGGTGAGAGGACCGCACATAAGGTTCTTCAATCAGGTTTTTATTGGCCTACTCTCTTTAAGGATGCTAGAAATTATGTTTTAGCCTGTGATAAATGTCAGAGAGTTGGTAACATTAGTAGAAGCAATGAGATGCCTATGAATTACTCACTAGTGATTGAACCTTTTGATTGCTGGGGTTTTGATTTTATGGGTCCTTTTCCTTCTTTGCACAAGTACACTCACATTTTAGTAGCTGTTGATTATGTGACCAAGTGGGTTGAAGCAATCCCCACTGAAAGTGCTGATCACAAGACATCTTTGAAAATGCTCAAAGATGTGATTTTCCCTAGGTTTGGTGTACCTAGGTATCTCATGACTGATGGAGGATCACACTTCACGCATGGAGCTTTTAGAAAAGCTTTAGCCAAGTACGATGTCAATCATAGAATTGCTTCACCGTAACATCCTCAAACTAGTGGGCAAGTTGAGCTCACCAATAGAGAGATCAAGTTGATCTTACAGAAGACAGTAAACAGAAATAGAAAGGACTGGTCAAATAAGTTAGGAGATGCTTTGTGGGCGTATAGAACTGCTTACAAAAACCCCATGGGCATGTCCCCCTATAAGATGGTTTATGGCAAGGCTTGCCATTTGCGATTAGAGTTAGAGCACAAAGCTTTCTGGGCTGTTAGAGAGCTTAATGCTGACCCAAAGTTAGCTGGTGAGAAGCGTCTCATGAACTTGACTTCTCTAGATGAGTGGAGAAGTGAAGCTTACAAGAGCGCTAAAATGTTCAAGGAAAAGGTAAAGAAGTGGCATGATAGGAGGATTCTGAAACGTGAATTTAATGTTGGTGATAAAGTTTGTTGTTTAGATCCCGTTTCAGGTTTTCTCCAGGCAAACTACTTTCCAGGTGGGAAGGGCCATTTCATATTGAAGAAGTCTATCGGTCTGGTGCAATCAAGATTAACAATTTTGAAGGCACCAAACCTCAAGTTGTGAATGCAAAGACTTAAGCATTACATAGCAGGAGACCCTGTCAATGTTGATGTGAATATGATATACACAACAACTCACGAAGAACATGTTGCAGCTCTGTTTCAGACACCAACAGAAGCAGAATAAGAAAAGGTATGTATTACGGTAAGGAAACATCGCGAACCGCCATAAAAGTTCCATATTATGAGTTTTTGCAAAATTAGGAAAATTCTAAGCCTAAGTGGAGCTGGAGACAAGCTCCAGGGGGCCCAGGCGCCCCCCTGGCGCGACCTACCTCCTGGCCGCGCCGGGAGGCTGCTTGGGCACCCAGGAGTCCGTCTCCGACCCCACTTTAGCTTGTTACCTTCCTTTCCGTGCAAATTTTTTTGCTATATATTTGCCCGGATTGTTCCGGCAACGTATCTCGCGATTTCGTGTGTTTTCTTTTCGATCTGTTTCTGCCAGGAAATCTTTTAGCTAGACCTAGGTGCCATGGCTTCCCCAAGTTCCCCCAAGGACAAATTCGTCGTCAACGTCATCAACCCTTACCTCGCTGAGGTGAAGAAGCACCCTCATGTTGTTCGGATGGAGGACGGTGTCCTCCATCAAGAAGATCTGAAGGGACCTATCAAGGAGGGGAGCATCCAGGCCAGGCTAGAAGAAGTGGAGCAAGAAGTCTTCAAGTACAAGAAGATGATCGAGCGTGGTGTTGAAGCTAACTTTGACATCATCAACGAGCTGAAGACCTACTTCCTGAAGGAGATGAAGGAGATGTGGAAAAGCATCACCACATCTAAAGAAAGAATTGAAGAGCTCCAAGGGAAAATTTACGATCTACATCACCAGAACTGTGAGTATGAACTAAGGTTTATGCGCATGGGTATGGGTGCTGCATGCAGGATTCAGGAGACAAACTTCTCATATGAGACTGGAGAACCCCTTCCATGGAAGCGCTTCGCCGAGGACTACGTGATCAACGTCAACAAGAATGAGGAGTGAAATCTCCTTGGGTAATGGCATCCCCTTGGCTTGTTCCAAGCTTGAGGGAGTGCCCGGTATCTTTATCTTTATCTTTTGTCTTTTAGAGTCAAGTAGAGTCGTATCATGTCTAGGGAGGTTATTATATGAAATAGGTGTGTGCATTGAGGTCTATCACTCCTTCTGTGGAGAGATTGTATCCGTGAGTGTGGAGTCGTCTATGATGGAATATTAATGAGAAGTCTATTGGTTCCTTTGCTGCACTCGGTATTCTCTTCACGCAATCGACCTTATATGATGATTCTTATGGGGAGTATTGACCTTATATCAGGTATGGCTTTGAAAACTTTATTTAATCTTGGCAAACATAGCTTGGGTCATAACAACAAGCATGATTTTCTTAAAGTAGCGACATAGCCAAAACCTTTATGTTATTATGCTTGAAGTGTTATGCTGACAAGGAAGACAACTTGATGTGTTATGCTTATTTTAATGTTTATGCTTTATATTGCTTTGCATCTTAGTCATCATCAATTGTCTGTTCTCTCAAAGCCTTTGCTAGCCTAAACTCTGTACTAAGCGGAATTCTGCTTGTGCATCCATACCCTTAAACCAATACCTTCCATATGAGTCCACCATACCTCCCTATTCGTGGTATTCCACTACCACCTCCTAAAGTATAGAATTTATGTGTTATCCTTAAATGTTCAAAATCTTCTATTTTGTGCCCCTGTTTTAGCTCATGAGGAAGTAGTAGTTAATTCATGATCTTTTTAAGTTGGACAAGTTTTACCCCGGGATTGCATGTCTAATCTGCAAACCCCTAATACGAGGAGGAACTGGCATGAGTGCGCCCGGCTCATAAAAGATAATACAACAAACAAACCCTCCTTCACGCTTTGTTCATGAGAAATCAGAAAACTTTGGTAGTGATAAACAAAGGAGATTAAGGGGATGTGATCGTCCCCGTGCGGGAGCCGTTCCTCGAAACTTGTCTAGTTTGAGAAGTAATTGAGTTATCTATTAGCATTCGTTGACAAATCATGCACCTCTCAAAACTTGTTTTCATTCTGTTTGATTTAAGGATATCACATGAGTTTTCCGTACTTCCCTAGAGCAGGGCCTATCTCTTAGTTTTAGGTTGAGTCAGTTATTCCTACTTCCTTCTATTCTTAAAGAGAGCAGACATTTGATGTTGACGATGATTCATTCATATAAAGTTGCATTAAGATTTGTCATATCATATCCTTGTTGACATTATCATTTGATAAGTAAGTTGTTTGTCAAGCCCAGCTAAAGCAAACATCTTCCTTTGTGTTAACACTTTCACTTCTTGCCTAATAACATGTTCTTTCAAAAGCTTCAATTAATCTCATCAAAACATAAAAAGAAAGAGCAAAAGTAAAAGCTATTAGTTGTTCTTTGACCAAAGGACATGTTTGCCATGATTTGATGAGTTTCCTTAGCCCTACTTTCGATTATAAGTGTTACCACTCTTTTATAAGGGCCTTATGAGTTGAAGATTGCTGTTGAGGATATTTGAGTTTGGTGAAGAAACTGTGATGCTTCTTGTCCGTATTCTATTTATCGACACTTCACTCTCTAAACTTGTGGACAGGTTTACCGAGCTCAGTATTCGCTTGGGGACAAGCGAGGTCTAAGCTCGGGGGTGTTGATACGTCCAAAATGCATCACTATTTTATATCGTAATTCATCCTTATTCATTGATATATTTCACATTACGATGATGTTCTTATGTTGTTTTGGCCTATTTTACATAGTTTGCAACTTTCTGGTGCCGAAGCAGCATACGCAGGATTCAGCGGTAAAAAGTGGACGGTGAGTTGCTGAAGAAGAATACCTCCAAATTACCTGAAAATCGACGGAGGGTATTTTCCAGAAGGATCACGAAGATACGCAAAAGAGCAACCAGAGGGGGGCCACAGGGTGCCCAGGCGGCCACCTGGCGCGGCCCCCACCCTGGCCGCGCCGGGAGGGCGCCTGGAGCCCCTGGCCCACTCCAGGCTCCCCCCTCCGGCCTATATACTCCTCGTCATCCAGAAACCCTAAAAGGAGGGGAGTTTACGGAGTTCCGCCGCTGCTCCGTGGCGGAAACCTACAGAGAAGAAAAGCCATCTCCGGCGGGCAGATTCCGCCGGGGAGATCACCTCCCGGAAGGGGAGATCATCGCCATCGTTATCACCATCGTCACGGGCATCATCGAGATCATCATCAACATCATCCCCAACATCAGCACCATCTCCATCTTCATCCAATCTTATCTCACAATTGCAACTTGTGTTGTAATCCATACTATCTATCCTCTCTACCCTATCGGTGTTGATTACTACTTTGTGGTGAATGCTATTGAGTTTTGTTGGAGAAATATCATTGTGTCCAGATTGTTTATCATCCATCTATCTCCACTGATCATGATCTCTTTTATGTCTTGTGAGTAGTTACTTTAGTTCTTGAGGACATGGGAGAAGTCTTGTTGTTAGTAGTCATATGATGTTGAAGTAATATGTGTTGTTTGATACTTAAGTTGTGTTGTTATTTTCCTAGTGGTGTTGTGTGAGTCGAACACTCAACACTTCGCCTTATTAAGGACCTAGGGGAATACATTGTGTACAAAGAATGCTTACGGCGGGTTGCCGGAGTGACAGAAACCTGAACCCCAGTTCGCACGCTTTTGCACAAGGGAACAATGGATCATCGATCGTATTGCTATGGTTAGGCTTTTGCCTTAAATACTATCTTGTATTTGCGGATGCTTGCAAGGTGTTTAATCATAAGAGTGCACTCATCTTAGTCTAGAGGGTGTACTAGCATAGATCCACCCACTCAACACTTATCAACACATCACATAGTACCGATACGGAATGTGGCGAAAGCACATGACTACCTCTCCCGTGTGTCCTCAAGAACACTTTAGCCTTTATAAGTTCAGTTGCTAGGCCTCTCCTTTGCTCAGAAAGGATTGGGCCACTTGTTACTCTCCAGTGCCTTTTACTTTGCTCGCTTTTACTTTCCTGTTGCTTATATCAAGAAAACCCCTAAAAAGTTATCTTTCAGTGCTTGCAGTTATTCCTTGCTCAGAATCACTTATCAATACCTTCTGCTCCTCGTTGGGTTCGACACTCTTACTTATCGAAAACGCTGCAATAGATCCCTTACGGTTGTGGGTCATCAACTGGCAAATTCACACTGTAGAAGTAATGATGAACAATGCCTACAACTACATGCATATTTGGCTGGTGGAGGCTGTAAAGTTGTTTTTGCATAAAGCTGATTTTTCCTACCTCAAAGGAATGCATTTATTTAACTACTTTGTTAAATTTATTTCATGAACAATTGAGTATGGTTCCTCCATCTCAATCCCGAACCAAAGTCATTTTTAACCCAACAAATTAATTAAAAAGAGTGTTGAGATCAACAAATAATCCACTTCTTGATACTCAAAGATGTCCATAACCGGGGACACGGCTACTCATGAATAGTTTGTACACTCTGCAGAGTTTCGTGCACTTTTCCCCATGAAACTCGATCACCTCCGTTTAATTTCTCGCACTACATGGTGTTTGAGAAACAAATGACCGAGGCACAGTCTTTCAGAAGCATTAACTCTTTACCCTGGGTAGACCGGTACACCTACATTCGCTACATCTGCTAGTCTACCACTGAAATAGGTCACACAACATACTCAACTATGCCAGAGCCCATAATGGCTTGTGGCTGCACATGGAAGTTTCTAGGCATGAAAATATTATATGATCCCTTTGAGCCTGGGTGGCATTCCAATAGGATAATCACACGGTACCCCCAGGATTTCCTAGGACAACACTGGTATATCCCCAGGTGTCCAGGCAAGCCACCGGTACATCCCCAGGGTGCCACAACCAATCCACCCAGATGTGTATTAAATTACCACCGTAAAGTTTCCCTTAAAAAATCACTCACATCTTTCGTGAAACTCTCATACCAATCCATGTCTACGAGCATGGCTAAGAAATAAGTAACAAAGCGTATACCCCCTTGGTTGATCTCAAGTCATTGGGTTCCTACCTCATGAACTACAAGCATCATATTATGTAACCAGTCCTACTCATGCAAGTGTTTGAGGAATATAACTAATGCAATGAAAACTGGGAATTGGAAAGTATGATCAAAGTGTGAACTTGCCTTGTACTGTTGATGTACAATATTCACACTCAGAACTCGTGATAGATCTACTCGTCACACTCTGATCAATCTATCGTAAGCAAACAATAGTAACCACACATAAGCAATCACTCAGAAGATCAGAAAGAACAATGCAAACACTTCGGAAAACTTCAAATACAAACGAATGACAACAATTTCTAACAGTACCAAAATTGAATAAATTTGGCCTTATCAGAAAGTTTAGGTCAAGACCTTCGATTTGCAATAAGAATCAACTAAATCGGAGTTATAAAACTCAAGTTATGATCAAAGGAAGCTTGAAACAAAACTAGTTGAATTCAAATTTTAAAATTTTCAAAAACATGTTTAAGTAGTTTTACTGGAAAGAGGGGATCGTAATGAAGACGTGGGTGTTGGTTTCGTTGGATTTGGACCAATGAGTAAAAAGTTGTGGCCGTTCAAAGTTTAGGGACTAATTTGTAAATAGAATATTTACATCTAAGTCACTGGCCGAAAACTAAAAGAAAAGAAAAGAACTATAGAACGAACGTTCGCTATTAAGACCTAAACAGCGAACGAACTTTAAATAACTAAAAAAACAAAACCGATCTAAAAGAAAAACCGGTGGTTTTCGACGGAGGTTTTACCGGTTCTGTGCGAAAAAAGCCAGGGGTCGAGTGGATCGAACCGGGTCGGGCGCAGCGGATCTGGTCCGACGGACTCCATCGAGCGGCGGCGCGGCGGCTCGGGCGCGAGGCAAGGAGAGCGGACGGCAGCGTCTCGCGCGGGTGGCTGGGGAGCGGGGCGCGGACGAGGCGCGGGCGGCAGCAGGGAAGTGCGGCAGCGGCGGCGGCGGCGCGAGCGAGAGGAGATAGGAGGAGAGGGGCGGCGGGGTATTCATTAGATGGAGGGGGGTCGGCTTGCTTGGGGAGGAGGTAGAGGAGAGGCGCCGGGGCGTGGTGTCCGTGATGGAGTCGTGGCGGCGGCGGTCTCCCGCTCGGGCGGTTCGGGGCGACGGGGCGAGCTGGGCCACGGCCTGGCGGAGCTGGGCCGGCCAAGTCGGCGGAAGACTTTTTTTTAAACACAGAGATACAAAAGGAAATAAACAAAATAAAATAAGAATATTATATAGGCATATAATATATCAATATTTGCAGAAAAAGATTCTCTACAAGGTGAACATTGTTCTACAGTCAAATAAAATGCTCACAAATTTAAATAAACCAAATAGTGCTACTGTTGCAATAAAATCCAGTAAAATTCATTTTTAAAATGCCAAAATGATTTCAAATTTATTTCTCTCCAATTTTTCTACTATAGGGAATCATTTTACCCTATTTTGCATATATTTTATTTTTGGAGAAAAATAATTTGAATAAAACCCAATAACTCAAATTTGAAAATGAGTTACAGAATACTCCAAAAGAACTTCCAACTCATATTTCCTATAATTTGAAGAAGTCATTTTATCTTCTCTTGGGAAAATCATTGAGTTGCATAAAGTTTCTGAATTTTAAATATTTTCAAGAATGAAATTCAAAATCTTTTCGAAACCCTTTTTCATTTATTAAATGGAAGAAGTCATATCATCTTCTCGCTAGGGTTTTGTGATGAAAAGAATTTGAATTCCCGGAGATCATAAATACAAAGTGAAAGTTTGGAAAAGTCATTTCATTCCCTATCATTTAACTTTCAAAAGTTTCAAATTTCACTCAATTTCACACAGCACATCATGCAAGCAATCAAATCTATCTATTTATTATAACATTCCAAAATTTCGAATTTTGGGATGTTACATACCCCCCGATACTACTCATAGATTCATCGAAATAAGCAAACAACACACGAAAAACAGAATCTGTCAAAAACAGAACAGTCTGTAGCAATCTGTAACTTTCGAATACTTCTGTAACTCTAAAATTATGAAATAAATTGGTGGACGTGAGTAATTTGTATATTAATCATCTGCAAAAAGAATCAACCTAAAATCACTCTCCAGTAAAAAATGGTAGCTAATCTCGTGAGCGCAAAAGTTTCTATTTTTTTACAGCATGATCGCAAAGACTTCACCCAAGTCTTCCCAAAGGTTCTACTTGGCACAAACACTAATTAAAACACAAAACCACATCTAACCAGAAGCTAGGTGAATTATTTATTACTAAACATACGCAAAAGCAAATAAAATAAAATTGGGTTTCCTCCCAACAAGCGCTATCGTTTAACGCCCCTAACTAGGCATGATACAAGAATAGATCTAGGTATTGCCATCTTTGGTAGGCAATCCATAAGTGGCTCTCATAATAGATTCATAAGGTAATTTAATTTTATTTCTAGGAAAGTGTCCCATGCCTTTCCTTAACGGAAATTGGAATCTAATATTTCCTTCCTTCAAATCAATAATTGCACCAATCATTCTAAGGAAAGGTCTACCAAGAATAATAAGACATGTAAGATTGCAATCTATACCAAGAATAATGAAATATACGGGCACATAATTCCTATTTGCAACAATAAGAACATCATTAATCCTTCCCATAGGTTTCTTAATGGTAGAATCCGCAAGATGCAAATTTAAAGAACAATCATCAAGTTCATGGAAACCTAACATACCACACAAAGTTTTTGGAATTGTGGAGACACTAGCACCCAAATCACACAAAGAATAGCATTCATGATCTTTAATCTTAATTTTAATAGTAGATTCCCACTCATCATAAAGTTTTCTAGGGATATAAACTTCTAATTCAAGTTTTTCTTCATAAGATTGCATTAAAGCATCAACTATGTGTTTGGTAAAGGCTTTATTTTGACTATAAGCATGCGGAGAATTTAGCACATATTGCAACAAGGAAATACAATCTATCAAAGAGAAATTATCATAATTAAATTCCTTGAAATCCAAAATAGTGGGTTCATTGCTATGTACAGTTTTGACCTCTTCAATCCCACTTTTAACAATTTTAGCATCAAGATCTAAAAACTCTGAATCATTGGGACGCCTTTTAACTAAAGTTGACTCATCTCCAGTCCCATCTTTATCAAGATTCATATTAGAAAACAAGGATTTAATAGGGGACATATCAATTACTTTTAGATATTTATCCTTATTACCATGAAAACTAGAAGAACACGCTCTCACAAAGCAATCTTTTCTTGCACGCATCCTAGCGGTTCTTTCTTTGCACTCATCAATGGAAATTCTCATGGATTTGGGAGACTCATTGATATCATGCTTAGGTGTGATAGATCTAAGTTTCAAATAATCGACATCAAAAGAAATTCTATCCACGCTCCTAGCCAACTCATCAATCTTAAGCAATTTTTCTCCAAGCAAAGCATTGAAATTCTTTTGCGAATTCATAAATTATTTAACACTAGTCTCAAACTCAGAGGGCATCTTATTAATATTTCCATAAGAGTTGTGTAGGAATTACCATAATTATTAGAGGAATTACTAGGGAAAGGCCTAGAATTTAAGTTTCCTCTATATGTGTTGTTACCAAAATTATTCCTACCAACAAAATTCACATCCATAGATTCATTATTATTCTCAATCAACGTGGACAAGGGCATATCATTAGGATTATAGGACACACTCTTAGTAGCAAATAATTTCATAAGTTCATCCATCTTTCTACTCAAAACACTAATCTCTTGAATAGCATGTATTTTTTTACTAGTAGATCTTTCTGTGTGCTATTGAGAGTAATTAACCATAATATTATCTAGGAGTTTAGTAGCTTCTCCTAAAGTGATTTCCATGAAAGTGCCCCCCGCGGCCGAGTCTAAATGATTTCTAGAAGAAAAATTCAATCCAGCATAAAAGATTTGTATAATCATCCATAAGTTCAAGCCATGTGTAGGGCAATTACGTATCATTAATTTCATCCTCTCCCAAGCTTGTGCAACATGCTCATGCTCGAGTTGCTTAAAATTCATAATATCGTTTCTAAGAGAGATAATCTTAGCAGGAGGAAAATACTTAGAGATAAAGGCATCTTTGCACTTATTCCATGAATCAATACTATTTCTAGGCAAAGAAGAGAACCAAGTTTTAGCATGATCTCTAAGAGAAAACGGAAATAGCTTCAATTCAACAATATCATTATCCGTATCTCTCTTCTTTTGCATATCGCACAAATCAACAAAGTTGTTTAGATGGGTAGCGGCATCTTCACTAGGACGGTTGGAAAATTGATCTTTCATAATAAGGTTTAATAGAGCAGCACTGATTTCACAAGATTCTGCATCAATAATAGGAGCAATAGGAGTGCTAATAAAATCATTATTGTTGGTATTGGAAAAGTCACACAATTTGGTATTGTCTTGAGTCATAGTGACGAACAAGAAATCCAACATACAAGCAAACAAGAAGCAAGTGAACGGAAAACGGAAAAAGGGCGAATAAAACGGCAAGGGTGAAGTGAGGGAGAGGAAAGCGAGAGGCAAATGGAAAATAATATAATGCGAGGGATAAGTGTTTGTGATGGGTACTTGGTATATGACTTTTGCGTAGATCTCCCCGGCAACGGCGCCAGAATTTCTTCTTGCTACCTCTTGAGCTTGCGTTGTTTTTCCCTTGAAGAGGAAAGGGTGATGCAGCACAGTAGCGTAAGTAAATCCCTCAGTTTTTGAGAACCAATGTATCAATCTAGTAGGAGACCACACGCGAGTCCCTCGTACCTACACAAACAAATAAAAACCTTGCAACCAACGCAATAAAGGGGTTGTCAATCCCTTCTCGTCCACTTGCAAAAGTGAGATCTGATAGAGATAATAAGATAATATTTTTGGTATGTTTGTTATAGCTTGAAAGTAAAGATTGCAAAATAAAATAACGGCAACAGAAATTGGCAAGTTGTTGGGAAACTAATATGATGGAAGATAGACCCAGGGCCATAGGTTTTACTAGTGGCTTCTCTCATGATAGCAGATTTCTACGATGGGTGAACAAATTACTGTCGAGCAATTGATAGAAAAGCGCATAGTTATGAGAATATCTAGGCATGATCATTGTATATAGGCATCACGTCCGTGACAAGTAGACCAAAACGATTCCGCATCTACTACTATTACTCCACACATCGACCGCTATCCAACATGCATCTAGAGTATTAAGTTCATAAGAACAAAGTAACGCCTTAAGCAAGATGACATGATGTAGAGGGATACACTCATGCAATATGATGTAAATCCCATCTTTTTATCCTCGATGGCAACAATACAATACGTGCCTTGCTGCCCCTGCTGTCACTGGGAAAGGACACCACACGATTGAATCCAAAGCTAAGCACTTCTCCCATTGCAAGAAAGATCAATCTAGTAGGCCACACCAAACTGATAATTCAAAGAGACTTGCAAAGATATTTAAGTCATGCATAAAATATTTCAGAGAGGAATCAAATATTGTTCGTAGATAATCTTGATCATAAACCCACAATTCATCGGATCTCGACAAATGCACCGTAAAAAGAATTACATCGAATAGATCTCCAAGAAGATCGAGGAGAACTTTATATTAAGATCCAAAGAGAGAGAAGAAGCCATCTAGCTAATAACTATGGACCCGAAGGTCTGTGGTAAACTACTCACAACTCATCGGAGAGGCTATGGTGTTGATGCAGAAGCTCTCCGTGATCGATGCCCCCTCCGGTGGAGCTCCGGAATAGGCCCCAAGATGGGATCTCACGGGTACAGAAAGTTGCGGCGGTGGAATTAGGGTTTCGTGGTGCTCTCGGATGTTTTCAGGGTACGTGGATATATATAGGAGGAAGAGGCACATCGGTGGAGCAACGAGGGGCCCACAAGGGTGAGGGCGCGCCTACCCCCCATGGGCGCGCCCCTGCCCTCGTGGCCGCCTCGTTTCTTCCCTAGCATGTATTCTAAGTCTTCTGTGTTTCTATTTTTCCAAAAATGACTCTCCCGAAGGTTTCATTTCATTTGGACTCCGTTTGATATTCCTTTTCTGTGATACACTGAAATAGGCAAAAACAACAATTTGCACTGGGCCTTGGGTTAGTAGGTTAGTCCCAAAAATAATATAAAAGTGTATAATAAAGCCCATTAAACATCCAAAACAGATAATATAATAGCATGGAACAATCAAAAATTATAGATACGTTGGAGACGTAGCAAAGATCAGGCGGAAACGAAGCAGGTGGTGGCGTATGAAAACGAGGGGCCAGACCCCACCTTCACCATAGGGGCCGGCCTCCCCATGGACCAAGAAGAGGCTCTGGTTCGTTTCATGCGCACAAACAAGGAGGTGTTCACGTGGGAGACAGTGGACCTGGTCGGGGTCCCGCGCGAGGTGGTCGAGCACCACCTGACGATGTGCCCGAACGCGCACCCTATAAAGCAGAAGGCATGCCGATAAGCTCAAGAGAAGCTGGCGTTCATCGCTCAAGAGGTCTGCAAGCTACTCAAAGCAGGTGTCATCCGAGAAGTGCGCCATCCAGAATGGCTCGCGAACCAGGCTATCGTCCCCAAGAAAGGCGGGAAGGAGCGTATGTGCGTCGACTTCACCAACCTCAATAAGGCTTGCCCTCAGGACCCTTTCCCTCTCACGCACATTGATCAGATCGTCAATTCTACCGCCGAGTGTGACCTACTGTGCTTCCTGGATGCCTTCTCGGGCTATCATCAAATCAAGATGACGGTGCAAGATGTCGGGAAGACGGTCTTCCCGACCCCCTGCGGGGTGTACTGCTACACCTGCATGCCATTCGGGTTGCGCAATGCAGGAGCAACTTTCCAGCGACTGATGCACATTGCCTTAGGGGGGCAGCTCGGGAGGAACGCAAAAGCGTACGTCAGCGACATAGTGGTGAAGTCTCAGGAGGCCAAAACCCTCACTGGCGACTTGGAAGAAACCTTCGCCAGCCTGCGCAAGGTGAATTTGCGGCTCAACCCCGAAAAATGTGTGTTTGGCATCCCGTCAGGCAAGCTCCTGGGTTTCTAGGTGTCGCACAAAGGGATAGAGGCCAATCCCAAGAAGGTCAAGGATATAGAAAAGATGAGCCCACCGAAGATCCTCAAGGAGATGCAGAAGCTGGCATGCTACATGACGTCGTTGGGACGAATCATATCCAAGCTGGGGGAACGCGCACTCCCTTTCTTCAAGCTGATGAAGAGGAAAGGCCCGTTCGAATGGAATCCAGAGGCAGATGCAGGTTTTGAGGACCTCAGGAGGTATCTCACCAGCCCCCCTGTGATGGTGGCGCCACGCCCCCGCGAGCCCTTGGTGCTCTATCTGGCCGCCACACCACATTCAGCCAGCACCGCGCTAGTAGCGATCCGGGAGGGGCGCCAAATGGACAACCAGAAGAAGCAAAGCAGCTTGGGTTCAGTTGGGGCAGTACGAGTTCATGAAGGAGCCAAGGAGACCACAGTGGACCTTCAAGATGGTAAGGCTCCCGAGGACGGTACACTTGGGGCCCCGGAAGCCTCGATGGGCGGTGAGGATCCCGGAGACCCTCTGACTGATGAGCCCCCAGACACTGTAGCCACATCCACCCTCATCGAGCATCCAGTGTACTTTGTCAGCACAGTACTACGTGACGCGCGTGCCTGTTACCATATGTCGCAGAAGCTCCTGCTAGCGCTCCTTGTGGCCTCGCGGAAGCTACGTGACTACTTCCAAGGTCACCCCATCAAGGTCGTCTCAGCTTACCCCCTAGAAAGGGTACTCCAGAGCCCCAATGCAGCAGGAAGAGTCGCCGAGTGGAACATTGAACTGCAGGCGGTTGAGCTAGAATTTAGCATGACCCGGATTATCAAAGGAGCGGCCCTTGCTGATTTCATGACGGAATGGACTGACACCCCAGGTCAGGAGGCGAGCGAGGACCGCTCCCTCACCCCTGGAGACAAAGCCCCAGACGACTGGGTCATGTACTTTGACGGGGCCTTCGCGCGGTAAGGCGCGGGGGCTGGAGCTGTGCTCATCTCACCAACCAAGGACAAGCTCTACTACGCCTTCCAGCTGTAATTCCAGAATGGCGAGAAGGTCTCCAACAACATCGCAGAGTATGAGGGCCTAATCGCCGGCCTCAAGGCTGCTGCAGCGCTAGGGGTAAAGCGCATCACCATCAAAGGTGACTCCCAACTCCTGTCAACTTCTCCAACAAAGCATACACACCAAAGGACGAGCACATGGAGGCATACCTTGAGGAAGAGCGGAAGATTGAGAAGCGGTTCTTGGGGTTAGAATTGCAACACGTACCGCGCGACACGAACAAGGAGGCGGATGACGTCACCAAAAGGGAATCCCGGCACTTGCCACAAGACCCTGGCGTATTTGAAGAGCGACTCTTCAAGCCATCAACAACTTCTCCCATTGTCAAGCCGGCAACATCTCGGGAGGAGCTCCTACAAGCGCCCACCTCAGGTGCACCAGCTTGCGGGCCAGCCTCGAGAGCCCGCCTGCTCCTCGTGCTGGAGCCTCAGGTGGGGTGTTGGACTGAGGAATTCAAGGCGTATCTGCACCAAGGAACCCTTTCGGATAAAAAAGAGGAAGCGGAGCGCGTGGTGCGGCAAGCCACCGCGTACTGCATCCAAGACGGCGAGCTCTACTGAAGGCGGCCGAACGACGTGTCCCTGCAATGCATATCCAAGGAGCAGGGACATGTGCTGCTGGAAGACATACACGATGGAGATTGCGGGCACCACCTCACAAACCCTCGTGGGCAAGGCATTCCGCAGAGGATTCTATTGGCTCACAGCGCTCAGCGACGCCATAGAACTAGTAAGGTCCTACGAAGCCTTTCAATTTCATGCAAAACAGATCCACCAGCCTGCACAGGGCCTCCAGACCATACGTCGCCTCTACGTCGCCATCGACAAGTTCACCAAGTGGGCGGAGGTGGAAGCCGTCCGCACCATCCCGGTCGGCTCAGCAATCAAGTTCATCAAGGGCCTCGTGAGCCGCTTCGGGGTCCTATAGGATCGAAAGTATGTCTAGAGGGGGGGTGATTAGACTACTTGACTAAATAAAAATCTAGCCTTTTCCCAATTTTAATTCTTGGCGGATTATAGCAACTTAGCACAAGTCAACCAATCAACCTACACATGCAATTCTAAGAGTATAGCAGCAGAAAGTAAAACAATTGCATATGAAGGTAAAGGGAGGAGTTTGGAGGGAGAAAACGCAAGTGTAGACACGGATGTTTTTGTCTTGGTTCCGATAGGTGGTGCTATCATACATCCAAGTTGATGGAGACTTCAACCCACGAAGGGTAACGGCTGCGCGAGTCCACGGAGGGCTCCACCCACGAAGGGTTCATGAAGAAGCAACCTTGTCTATCCCACCATGGCCATCTCCCACGAAGGACTTGCCTCACTAGGGTAGATCTTCACAAAGTAGGCGATCTCCTTTCCCTTACAAACTCCTTGGTTCAACTCCACAATCTTGTCGGAGGCTCCCAAGTGACACCTAACCAATCTAGGAGACACCACTCTCCAAAAGGTAATAGACGGTGTGTTGATGACGAACTCCTTGCTCAAATGCTTCAAATGATAGTCTCCCCAACACTCAAACAACTCCTCATAGATTTGGAAATGGTGGAAGAATTATTTGAGTGGAAAGCAACTTGAGGAAGGCTAGAGAACACGATTCATATGGTAGGAATGGAATATCTTGATCTCAACACTTGAGTAGGTGGTTCTCTCTCAGAACATGTAAGATGGAAGTGTAGGTATGTTCTGATGGCTCTCTCCACGAGTGAAGAGTGGGTGGAGGGGTATATATAGCCTCCACAAAAAATCTATCCGTTACACACAATTTACCAAACTCGATGGGACCGATTCAGAGAACTTGGTCAGACCGATTTAGTTCATTATGTGCCCGTTAGGCATTTCGGTGGGACTGATATGATCAACTCGGTAGGACCGATTTCATTAGGGTTAGGTCATAACGTAATCTCGGTGAGACCGATTACACAAACTCGGTGGGACCGATTTTGGTAATAAGCACACAGAGGGTTGGTCAGGCAAACTCGGTGCGACCGATTCGGTCATTTCGGTGGGACCGAAACATTACGAAGAGGAAACAGAGAGTTTGCATTGCAAACTCGGTGGGACCGATCGCTCATCTCGGTGAGACCGAAATGTTACAAAGGGAAACAGAGAGTTTGCAATCCCATCTCGGTGAAGCCGAAGTGATTAGGGTTTTGGTAGTGGCTATGTCAAATGAACTCGGTGGTGCCGGATAGATCTTTTCGGTGGGGCCGAGTTTGACTTTTGGTTTGGGACATATGTGGATGTGGAAAAGTGTTTGAGGGTTTTGGAGCATGTCACTAAGCATTTTGAGCAAGCAAGCCATTAAAACACCTCATCCCCTTTTAATAGTATTGGCTTTCCTATGGACTTAATGTGATCTTGGATCACTAAAATGGAAAATGTAGAGTCCTGAGCTTGAGCCAATATATGTCCTTAGCATTTTGAGGGATCCACATTCCTAATCTATGCCATGCCAATCATTGACCTTTCCTGAAATATCATCTTGAGATAGCATTAGTTTATTGAGCTATATGTTGTCAGTAATTACCAAAACCACCCAGGCATAGTTGCACTTTCAATTTCCCCCCTTTTGGTAATTGATGACAACATATAGATCAAAGTTTCAATAAATGAATAAGATTTAAATACATCATCACTTTGAGACGTATGTGATAAACAAGAGGTCCCCCTAAATTTTTGCATTATTTTAAATTTGCGTTTGAATGCAAATGCACAATCGATTAGGATCATGGGTTACTCTTCCATGTCACATACATTTTGGTGGAGCGCTCAAATTGATATAAATGAAAACACGCACTCATCACCAAGCAAAATGAATGATCATATAAGGATATAAAATATAGTATCATCCAAGCAAGCATTAAGGTAGCATATGATCAATCACATGATCAAACAAGTACCTCACACACGGACATAGAGTATAAAGCAAACGCACAATAAAGTTCAACCAAAAGCAAGAGAGACCAAAGAGGCAAAACACTCTCTCTCGAAGCCTATGATATGTACATATTTCTCCCCCTTTGGCAACAAGTTACCAAAAAGTTTGAAAATGCATAGTGCTATGCGTCTCTCATTCTTGATCTTCAAGAGGTGGTGTAGAGAGAACTCCAAGGACGAAGATTTATGATGACGTAGCTGGAGCTGGCAGAGTGGCTATTGGAGGTGGCACTGAAGCTGTGGCTGCTGGTGCTGATGTAGTAGCTCTAGTGTCTGGAACTGGCACTGCAGCAGATCTCTGGCCTCGAGGCACTCACTGAAATGCATCTGTGGTATCATGTCCTCCTCTCTCCTCTGCTTCCTCCTGAAGCTTCTCAACTACAGACTAGATCTTTGTAACTTTCAGATCAAGATCATATAACTTACTCTCAATGATCCTCTCCAAGCTCTCCTGATTCCGAGTCAGGGTGGCCAAGCCCTTCTCAATCCTCATGGTTGCTTGAATCAGATATGCCATTTTGATCTTGTTTGGACTTGAGGGTCATTTGAGATGCTTCTGCAACACTTGGCATCTTGGCAGCCTTCTCAGCTTTGGCTTTCTCTCTCCTTTCATGTGCATGCACTGATGATGGTTCATTTTCATCCATGACAATTGTGTTGTCCTCAAAGTTAGGCACCAAGGGAAGATATTCTCCATCCAATAAGTATGTGCATGTGCCCATCTTGGAGTTGATGAGCATCTGGATGTGTGGAGCATACCCACATGATCTCTTCTGATCTGCATCAGTCCTCTTGATGGTTTCAACAATGAGACTCATGACTTTCAATTTCTGAGGCACATCAAATATATGTAGCAAGTTGATTGAATGTCCTCTTATCATCTTTGCATCTCCAGATTTGGGCAGTAATGTATGCCTCAAGATTGTGTTGATAGTTGCTAGACCAGACAACAAGTGATGCACATATCAAAACTTATGTGTCTCCAAATCATCATCAGGGATCTCTTTGTACATGTTGGCCATAGAGTTGTGGTCTTGCTTCTTCTTGGCATACACATCCAAATCATCCTCATGCTCTTCAGGGGCTTTGATCAGTTCCGCCCACTCATCAACAGTTGACTCGTACCTTGTACCTTCAGACATCCATACAATTCTACCATCAGTATAAAAGTGAGTTGTGGAGTAGAATTGCATGATGATTTCATCGTTCTAGTTTGTCAACTTCTGAGCCACAAACTTGTCAACTCCACATGCTTTGAAGCTTTCATGCACATTGGGGAAATAATCTGCATTGTCATCAATGAATTTGCAGTCCACCCTCCTCATATCACACACTATCGGCTTCTTTGCGAGCATAACTATCTCATAGAAGTCTTGCTGTTCTCTGGTATGGAATCTGTAGTCCACAGCAGTCCTTCTCCTCACAGTATATGGATCAGTCTTTCTCCATAATCTGAGACCTGCATCTTTCCTCAACTTCATGTCCTCTGCTACTAGATGAGCATCATTGTGATCAGGGATCTTGGGCTTCAACTTTCTCAGCACTTGGGCCTCAGCTTCTTCATCAACCTCAGGCACTGGGGCCTTGTTCTTCTCTGAAGCTGGAATGTATCTAGTGCTCCTCTTGGGTGCAGACTTGGTGGCTTGAGCAGTTTTGGGAGCAGTCTTGGGCTTAGAAGGAACAGCCCCATACTTGATAGCATCTCCCATAAGCTTCTGAGCTTTAGGAGCTGGTGCAACAACCTCTTCTTCTTCTTCAGTAGCTTGCTCATCATCCCTCATGGATGGCTTGCCAATCACTATAGATGTGGTTTTTCTTGCTCTCTTATTAGTTCCCCTGGCTCATCATCTTTGGTTTCAAGTGTGAAAACCATAGTCTCTTGATTTGATGCTCTGGCCATTGACATAGGAACTATTCTTGCTGGAGCCTTCTTGTTCAATCCTGGCTTAGTTGCCTCAATTGTGCCATACTCCTTCCTGAGCACCTTCTTCTTTGAAGTGGCCTCATCAGCCACACAGTCCTCATCCTGAGAATCTGAAGTTTTCTTCTCCCTTGACTTGGTAGCAGCTTTTGGAAGGTCACTAGGAGTGCTTCTGCTGCTCTCATAATAGGTGGAGTTATTAGGACTAGAGCCCTCACTCAATTGTGCCTGCTCCTCTCACCTGTTCTGACTGTCAGTGCCCTCAGACATCTCTGACACTGGAAGCTGAAAGCTGACCCTATGTATAAATGTAGATGAAGTAGAGTGGATGAGCATCACAAAGCACATTTTTTTGTAAAACTGATGACAAGAAAAACTTAGTTTTAGATCTCTACAGAAAGCATTTCCGAGCTACCAATTTGTTAAACTCGATGATGCCGAAGCAATTCCGGAGCCTAAACTAGTGAACTCGGTCAGACCGAGTCACAGTTCGGTGGCAGCGATACTGCTAGGGTTTCATAGAGAGTTGAACTTGGTCGCACCGATTTGCAATTTTCGGTCAGACCGAAAAGAGCAAGTGCAATGTCCTAAGCCAAATCGGTGAGACCGATTTCTACAACTCAGTCGGTCCGAGATGAGTTCGGCGGAGACCTAACCCTAAATTTTTCGAATCAAAACTACTTTCTATGGAGTTTCTGCTGGATAGGAAGATTTCAAACGTGGTAAAGATCATGACAAAGCAATGTGCTACGAATCGGAGTTAAAGAGCAACACAAAGGATTAATTTCATACCCAAACTCGGCGGTGAACTTGCTACGGTAGCAACGGTAGCGGAGATTGCCATTGACGGCGGTGAAGACCAGCGGCGGGAGGTCACTGGCGGTGAGAGATGATCCGGAGACCCGAGGAGGCAGAGCAGGTCACGCGCGGACGAAAGATTTCAGAAAGTTTTCCAAAATTCAACCCTTCGGTATATATAACCTGACCCTGTTGGTGTGACCGAGTGGAATAACTCGGTGGCACCGAGATGCAAAACTGCTAGCAGTTACTGCAACTCGGTGTGACCGAAAAGTTCAAGTCGGTTGCACTGAGATTGAAAACCTAGATAAACTTAGTGAACTCGATGTGACCGAAATGGATGTCTCGGTCATACCGAAATGCACAAATAGGTTTTGGAAGTTTAATTCTATGAAGAATCGGGGACTCCGAGTGCTCCACACACAAAGTGGTTTGAATCTGACTTGATCAAAATTTGTGATGTAGCATGAATAGAGTTTGAGACGAGAATATCATAGATAGCTAGAGGGTGTTCTTAGGCATTCTTGTCCATCCATTTGGCAAGAGAAAAAGAGCCAAACAATCAAAGCAACAAATGGATGTCCTCGAATGAGAAAAGTATGCATTCAACATGCTCACACAATAAGATAGCAAATGAAACATGTGGCAAAGCATGCACAACCATTTCTAGCATATATCAGGCAATTAGCGATGACTAGGTCATCTATATATGAGTATATTGACTTAGGAGTCAAATGAGAACATTTGATCATAGGTCATACTCATCGTTTAAGCACGAGTGGGGTTACCACTTTTACATAAAGCATTGTTGTGTTCACATCATTAGAGTTGCTTTAGCTCAATTGATTAGAGTAAAGCTCCCCCTAGATGTGATATCCCCCCTAAGAGGGATGAACTAACCTTGGGTTTTGTCGATGATGACTTCATGTATGTGTTGAAGATGTAGATGCTCAATGTTGATGTAGAACATTTGGAGCAATCCATTGGAGTGAGTTGCACTTTCAATACCTACATGGGTTAGTCCCAAAAGGAACAAACAAGGATATCCATAGACATTGAGTGAGTTGGACACATGATGATGTCCATGAAAGCATTAGGTTACCATGTCCCTTGTCTTACCAACAAGAGGGTTTGTGACTCCTTGAACTAGTGCAAGATATGGAAGTTGTTTGCACTTGTCCTTGCCAAAATGATATGAGTGAAGTATGTTGGCGGAGTCACCCTCAAGAACTTTCTAGTTCTTATTCTTCGAGATCCACACCATCTTGATGGGAATCCTTGGAGTTGTAGTCGTACTTGATGAAGTAGAACTTGACGTAGTCTTGGGAACCCACTTGACCAAGGCCTTAGGAGCTTCTTCAAATGCATCAATCTCTTCTTGAAGCTTGTCCTTGCCCTTTAGCTTGTGGTCTTGTGGTGGAAGATCATCTTGTGCTTGCGTCCCTTGAAAAGAAGTAGGATCATACTTCACTTGTTGAGGAACAAACTTCGTCTTGGGATATTGATCTTATTCCCATTCAACTCCATTGGCATTGAACTTCCGTTCAAAACCAACACCTTGATTCTTCCGGTGTCTTCCTTGCTTGCGTACAATCTACTCAAATTGCTTAGTCCCGACAAGGCTCTTGTAAACACATTTCTCTATAATTCCCTTAAATAAGCTATTTTCTTACTCAAGTGTAACTTGGCTAAGAGAATCATTAGTGGAATCAAGAGAACTACTAGAAGCAACATCATTGGATTTAGCATGATTATTGTTACTACTATAGGAAGAATCTTTCTTGTTCTTGTTGCTAGATTTTACTTGTGGCATGTAGGTAGACAAGAGTAAACACTTGGCAATGTAAGAAGAACATTTCTTGCATAGATCATCATTGATTGCTTTTAAGAACTCATGCTCTTGCTCAAGGTTGAGCCTTTCAAAGCGTAACTTCTCATGAGTCTTTCAAAGTTCTCGATGATCTTCCAAGGTAGTTTCATGAGCTAACTTAAGAGTGTTTAGTTCTTTAGTTAGACGCTGAATCCTCTCCTTATCATTGTCATTCCTTTTATCTTGATTAGTATGATTAATAGCAATTTCATCATAGTTTTCATCAAAAGTTTCGTCACTATTGCTACCAACAAGTAAATCATCATCTCCTAGCAAGTCATCTTCATCACTATTGAAATCAAGATACTCGGGATGTGATACCTTAGGGCCTTTAGCCATGAAGCATCTTCCAATTCCTTCATTTGGTGAGTCAAATATGTCGTAGGAGTTGGTTGACACAAGAGCAATTCCGGCAACACCTTCATCTTGAGTATCTTCGGAGTCAGAGTAGTAGCTTCTCTCGGAGTGGTTATCGGAGTCGGAACCGGGTGCCCATTCACCAACATGAGCTTGATGTCTTCGTCTTGTATAGCTCCTTGATGATTTGTCCTTCCTTTTCGAATCTTTGCTTCTCCGAGAAGGTCTTCATTCATAACGATCATCTCTACTCCTTCTCTCTCTTGGTGGTGATTCTTATCTTCTACTTCTCCTTTTGGGTGAGTCTTCTCTTCTCCTCTGGGGAGCCGTACACTCATTGGAGTAGTGTCCGGTTCTTTCACAATTGTAGCCATTCCGATCACAACTTGAAGATCTATTGTCATTTTAGGACCTTGACTTGGCACTTCTCTCTTTTCTTCTACTCTTGTAGAACTTGTTGAAGTTCTTCACCATTAAGCTCATTTTTTCATTGAAGACTTGTTTCTCACCTGATGATGTAGGAGCATCACATGAGGCTTTGTAAGCACCACTAGACTTGTTGTGAAGCTCTTCTTTATCTTTGAGTGACATCTCACGAGCAACAATTCTTCCAATGACTTTCGTTATCTTGAGGTCTTTGTAATTGGGCATCATTTGGATCAATGTGCACACGGTGTCATATTTTCCATCCAAGGCTCTTAGGATCTTCTTGATGATGAATCTGTCGGTCATCTCTTCACTTCCTAAGCCGGCAATCTCATTTGTGATGAGAGCAAGCCTAGAGTACATTTCAGCGACACCTTCACCATCCTTCATCTTGAACTTGTCAAGTTGACTTTGAAGCACATCCAACTTGTATTCCTTGACGGAGTCGGTACCTTCGTGCAGATCAAGCAAAGTATCCCAAATTTCCTTTGCATTCTCAAGATGGCTGATTTTGTGAATTCTTCGGGCACAATCCGTTGAAGAGGATATCACAAGCTTAAGCATTGTATTGCAGCATCTTCAACTCTTCCGCGGTGGCTTCACAATTCGGTTCCTTCCCATCGAAGAATTCACCTTGCAAACCAATACACACAATAGCCCAAATGGCGGTGTTATGTCCAAGAATATGCATTTTCATCTTATGCTTCCAACTAACAAAATTAGTACCATCAAAGTAAGGACCTCTACGGTGATAACTTCCCTCGCTAGACGCCATATTCTCCTAGGTTGTGAAACCAAGGCTATGATCACCAAAGCTATGGAAATCAAGGCAAATGGAGACCAAAGCTCTGATACCACTTGTAGGATCGAAAGTATGTCTAGAGGGCGGGGTGATTAGACTACTTGACTAAATAAAAATCTAGCATTTTCCCAATTTTAATTCTTGGCAGATTTTAGCAACTTAGCACAAGTCAAGTAATCAACCTACACATGCAATTCTAAGAGTATAGCAGCGGAAAGTAAAACAATTGCATATGAAGGTAAAGGGAGGAGTTTGGAGGGAGAAAACACAAGTGTAGACACGGATGTTTTTGTCTTGGTTCCGATAGGTGGTGCTATCGTACATCCAAGTTGATGGAGACTTCAACCCACGAAGGGTAACAGCTGCGTGATTCCACGGAGGGCTCCACCCACGAAGGGTCCACGAAGAAGCAACCTTGTCTATCCCACCATAGCCATCACCCACGAAGGCTTGCCTCACTAGGGTAGATCTTCACGAAGTAGGCGATCTCCTTGCCCTTACAAACTCCTTGGTTCAACTCCACAATCTTGTCGGAGGCTCCCAAGTGACACCTAACCAATCTAGGAGACACCACTCTCCAAAAGGTAATAGACGGTGTGTTGATGAAGAACTCCTTGCTCAAATGCTTCAATTGATAGTCTCCCCAACACTCAAAAAACTCCTCACAGATTTGGATATGGTGGAAGAATGATTTGAGTGGAAAGCAACTTGGGGAAGGCTAGAGAACAAGATTCATATGGTAGGAATGGAATATCTTGATCTCAACACTTGAGTAGGTGATTCTCTCTCAAAACATGTATGATGGAAGTGTAGGTATGTTCTGATGGCTCTCTCCACGAGTGAAGAGTGGGTGGAGGGGTATATATAGCCTCCACACAAAATCTAACCATTACACACAATTTACCAAACTCGATGGGACCAGTTCAGAGAACTCACTTAGATCGATTTAGTTCATTATGTGATCGTTAGGCATTTCGGTGGGACCGATATGATCAACTCGGTAGGAGCGATTTCATTAGGGTTAGGGCATAATGTAATCTCGGTGAGACCGATTACACAAACTCCGTGGGACAGATTTTGGTAATAAGCACACAGAGGGCTGGTCAGGCAAACTCGATGGGACCGATTCGCTCGTTTCGGTGGGACCGAAACGTTACGAAGAGGAAACAGAGAGTTTGCATTGCGAACTCGGTGAGACCGATCGCTCATCTCGATGAGACCGAAATGTTATGAAGGGAAACAGAGAGTTTGCAATCCCATCTCGCTGAGACCAAGATTCCTTTCGGTGAGGCTGAAGTGATTAGGGTTTTGGCAGTGGCTATGTCAAATGAACTCGGTGGCGCCGGATAGATCTTTTCGGTGGGGCCGAGTTTGACTTTTGGTTTGGGACATATGTGGATGTGGAAAAGTGTTTGAGGGTTTTGGAGCATGTCACTAAGAATTTTGAGCAAGCAAGCCATTAAGCAACACCTCATCCCCTTTTAATAGTATTGGCTTTCCTATGGACTCAATGTGATCTTGGGTCACTAAAATGGGAAATGTAGAGTCCTGAGCTTGAGCCAATATATGTCCTTAGCATTTTGAGGGATCCACATTCCTAATCCATGCCATGCCAATCATTCAAATTTCCTGAAATATCATCTTGAGATAGCATTAGTTCAATGAGCTATATGTTGTTAGTCATTACCAAAACAACCCAGGGATAGTTGCACTTTCAGGTCCCAAATCGCATCATCACCGACAACAGCTCTCAGTTCACTAGCAACCTTTCAAAACGTACTGTGCTAACCTTGGAACGCAGATATGCTACGCCTCAGTGGCACACCCCAGGAGCAATGGACAGGTCGAGCGCACAATGCAGAGGTCTTGAGGGGCCTCAAGACGAGAACCTTCAATAAGAATCTGGAGGCCTGCGATAGGGGCTGGCTGCACGAGCTTTAGTCCGTGTTGTGGTCCATCTACACCATCGCGACCAAGCTAACCGGACAAACTCCTTTCTTCCTCATCTACGGAGATGAAGTGGTTCTCCCACACGAGGTCAAGAATCGCTCCGCACGGGTCTTGGCGTTTGACGAAGCACGCCAGGACGCCACGTGGGGGGTTGACCTCGTGCTGGGGGAGGAACGCCACCGTCAAGCCTCGCTCTGGGCGGCAAGGTACCAGCAGGTGCTGCGATGGTATCACTGCCGCAACATCCGCTCCAAGACGCTTGAGGTAGGCGACCTTGTCCTGAGGCGGGTACTCTTGAGGGAAGGGTTGCATAAGCTCTCGCCCGTGTGGGAGGGCCCATTCAGAATCGCTTGCGTCTCCAGGCCTGGCGCCGTGCGCGTGGATATGCAAGATGGAGTCCCTATCCAGAACGCCTGGAACATCCAACACCTCCGAAAGTTCTACCCATGAAGCAAGGCCCCGTGCCTGTGAAGGTCTTCGCTCGTGACACTCTCACATAATAATGAGTGGGGCTGTACACGACCCAGATTCTCCAGAGTGCCACCCTCGGGCCTCGGGGGCTCCCTCCCACATCCTAGTGGCAGCACTTAGCTCCGCGCTGCTGAAAAGACTAGACTAGGTGCTGGACGCGGCTATTCATTTTCTTGCTTTCTGTAGTTGATTTGCAACCTCTTAATGGAATTTGGAGTTTTGTCATTTCTCTATTGCCTAGTTGGGTTTTCCTCCTTTTATTCGCTCGCCTTTTTTGTCTCGGACCAAGGAGAATGACAGTTGCCCATCGCTCTCCCTTGTGCGCCTCGGCAGGGGCTACATAGGTAGGCGTGTGCATGCATTGGGCTCGCCCTCGCCGCAAACACACTACTTTTAATCTCGTGAGGAGCCCTCGAATGAGCTCATGACTTACGCACCCTTTTTAAAAGTCCATATCCCCTTGTACCGCGACACGGTGTACTAAGCCATGACAAGCCCTTGCCTAAGGACTCGCACAAGGAAGGACAAGCTACCCGATGATTTTCCTAACAAATCCTGCATCTTTACGATGTCTCCCGAGGCCGGCAGCTACCGAGTCGACGACAACGGGGCTTCACCCAATGACGAAGAGCTCAACCTCACGAGGCAGGAAGCTACCGCGAACTTATCGAGCAAAGTTACTTTACCGCACCCATTCGGGGCATGCATGACACAACATGACACAGAAACAGTAAACATATCATAATATCATAATTACCATGGTCCATTACACGTCCCGGCGGGACCCTCCAGCTTTTTTTCGAAATGCAGGAGAAAGGAAAGGTTAAACAAAAACAGCCGCGTGACCACAACAACTGCCAAGGCTTGGCTCCGAAGACCCCCCAGGCTCAGTCTGAGCTCCCCTCCTGCTTCACCGTGGCGCCGCGGCGAGTCCCCTCATTGCCTCCCCTGAACCTGGCCCGGCGGTGTGGCGGCTTACCGGAACCGCCGCTGCTGGCGCTCTCCCCAGAGGAGGAGGTGTCGTTGCTGGAGGAGATGCGAACGTCACCAAGGACAGGCTTATCATCGTCGCCGTCGCCCTCGGGGCAGCACCCGCGCGCCGGCCGTCCTCTCCAAACACCCTCACGTGGAGGGTCGCCAGGCCGTCATAACTGAAGTGAAGGGTGCACCTCTCGTTCAAGCCCCGCGCGTGAGCGAACGTCTACCATCCGCGGGTCAAGGAAGCGCCGCCCTCGGCAGCAACCTCGACCCTCACCCATGAGGCCTTGCTGCAGCACCCATCGGCATGCAGCCGTAGACCGCCGAGCCTTCTCGGCAGCGACCTCGCTAAGAAGTGTGGGAGTGGGAACCAGGTGCCAGCGGGCCTCTCCGGCCACACGATGAACTCCGCGGAGGCATCTGCCGAGCGGAAGCGCGTCCGTGAAGGGCGAACGGCCATGGCGCGCTCCCCCTTGTCGCAGGGACCACCCTGTCCACCGCGTCCTGCGCCGTGTGAAGAAGCGCCGCCGCGACTCCCGAAGGCGACGATCGAGCGCGGAGAAGCACGCCCGCACCCCCGAGAAACCACGGCTGGGGACACAACATACTTACGGGGGCGCCCGCGGCCCCTTTCAACCGGAGGAGCGTCCAGACCCACGTTGGGGGCCTTGCCTTTCTCCGCGGCGGAGAGCTTCCTTGGCGGCGCCATGGGTGCCTAAAGTGGGAAGGAGCGAGCGGCGAGGAGATGAAAATGAGAGAAGGGGATCCTGCCCCTCCTCAGTTATAGCAAAGGGAAGGCAAACCGTCAGCCCCCACTATCACAGGTAATGATGAACATTTTCTGCATGCAGCAGGCTCCAGTCAAGTCGAACGGTTGCCGAGGCAACATGGGGAAGTGGAGACGCCCACGTCCAATCCAGGTACCACGCGTTAACCAGGACCGTAGTCGATTGGGGCCCGTGGCGCTTCGCCCTTGCCCTTTGGCTTCGCCTCGAAACCATGTCCGAGCGCGCATTGGCCCCGAGGGCTACTGTCGGCGTTCTGGGAACCAGGGTACCCAAACTTACCTGCGTGTGGCCCATGACGTGGCTCCTTCAGGCCTGGTATGGCCCATCTTCATCATCGACACTCAAGACCTTCGTGAGGGACCAAGCCTCGCGGGGCGGACGACGCCAAGACCTCTGGAAGGGGCAGCCTCGGCTGGTTGGCTCATGAGAAGCGGAGAACTCTATGAGGAAGGTAAATATAACTGCAACAACATAGCGACAGTGTTTGGATAACAACAAAATTGATACTAACAGGTGTGTACATGCACAAATTTAGTAACATAGAACTAATAGCACTAAGGCCGTCCACTATGTATGCCAAAACTTGTGTAAAGACAACTGCTGCTACATCTCGCACCGGTGCCCTACACTGGCGAGCTGATGCAGTGGAAAAAAATCAGGGACCCGGACTCCGGAGCACGTAGTTGCACCGATGCCCAGTTCCTTCGTGCCATAAAGATTTAGTATTTTACTGCTTGGTTGCTCGGATGTGTGGACTAAAGTTGGCTGCACAAACTGTTGAAGCGGTCCCAAATAATTTTCTAATGGCAGCGCAGATGAGATGGCAACAATTTAAGATACTAGGTACAAACTGTGACACTGTCTTAGGATGCGTTTGGTTGAAGGTGTGGTATCAATGGGTTGGGACCGTGACAATGTCTGAATCACATCTAACAAATGATTTGTAACAACGAAAGAGGGTCTAACCTTCTCTGCACATGCCAAAAACTTCCTCCCACTGTCCATGGATTCAAAAGCAACTAGATTCACGCATGGATATTGATGGTGACAACGAGTAGATAGATCTTCAGCCACCCCACTCCATTCGTTGCCACTAATGGTCCTAGGGATCTATAAGAGGAAGAAATGACTCAAATCGACCACCGGGTAAAAATCCTTCACTCCAAGTCATAGCCCGAGAGAGAGAAGAGAGGCATACCCAGGTGGTGAAGGATTCGTCGCCGGAGGAGGAACCGCTGGAGAGGTCTTTGAAGAAGACCATGGTGACCCCGGCGGTAGGATGCGAGACAGCGAGAGGGAGGAAGCGACTATATCTTAGGAAGGAAGGGAGGAAGGAGGAAACAAGGGAAATGTGGCTTGTGGTCGTGGAGAAAAGGGGGTGGGGAAGGGGGGAGGGGGCGGGGGTAGATATTTTGGCGGTAGTCCAAAATTTTGGAAATGTGGAAGGAAAATTTGCGCGCAGTGCCGCCGGACCATTCACTTTGAACGATTGTGTGCATCGCAAACGATTCTTCTGCTTTACGCGCATGGGTGAGTTTGATAATTCAAATTTTGGTGGAAATTTCCCCGGGTACGTCATTGCATAATTTAACATTGCTTGTTAATTTGGGCACACACAAAAGCGTACAGCAGACAGACCACACTTATTGAATCGAGCAATTTTAGTAATTAAAAAGAGCCAGTTGACCTAAACATTGCTCTAACAAAAGACCAGCATTAAAAACACAGCCTAAGTACGCATAATTTTATCAAATCCACCGCTGCGCCGGCCTATGCATCGCCGATGTGAGATGAGACGTCGATAACTTGTCCTGGCGACATGCCGCCGTTGGTGGACTCCGCGTCCCCCCCACTGAAGTCGACCGCGTCCTCGTCCTCGATGCCACCCTCAAGGTTGTAGTACTCGTAGTAGTGGCTGCGCCAGAGCTCGCGTTGGTACTCCACCACCGATTCCTCGACGGACAAAGTCTTCTCTACCTCGACCTCGGCCACGCGCAACTCCTCCTCCCAACGCTCCTCTATCTCCGCCGCCTCCTGCATCTCCAGCTCCCACTCGGCGACCTCATGAGGAAGCAGGTGCTCCATGGCCACCGCCACCTTTTTGGACGTGGGTTGCATGCTGGATTCCGAGGTGGCTTGGTATATCTTGGCGTGTAAATCCTTGATCTTGGCGTGGACGGCCTCGACCCAGCCCAGGGCGACATCGATGGCAGGGACGACAGCTCGAGCGCTCTCGGTGTTTGCAGCCACCATCACAGCAGCAGCTGCCCTGTCGGCTGCCACGGACGCCTTCTCGGCGGAAGCGGACGCGCTCAATGCAGATGTGGCGGCACTCTCGGTGTAGGCAGCCGCACTCTCAGCGCTGGAGGTGGTGCTCTGGGGGAGTTGCGGCCATCGTACAAGCCTTCACGAAGCATTTCCATGGCGTCATCTTTGCAAGAAGGGGGTGCGGGAATGGGGATCGAGATTCGTGGATTCGGGTGTTGCCAGCACTGGAGCAGATGAGCCGACGAAGCTTAAGGAGGGAGACTTAAATAGACCCAGATATTTTCATCGCAAACGGTTCCTAGAAAACAATTGTGTGTGATGTTGTAGATATTTTTTATTAAAATCTGACCTTTTTTGATGCACTTCGTGTATAAAATGGACAATCTCTTTCGAAGTATCAGGGTTTCGGACGAAAATCTGTTACAAAGGGATTTCGTTTTTTAACTTATTTGAACTCTAGACTTTTGTGTGTTCAAAATGCACCATTCAAAGCCACATCATCAATTTTCAACCCTCTCTGACTTCATTTGGTATTTTTCATGCATTTACTGATTTTTTTCCACCTAAATGATCCTGAAAGTGAAAATCATGACAAATGAACTCTGAAAAGGTTGAAAGTTGGCATGGTATCATCATTCCACCCACATAGCAGGTGCTAAAAAGTTGAGAGGGTTACGGCAAAAACTGGATGCACTTTGTGTACAAAATGGACAATCTCTTTCGAAGTATCGGGGTTTCGGACGAAAACTCATCTGTTACAAATGTATTTCATTTTTTTGAACTTATTTGAACTCTAGACTTTTTTTGTTCAAAATGCACCATTCAGAGCCACATCGTCAATTTTCAACCCTTTCTGACTTCATTTGGTATTTTTCATGCATTTACTAATTTTTTTGAGCTAAATGACCTCGAAATTGAAAAGCATTACAAATGAACTCCGAAAAGGTTGAAAGTTGGCATGGTATCATCATTTCGCCCACATAGCATGCGCTAGAAAGAGGAGAGGGTTACAGCAAAACCTGGATGCACTTCGTGTACAAAATGGACTATCTCTTTCGAAGTATTAGGGTTTCATACGAAAACTCATCTATTACAAAGGTATTTAATTTTTTGAACTGATTTGAACACTAGACTTTTTGTGTGTTCAAAATGCACCATTCACAGCAACATCATCAATTTTCAACCCTTTCTGACTTCATTTGGTATTTTTCATGCATTTGTTGATTTTTTAGAGCTAAATGACCCTGAAATTGAAAAGCACTACAAATGAACTCTAAAAAGGTTGAAAGTTGGCATGGTATCACCATTTCACCCACATAGCACATGCTAAAAAGTTGAGAGGGTTATGGCAAAAACTGGACACACTTCGTGTACAAAATGGATAATCTCTTTCGAAGTATCAGGGTACCGGACGAAAACTCATCTGTTACAAAGGGATTTCATTTATTTGAACTCCAGACTTTTTGTGTGTTCAAAATGCACCATTCAAACCACATCATCAATTTTAAACCCTTTTTGACTTCATTTGGTATTTTTCATGCATTTATTGATTTTTTAAGATAAATGACCCTGAAATTGAAAAGCATTACAAATGAACTCTGAAAAGGCTGGAAGTTGGCATGGTATCATCATTTCACCCACGCCGCATGTGCTAAAAAGATGAGAGTGTTACGGCAAAAACTGGATGCACTTCGTGTACAAAATGGACAATCTCTTTCGAAGTACCAGGGTTTCATACGAAAACTCATCTGTTACAAAGATATTTCATTTTTTAAAACTTATTTGAACTCCAGACTTTTTGTGTGTTCAAAATGAACCATTCAGAGTCACATCATCAATTTTAAACCCTTTCTGACTTCATTTGGTATTTTTCATGCATTTACTGATTTTTTAAGCTAAATGACCCTGAAATTGAAAAGCACTACAAATGAACTCTGAAAAGGTTGAAAGTTGGCATGGTGTCATCATTTTACGCACATAGCCTTTGCTAAAAAGTTGGGAGGGTTACAACAAAAATTGGACGCACTTCGTGTACAAAATGAACAATCTCTTTCGAAGTATCAGGGTTTAAGACGAAAACTCATCTGTTACAAAGGGATTACATTTATTTGAACTCCAGACTTTTTGTGTGTTCAAAATGCACCATTCAGAGCCACATCATCAATTTTCAACCCTTTCTGATTCATTTGGTACTTTTCATGCATTTACTGATTTTTAGGCTAAATGACCCTGAAATTGAAAAGCACTACAAATGAACTTTGAAAGGTTGAAAGTTGGCATGGTATCATCATTTCACCCACATAGCATATGCTAAAAGTTTGAGAGGGTTATGGCAAAAACTGGACGCACTTCGTGTACAAAATGGACAATCTCTTTCGAAGTATCAGGCTTTCAGACAAAAACTCATCTGTTACAAAGGGATTTCATTTATTTGAACTTATTTGAACTCCAGACTTTTCGAGTGTTCAAAATGCACCATTCAAAGCCACATCATCAATTTTCAACCCTTTCTGACTTCATTTTACCTTATAAAGAGATTTAAGTGATTTTCTAGCCATTTAATGACCGTAATTCAAATTTGAAATACATCTAGATTGAACGGCTAACCATAACGGTTTGAAAAATCATATTTTTTGTGTACTTGTGTGCGACTTGAAAAATCTTCAGACCATGTAAATATCTGGTGTTCAAAAAAGAAAATGTAAAGATCTGGCAAGACAACCTGCTCCCACACGATCGGCACACTATTTCACGCCTGGAGGTTTGGAAGGTGAATGGCGGGGGTTATTAATCAGACACAGTCCTATATTGGAAAGCGTCAGTGATACGTCTCCAACGTATCTGTAATTTTTTATTGTTCCCTACTATCATATTATCTGTTTTTGATGTTTAATGGGCTTTAATATGCTCTTTTATACTATATTGGGACTAACCTATTAACCGGAGGCCTAGTGCAGATGTTTTTTTTGCCTATTTCAGTGCTTCGTGGAAAAGCAATACCAAACGGAGTCCAAACGGAATGAAACCTTCGCGATGATCTTTCTTGGACTGAAAGCAATCCAGAAGACTTGGAGTAGAAGTCTAGGAAGCCACGAGGCGGCCACGCGGCAGGAGGGCGTGCCCAGGGGGTAGGCGCTCCCCTACCCTCGTGGGCCCCTCGTAGCTCCACAGACGTACCTCTTCCTCCTATCTATACTCTTGTACCCTGAAAACATCGGGGGGGGGGGCATGAAACCACTTTTCCACCGCCGCAACCTTATGTACCCGTGAGATCCCATCTTGGGGGCTTTTCCAGCGCTCCACCGGAGCGGGATTCGATCACGGAGGGCTTCTAGATCAACACCATAGCCTCTCCAATGATGTGTGAGTAGTTTACAACAGACCTTCGGGTCCATAATTATTAGCTAGATCGCTTCTTCTCTCTCTTTGGTTCTCAATACAAAGTTCTCCTCGATGTTCTTGGAGATCTATTCGATGTAATTCTTTTTGCGGTGTGTTTGTCGAGATTCGATGAATTGTGGGTTTATGATCAAGATTATCTATGAACAATATTTGGTTCTTATCTGAATTCTTATATGCATGATCTAATATCTTTGCAAGTACCTTTGAATTATCAGTTTGGTTTGGCCTACTAGATTGATCTTTCTTGCAATGGGAGAAGTGCTTAGCTTTGGGTTCAATCTTGCGGTGCTCGATCCCAGTGACAGAAAGGGAACCGACACATATTGTATTCTTACCATTGAGGATAAAAAGATGGGGTTTATATCATATTGCTTGAGTTTATCCTTCTACATCATCATCTTGCTTAAAGCGTTACTCTGTTCTTATGAACTTAATACTCTAGATGCATCCTGGATAGCGGTCGATGTGTGGAGTAATAGTAGTAGATGCAGAATCATTTCGGTCTACTTGACGCAGACACGATGCCTATGTTCATGATCATGCCTAGATATTCTCATAACTATGCGCTTTTCTATCAATTGCTCGACAATAATTTGTTCACCCACCATAATATATGTTATCATGAGAGAAGCCACTAGTGAAACCTATGGCCCCCGGGTCTACTTTACATCATATAAGTTTCCGATCTACAATTCTAGTTTACTATTTATTTTCCAATCTATACAACAAAAATACCAAAAATATTTATCTTATTATCTTTATCATATCTCACTTTTGCAAGTGACCGTGAATGGATGGACAACCCCTTTATCGCGTTGGTTGCATGGTTCTTGATTGTTTGTGCAGATACTAGGCGATTTGCGTGTAGTCTCCTACTGGATTGATACCTTGGTTCTCAACAACCGAGGGAAATACTTACGCTACTTTGCTGCATCACCCTTTCCTCTTCAAGGAAAAACCAATGCATGCTCAAGAGGTAGCAAGAAGGATTTTTGGCGCCGTTGCCGGGGAGATCTACGCTCAAGTCAAGACATACCACGTACCGATCACAAACTCTTCTCCCTCGCATTACATTATTTTCCATTCGCCTCTCATTTTCCTCTTCCCCATTTCACCTTTGCCGTTTTATTCGCCATTTTTCCCATTCGCCTCTTTTCCGTTCGCTTCCTTCTTGTGTGCGTGTGTGTTGGATTGTTTACTTGTCACGATGGCTCAAGAAAATACCAAATTATCTGACTTTTCCAACACCAATAATAATGACTTTATCTGCACTCCGATTGCTCCCCCTACTAATGTGGAATCTTGTGAAATCAATGCTGCTTTATTGAATCTAGTCATGAAAGATCAATTTGCTGGCCTTCCTAGTGAAGATGTCGCATCTCATATGAATAATTTTGTTGATTTATGCGATATGCAAAAGAAGAGAGATGTAGATAATGATCTTGTTAAATTAAAACTATTCCCTTTCTCACTACGAGATCGGGCCAAAACTTGGTTTTCTTCTTTGCCTAAAAATAGTATTGATTCATGGAATAAATGCAAAGATTGTTTTATTGCCAAGTATTTTCCTCCCGCTAAGATCATCTCCCATAGGAACGATATTATGAATTTCAAACAACTTGATCATGAGCATGTAGCACAATTTTGGGAGAGGGTGAAACTTATGATAAGAAATTGTCCCACGCATGGTTTGAATCTATGGATAATTATACAACAAATTTATGCCGGTTTGAACTTTTCTTCTAGAAATCTTTTAGATTCGGCCGCGGGACTTTTATGGAAATCACTTTATGATAAGCTACTAAACTCCTAGATAATATAATGGTTAACTATTCTCAATGGCACACCGAGAGATCTTCCACTAGTAAAAAAAGTGCATGCAATTGAAGAAGTTAATGTTTTGAGTGGAAAGATGGATGAACTTATGAAATTGTTTGCTACCAAGTGTGCTAATGTAGATCCCAATGATATACCCTTATCCACTTTGATTGATAATACTAATGAATCTGTGGATGTGAATTTTGTTGGTTGGAATAATTTTGGTAACAATGCTTATAGAGGAAACTTTAATCCTAGGCCTTTTCCTAGTAATTCCTCGAATAATTATGGTAATTCCTACAACAATTCCTATGGAAATTATAATAAGATGCCCTCTGATTTTGAGAGTAGTATTAAGGAATTTATGATTTCACAAAAGAATTTTAATGCTATGATTGAAGAAAAATTGCTTAAGATTGATGATTTGGCTAGGAACATGTATATAATTTCTCTTGACGTTGATTCTTTGAAACTTAGATCTATCCCACCTAAGCATGAAATCAATCGGTCTCTCAAAGCCATGAGAATTTCCATTGATGAGTGCAAAGAAAGAACCGCTAGGATGCGTGCTAAAAAAGACTGCTTTGTGAAAGCGTGTTCTTCTAGTTTTCATGATAATAATGATGAAGATCTAAAAGTGATTGATGTGTCTCCCATTAAATCTTTGTTTTCCAATATGAATCTTGATAAATATGGGACTGGAGATGAGTCAACTTTAGTTAAAAGGTGTCCCAATGATTCGGAGTTTTTAGATCTTGATGCTAAAATTAATAAAAGTGGGATTGAAGAGGTCAAAACTTTACGTAGCAATGAACCCACTATTTTGGATTTCAAGGAAATTAAATATGATAATTGCTCTTTGATAGATTGTATTTCCTTGTTGCAATCCATGTTAAATTCTCCTCATGCTTATGATCAAAATAAATCTTTTACTAAACATATCGTTGATGCTTTAATGCAATCTTATAAAGAAAAGCTTGAACTAGAAGTTTCTATCACTAGAAAACTTTATGATGAGTGGGAACCTACTATTAAAATTAAGATTAAAGATCATGAATTATATGCTTTATGTGATTTGGGTGATAGTGTTTCCATGATTCCAAAAACTTTGTGTGATGTGTTAGGTTTCCATGAATTTGATGATTGTTCTTCAAATTTGCATCTTGCGGATTCCACCATTAAGAAACCTATGAGAAGGATTAATGATGTTCTTATTATTGCAAATAGTAATTATTTGCCCGTAGATTTCATCGTTCTTGATATAGATTGCAATCCTACATGTCCTATTATTCTTGGTAAACCTTTCCTTAGAACGATTGGTGCAAATATTGACATGAAAGAAGGAAATATGCCTAGCTAGGGGCATTAAACGATAGCGCTTGTTGGGAGGCAACCCAATTTTATTTTCTTTGCTTTTCATTTCTGTTTAGTAATAAATAATTCATCATGATACTGCTATGATTGTGTTTTTTGTGTTTTAATTAGTGTTTGTGCCAAGTAGAACCTTTGGGAAGACTTGGGTGAAAGTCTTTGCGATCTTGCTGTAAAAAACAGAAACTTTTGCGCTCACGAGATTAGCTGCCATCTTTTACTAGAGATTGCTTTTAGGTTGATTATTTTTTCAGATGACTAATAGGCAAATTTCTCACATCCACCAATTTATTTCAGAATTTTTTGAGTTACAGAAGTATTCGAAAGTTACAGATTGCTATAGACTCTTCGGTTTTTGACAGTTTCTGTTTTTCGTGTGTTGTTTTGCTTATTTTGATGAATCTACGAGTAGTATCGGGGGGTATGAACCATAGAGAAGTTGGAATATATTAGGTTTAACACCAATATAAATAAATAATGGGTTCAATACAGTATCTTAAAGTGGTAGCTTGTTTTCTTATACTGACGGAGCTCACGAGATTTTCTGTTAAGTTTTGTGTTGTGAAGTTTTCAAGTGTTTGGGTAAGGATTTGATGGACTATGGAATAAAGAGTGGCAAGAGCCTAAGCTTGGGGATGCCCAAGGCACCCCAAGGTAAAATTCAAGTACAACCAAAACCCTAAGCTTGGGGATGCCTCGGGAAGGCATCCCCTCTTTCGTCTTCGTCTATCGGTAACTTTACTTGAGACTATATTTTTATTCACCACATGATATGTGTTTTTCTTGGAGCGTCTTGTATGATTTGAGTCTTTGCTTTTTAGTTTACCACAATCATCCTTGCTGTACACACCTTTTGGGAGAGACACACATGAATCGTAATTTATTAGAATACTCTATGTGCTTCACTTATATCTTTTGAGCTAGATAAATTTTGTTCTAGTGCTTCACTTATATCTTTTAGAGCACGATGGTGGTTTTATTTTATAGAAATTATTGATCTCTCATGCTTCACTTATATTATTTTGAGAGTCCTTTAGAACATCATTGTAATTTGCTTTGGCTATAAAACTAGTGCTAATATGATGGGCATCCAAGATGGGTATAATAAAAACTTTCATATAGAGTGCATTGAATACTATGATAAGTTTGACACTTCATGATTATTTTGAGATATGAAGATGGTGATATTAAAGTCATGCTAGTATAGTAATTGTGAATTTGAGGAATACTTGTGTTAAAGTTTGTGATTCCCGTAGCATGCACGTATGGCAAACCGTTATGTGATGAAGTTGGAGCATGATTTACTTATTGATTGTCTTCCTTTGTGTGGAGGTCGGGATCGCGCGATGGTTAAGTCCTACCAACCCTTCCCCTAGGAGCATGCGTGTAGTACTTGGTTTTGATAACCTGTAGATTTTTGCAATAAGTATACGAGTTCTTTATGACTAATGTTGAGTCCATGGATTATACGCATTTTCACCCTTCCACCATTGCTAGCCTCTCTAGTATCACGCAACTTTCGCCGGTACCATACACCCACCATATACCTTCCACAAAACAGACACCATACCTACCTATTATGACATTTCCATAGCCATTCTAAGATATATTGCCATACAACTTTACACCGTTCCGTTTAGTATGACACGCTCCATCATTGTCATATTGCCTTGCATGATCATGTAGTTGACATTGTAATTGTGGCAAAGCCACCATTTTTTGCATATATGTCACTCTTGATTCATTGCACATCCCGGTACACCGCTAGAGGCATTCACATAGAGTCATATTTTGTTCTAAGCATCGAGTTGTAACTCTTGAGTTGTAAGTAAATAAAAGTGTGATGATCTTCATTATTAGAGCATTGTCCCAGTGAGGAAAGGATGATGGAGACTATGATTCCCCAACAAGTCGGGATGAGACTCCGGGCAAAAAAAAGGAAAAAAAAGAGGCCATAAAAAAGAATAAAAAAGGCCCAAAAAATGAGAGAAAAAGAGAGAAGGGGCAATGCTACTATCCTTTTTCCACACTTGTGCTTCAAACTAGCACCATGATCTTCATGATAGAGAGTCTCTTGTTTTGTTACTTTCATATACTAGTGGGAATTTTCATTATAGAACTTGGTTTGTATATTCCAATGATGGGCTTCCTCAAAATGCCCTAGGTATTCGTGAGCAAGCAAGTTGGATGCACACCGACTTAGTTTCTTTAGTTGAGCTTTCATACATTTATAGCTCTAGTGCATCCATTGCATGGCAATCCCTACTCCCTAACATTGATATCTATTGATGGGCATCTCCATAGCCCATTGATATGCCTAGTTGATGTGAGACCATCTTCCTCCTTTTTGTCTTCTCCACAACCACCACTCTATTCCACCTATAGTGCTATATCCATGCCTCACGCTCATGTATTGCGTGAAAGTTGAAAAAGTTTGAGAATACTAAAGTATGAAACAATTGCTTGGATGAAACCGGGGTTGTGCATGATTTAAATATTATGTGTGATGAAGATAGAGCATAGCCAGACTATATGATTTTGTAGGGATAGCTTTTTTGGCCATGCTATTTTGAGAAGACATGTTTACTTTGTTAGTATGCTTGAAGTATTATTATTTTTATGTCAATATTAAACCTTTGTCTTGAATCTTTCAGATCTGAACATTCATGCCACAATAAAGAAAATTACATTGAAAATAATGTTAGGTAGCATTCCACATCTAAAAAATCTGTTTTTGTCATTTACCTACTCGAGGACGAGCAGTAATTAAGCTTGGGGATGCTTGATACGTCTCCAACATATCTATAATTTTTTATTGTTCCATGCTATTATATTATCTGTTTTGGATGTTTAATGAGCTTTAATATGCTATTTTATATTATTTTTGGGACTAACCTATTAACCGGAGGCCCGGTGCTAGATGCTGTATTTTTTGCCAATTTTGGTGTTTCGTGGAAAAGGAATACCAAACGGAGTCCAAACGGAGTGAAACCTTCGCGATGATCTTTCTTGGACCAAAAGCAATCCAGAAGACTTGGAGTAGAAGTCTGGGAAGCCACAAGGCGGACACGGGGCAGGAGGACGTGCCCAAGGGGGTAGGCGCGCCCCCACCCTCGTGGGCCCCTCATAGCTCCACCGACATACCTCTTCCTACTATATATACTTTTGTACCCTGAAAACATCCGGGGGAGCACGAAACCACTTTCCCCCCGCTGCAACCTTCTGTACCTGTGAGATCTCATCTTGGGGCCTTTTCCGGCGCTCCGCAGGAGGGGGATTCCATCACGGAGGGCTTCTACATCAACACCATAGCCTCTCCAATGATGTGTGAGTAGTTTACCATAGACCTTCGGGTCCATAGTTATTAGCTAGATGTCTTCTTCTCTCTCTTTGGTTCTCAATACAAAGTTCTCCTCGATGTTCTTGGAGATCTATTCGATGTAATTCTTTTTGCGGTGTGTTTGTCGAGAACCGATGAATTGTGGGTTTATGATCAAGATTATATATGAACAATATTTGGTTCTTCTCTGAGTTCTTATATGCATGATCTAATATCTTTGCAAGTCTCTTTGAATTATCAGTTTGGTTTGGCCTACTAGATTGATCTTTCTTGCAATGGGAGAAGTGCTTAGCTTTGGGTTCAATCTTGCGGTGCTCGATCCCAGTGACAGAAAGGGAACCAACATGTATTGTGTTGTTGCCATCGAGGATTAAAAGATGGGGTTTATATCATATTGCTTGAGTTTACCCCTCTACATCATGTTATCTTACTTAAGGCGTTACTCCATTCTTATGAACTTAATACTCTAGATGCATGCTGGATAGCGGTCGATGTGTGGAGTAATAGTAGTAGATGTAGAATCGTTTCGGTCTACTTGACACGGACGTGATGCCTATGCTCATGATCATGCCTAGATATTCTCATAACTATGCGCTTTTCTATCAATTGCTCGGCAGTAATTTGTTCACTCACCATAATATATGCTATCATGAGAGAAGCCACTAGTGAAACCTATGCCCCCCTGGTCTACTTTACATTATATAAGTTTCCGATCTACAATTCTAGTTTACTATTTATTTTGCAATCTTTATTTTCCAATATATACAACAAAAATACCAATAATATTTATCTTATTATCTTTATCATGTCTCACTTTTGCAAGTGGCCGTGAAGGGATTGACAACCCCTTTATCGCGTTCGTTGCAAGGTGGTTGATTGTTTGTGTGCAGGTACTAGGCGATTTGCGTGCAGTCTCCTACTGGATTGATACCTTGGTTCTCAAAAACTGAAGGAAATACTTACGCTACTTTGCTGCATCACCCTTTCCTCTTCAAGGGAAAACCAACACATGCTCAAGAGGTAGCAGTCAGCTATTATGTTCACACACGGATTCTAATGCGATAATCGTGTGTAATTCAAACTACAACACTCGTAAATTCCGACGATAGGCGTGTGTACTGTTCCCGTTGATCCAGATTCCGGCCGCCAATAAATACTACCTTGCTCACGTCGTCCGCATGCATTCTCATCTACATCCTTCCCTCGCTCACCCTCTCTCTCTCTCTCAAAGCTCTGCCATGGCGCCACTGATCTGTACACGTGCCGACGAGGAGTTGCCGCCCCCCGAGGACGCTCATTCGATGCGCAGCGATGAGGAGGACCCCTACGCACCACCGGACGAGGTTGCGTCGGACCCCCCAACTTTGGATTGGTTTGGGGCTAGTACAATCTTTGTCTGTGGAAGTCACTGTCGTTGGCTAAGAAAGCCAGGCAAGTGGCGTTCAAGAAGGAGATGGCGGAGGAGAAAGCCAGGTACCAGGCGGCCTGTGAAGCCCGTGATGCCACCTGGAAAAAGGAGAAGGTGGAGCCTTGGGGGCGAGCGCGTTGTCGTGCGGAGGAGGTGTACGAAGACGGGTACTTCGCGAGGAAGGCCAAAGGCGCTAGGCGCCTCATTGTTGCGTGGAGGTGGGTCGATAAGCTCCAGCGTGCCATCGACGAGGAGATCCAGTGGGCGCCCAACAAAATGGCAAGATCGTCGACGCTCGTCCGCCAGCAAGAGGCAGATCGGTACGTCAAGCGTTGGGAGGAGAAGGAGGTAGTACTGCCTCTGCGCTGGGATGACACCGCGCATCAGGAGTGATTATTAGTTTTAGTATTGTTTGTTTTCAATTTTATGCATTGTACCTAGTAGTTAAGTATCATCACGTATATGTGATGATATTATATATATTCTGTGATTATATATATATAGTCGATCTATTCTACTAATATTAGCAGAATAACTATTCTGATAACACTTCCGCACTGCACGCACAACGCGATGGCACTGCACTCTCAGTAGCTGAGGTACTGCAACACAACGACCAGTGAACTTCGTCTCGAAAAAACTGTACGTGTTGTTTTTTGGGTATCTTTTTCGCTCTAATTTTTTAACCGTTTATCTGAATTATGTGTGTAATATATCGTTGAGAAGCTATGGAGTAGACGCAACTACGCCATGTTGAACACTTTTCAAAATTCATCATAGTTTAAGAGCAGTTTCGAAAATCGTGCGGCTCACAACGAATTACAGCGATCATTTTTTTCGCATTTTCTTCTAAACCGCTCGTTGGAATGAAACAAATGATACATCGTTGGAAAGGTATCGTCGAGGTGCATATTTTTTATAAGTATTATTTTTTTTCTAATTCTCTACGGTTTAAGAGCAGTTTTGAATTTATTAAAATCGCGGAATTGTGTTTTTTCAAAAAAATTACAATTTTCGGCACTGTTTTAGCTTCAGTTTTTAACCGTTTGTCGAAACGAGGCATGTAATACGCCGTTGGAAAGCTACGAACGAGGCGCAACTTTCATATGTTGAAATGTTTCTGAGATTCCTTACGGTTTTAGTTAATTTTGAAAATCGTGCGGCTGACCACGATATGCAGCGGCCGTTTTTCGCGAATTTTTTTCAAACCGCTCGTCGGAATGATTCAAATGGTACACCATCGAAAACATATCGACAAGGCGCAACTTTTTCACGTAGAACACTCTCTCTAATTCCTTACGGCTTAAGAGCAGTTTTGATTTTCCCGAAATGCGGACACTGTGTTTTCCGCGACACCAAAATCGACGCGTGCACTGCGTCGAACAGAAAAGCACACTACTTCAAACTGAAAATCACACTACATCAGACAGTCAAGCGAACTTCATGATTTCAAGCGAACTTCTGAGACGAGTTTCTATGAGTTTTTGTTGTCTTTTTTCCAAACTTTTCTATGAACAAGAGTGGACCGCGGAGATGACGCAAGTGAACCGCGACATATATCAAAGTGAGCCGCATTACTATCTTGTTGTTTCGCTAATTTGTTTTGCTTTTCGTGTTCGGCACAAGTGAACAACATCACTCTCAAAAGTGAACCACATCCGAAAGCCAAACGCACTGCAGGTGTTAGTGTAATCGACTGAATTTTGAGACAGACGACGCACTTCATACCGAAGGGTAATGAGCTGCTACACAAAATGGAGTGAACTACATCTTTTTGTCTCCCTTCAAACAAATTTATTCATGGCATCGAATACTGCACTGCATGTCGTGCTCGCCCGCACTGCACATCTTCACGAGCTGGAGGCACCCAAAACAAGAACTGTACTGCACCCAGACTGTACATCCAAATTTTGAAACCACAAAAAAGCTTTTGAATTTCTTTTGGAGGCTCGTTGATGGCCTTATCCTAGTAGCAAACTGCACCACCGTGACCACGACCGAGCAACTAAACTACATCACACACAAACTATAGCCGCAGGGATGCACACACCCATGAGATGAACCTCTCGAGTACATGTTCTGCACTGCGAAGATTGGGCAGATCCAGCGATGGGGATGTGATTGTGAGCACAACAAATGGCGAACCACACACCCAGATGCAAGGAGAAACTGGCGTCGGAGTCGAGCAGCTGCCTGGATCCAGTGGTGGGGAGATGCAGGAATCCATGGCGGTGCGGAGCAGTGATGCAGTACGGCTCGTGCGCCGATACACTACGGCTCGCGTGGCGATGCAGCGTGGGGCAGAGTCGAGGCCGTGGGGGGCTGGGCCGAGGCCGTGGAGGGAGTCGGGTGGCGTCGCGCGGCGGGGCATATCCCGTTGATGCCGGCGAGCGCATGGCGGGGCCGTGGCCGTGGTTGGAGTGGGGCGGCGCTGCTGGCCAGAGGCGCGCGGGGAAGATGTAGGGAGCACAGCAGGGGAAGCTGGTGGCCTGGAGGAGTAGGAGGCGGGGTGGCGCGGGCCGGGAGGAGGAGCAGGCAGGGCGGCGCCGGCCTGGAGGAGTAGGAGGCGGGGCTGCCCGGGCCGTGAGGAGGAGGAGGCGGGGAGGCGCCGGCCTGGAGGAGTAGTAGGCGGGGCGGCGTCGGCCTGGAGTAGGAGGCGGGATGGCACCGGCCGGGAGGAGCAGGAGGCGGGCCGGCGCCGGCCGGGAGGAGGAGGAGGGAGGGTGACGCCGGTGTGGCACATGTGGATCGGGAGGAGGGGAATCATGCTAGATGGAGGTGGGGTGCGCGAGAGGAGGAGGCAGACGTGGGGGCGAGTGGTGGTGTTAGCAGAATAAGAAAGTGGTGTGCAGAATAAGACTCTTAAGGGGTGTTATCATAATAGACCCACCCTATATATATATTATGAATTCCATTTTCTATCTGTTTTTGTATACTACTAATTTGACTCTAGCTATTATCATCCACATATACATAATGGAAAGCGTATATACACACATCGAAACATAACATATATGAACGGAAAACAGAGTACACACATTGAAACAGAGCAATTAACAGAGCAACACTATGATTGCTATTAATACATAGTTATCCACTTCGAAACAACTCAACAAAATAAAACGCGTCCATGAGACCATGACCAGCAGCCCTTGCCTACGGTAGCTCTTGGCTCTGCCTGAACTCGTGCAGGCGTTCATCCAAGCGGTCGACACGCTCGTGGTACATATGGAGCGCGATTTGGAGCTCCAAGTTGGCTATTTTATCGGAGATCACCAGCTCGAGGGTGCGACGGCCATGTTTCTCTACTGCGCCCTAGTGGACACCTGGGCCAAGGAGGTGGTCGAGTCTATAGACCAGCACGTTGGCATTCAGCGGGCCACGTACAAGGCGAACGGCACCACTGAAAGCACAAGTGCTCCCTGGGTGATTTTAGTAATTAATGTCAACATATCTCTTATTGGACTAATACTTTTACCTAGTATATTTCAGATAAGTTCAACAATTGAGTGGCATGGACAAGAGGATGTGGAACCCCTTCAAGATGCGAAGGACAGAAGATTGGCAAAAGCTCAAAGCTCATGACTCTACATTTTCTATTTCAGTGATCCAAGATCACATTGAGTCCGTAGGAAAGCCAATACTATTAAAAGGGATGAAGTGTTGCTTAATGGCTTGCTTGCTCAAAATGCTTAGGCATATGCTCCAAATCCCTCAACCACTCTCTCACATTCAAATATGTCCTAAACCTAAAAGTTAAACTCGGCCCCGCCGATTTGTTCTATCCGGCGCCATCGAGTTTAGTTGACATAGCCACTGCCAAAACCCTAATCAGTTCGGTCTCACCGATAGGGATCTCGGCCTCACCGAGATGGGATTGCAAACTCTCTGTTTCCTATTTGAAACATTCCAGTCTAACCGAGATGTGAGAATCGGTCTCACCTAGTTCGTAATGCAAACTTTCTGTTTCCCATTCGTAACATTTCGGTCACACCGAAATGAGCAAATTGGTCCAACAGAGTTTTCCTGACCAACCCTCTGTGTGCCTATTACAAAAATCGGTCTCACCGATTTGATGTGATCGGTCTCACCGAAATTACGTTATGCCCTAACCCAAATGAAATATGTCCCACCGAGTTGACCAAGTCGGTCCCACCGAAAAGCCTAACATTCACATTTTGAACTGAATCGGTCCGACCGAGTTTCATGATTCGGTCCCACCGAGTTTGCTGATTTGTGTGTAACGACAAGATTTTGTGTGGAGACTATCATGTGAAGCATTTGAGCAAGGAGTTCATTATCAACACACTATTTACCTTTTGGAGAGTGGTGTCTCCTAGATTGGTTAGGTGTCACTTGGGAGCCTCCAACAAGATTGTGGAGTTGAACCAAGGAGTTTGTAAGGGCAAGGAGATCGCCTACTTCGTGAAGATCTACCCTAGTGAGGCAACTCCTTCGTGGGCGATGGCCATGGTGGGATAGACAAGGTTGCTTCTCCGTGGACCCTTCGTGGGTGGAGCCCTCTGTGGACTCGCGAAACTGTTACCCTTCGTGGGTTGAAGTCTCCATCAACGTGGATGTACGATAGCACCACCTATCGGAACCACGACAAAAACATCCGTGTCTCCAATTGTGTTTTCACACTCCAATTCCATCCCTTTACTTTCTTGCAACTTGCATGCTTTACTTTCCGCTGCACATACACTCTTGGCATGCTTGCTTGAAATGTATTGTAAATGCTTGAAACTATGCTAAAAACTCTACCTCAACTCGAAGAAATTAAAAACTGCTACTTTTCTTGTTGTAGTGTCTAATCACCCCCACTAGACACCCCTTCTCCGATCCTCTCAATTGCTATCAGAGCTTTGGTCTCCATTGCTTTGGTTTAATCACCATTGGAGGAAGATGGATGAGTCTATGATCGGGAGTATTAGACGTAGAGTACCTATGATTGATGGATAATTTTATAAGGAATGAAAAATGAAATGCTTGAGATCTTCAATGAATATCATTTGAACAAGTACATTGATAATCATTGTATGCCCCCATTGATGCTTCGAATCCTGCTTTCAATGATAAACTTGACATGATTCGAAATCTTAGAACTGTTGATCTTATCACTAGAGGATTTCCTAGAAACTTTCTTGTACGCTTACCAACTTTTGAATGTGCTTACACTATATGGAAATTACTTGAGGAACAATTTCCGGACTACTCTTTGAAAAATTTAGATGTGATTTTTCAAAAGTCCATTGCTTTAAGTAAGATGAACTCTAGTGATCCCAAATTTGGTGAATGTTTATTTGAGCTTCGTGACCTTATGCATGCCAAAGGAGATGTAGGAATCATTAGTAATATCGTCTCGGAGGCCATTAGAATTCATAAAGATGAACATTGTCATGATCACATAACTAATTAATCACTCTCTCTATGTGTTGATCAATCATGAGACAATGTTGAATATGGCTATTATGATGAGGACGATGATAGTGACCTTGACCTTGATGGACAAATGAGACATTTTGGTCTTATCGGAAATCTTCGTGGTTACACAGTCGGAGGAAAGGAATGGGTGCTTGATAGTGGATGCACGGATCATATGACCGGAGATAAGGACATGTTTGATGAGCTTGCTAGAAATGATGGTCCACGAAAGTATGTTACCTTTGGTGACAACTCTAAGGGTAAAGTTGTTAGCCTTGGTAAGGTGGTCATATCCAACGATAGCTCAATCAAGAATGTCATGCTTGTAGAATCTCTCAGATATAATCTTCTCTCCATGTCTAGATTAGCTGATTTTGGTTTAAATGTGCTATTCACTCATGTTGATTGCCAAGTCTTTCGTAGAGATAATCATAATATGGTCTTTACCGGCATTCATAGAGGTGACCTATACATTGTTGACTTCACTAAGAAAGCCCAACATCGTACTTTTTTTATTGCTAAATCTTCTAAAGGTTGGTTGTGGCATAAAAGGTTAGGTCATGCCGGCATGAGAAATCTTGATAAGCTTTTTAAAGGTGATCATATCCTTGGTGTTTAAGATGTTATATTTGACAAGGATAGACTTTGTAGTGCTTGTCAAGCAGGAAAACAAGTTGGAGGAAGTCATCCCGTGAAGAACATCATGACTATGAGAAGACCACTTGAGCTACTTCATATGGATCTTCTTGGTCCCAATGCTTACAAGAGCCTTGGTGGTAACTCTTTTGGATTGGTCATTGTTGATGATTTTTCAAGATTTACGTGGGTGTTCTTTCTTGATGATAAGTCACAGGTCCAAAAGGTCTTCAAAAACTTTGCTAGGAAGGCCCAAAATCAATTTGAAGTGAAGATCAAGAAGGTTTGTAGCAACAACGGAACGGAGTCCAAGAACGCAAATGTGGATACCTTTCTTGACGAAGAACGGATTCCACATGAGTTCTCGGCAAGGTACACGCATCAACAAAATGGAGTTGTTGAGAGGAAGAATCGGACACTCAGCAAAATAGCAAGAATGATGCTAGACAAGTACAAGACGCCAAGACACTTTTGGGCAGAAGCAGTTGAGACGGCTTGTCACACTACAAATCGTCTATATCTTCACAAACTTCTCGGCAAGACGGTATACGAGCTTCTCATCGGTAACAAACCCCAAGTTGGATACTTACAAGTATTTGGCTCAAAGTGCTACATTCTTGACAAGCATCGTCGTTCAAAATTTGCCCCTAAATCTCATGAAGGTTTTCTACTCGGTTATGGCTCAAACTCTCACACTTACCGTGTCTACAACAATTTCACCCAAAAGGTTGAAGAGACAGTAGACGTGAATTTTGATGAATCTAACGGCTCGCAAGTAGAGCAATTGCCAATTGATGTAGGAGAAAAAGACCCTTCGGAGTCAATACAAGACTTGTCTATTGGCAAGATTCGCCCAACGGAGGTGAAGGAGAATACTTCATCCATTCAAGTGGAAGCCTCATCCTCACGACAAGGTGAACCACAAGTTGACTTGGAGGCATCCACAAGTGGGACATGACATGATGAAGGAAATGAGGAAGTGCTTCAGAATTAACCTCATCGACCTCCTTCTCCACCTCCACAAGGGGACAACAACACCAACAACAATGAAGAAGGACAAGAAGAAGAAGATGATGAAGAGGATGTTCCACCCCGACCCAAGCAAAAGCTTTCACGAGTTAGAGCAAGAATTGCTAGAGATCATCCCGTAGAGCAAATCTACGATGATATCCAAACCGGGAGAATCACTCGCTCTAAATCTCGTTTAGCTAACTTTTGTGAACACTACCCTTTCATATCTAACCTTGAACCTATGAAGGTTGAAGATGATCTTGATGATCCAGATTGGGTGAACGCTATGCACGAGAAACTACATAACTTCGAGAGGAACCAAGTTTGGACATTGGTTGAGAAGCCCGACAACAACCAATACATCATCGGTACAAAATGGGTGTTTCGAAATAAGCAAGATGAAGATGGACAAGTCGTACGCAACAAGGCCCGTCTCGTCGCCCAAGGGTACACTCAAGTCGAAGGTATGGATTACGGTGAGGCATATGCCCCCGTTGCTAGACTTGAGTCCATACGCATCTTACTTGCTTATGCCAATCACCATGATACCACCTTATACCAAATGGACATTAAAGTGCTTTTCTCAACAGTGAAATTGAGGAGGAAGTTTATGTTAAACAACCTCCCAGCTTTGTTAATCCCAAGAAACCTAATCATATTTACAAACTTCACAAAGCTCTTTATGGTCTTACACAAGATCCTAGAGCATGGTATAAATGCTTGACCAAATTCCTTATTGAAAAAGGATTTGAAATTGGGAAAATTGATTCCACACTTTTCACTAAAAGGGTTAATGGTGAATTTTTTGTGTGCCAAATTTATGTTGATGATATCATATTTGGTTCTACTAACCTCCATTTTAGTGAAAGTTTTGGAAAGCTAATGTCAGAAAAGTTTGAGATGTCTATGATGAGCGAACTCAAGTGTTTTCTTGGTTTGCAAATCAAGCAAACTAAGAAGGATACCTTTGTTTCTCAAACAAAGTATACCAAGGACTTGTTCAAGAAGTTCAACATGCAAGAATGCAAAGGTATGACTACACCCATGCCTACTAGTGGACATCTTGACTTGACTAAGGATGGCGAACATGTTGACCAAAAGGTTTACCGCTCTATGATTGGTTCATTGTTATATCTATGTGCCTCTCGTCCCGATATTATGCTAAATGTGTGCATGTGTGCACGATATCAAGCGGCCCCCAAAGAATGTCATCTTAAGGCTGTGAAAGGATAGTGAGATACTTAATTCATACACCAAACTCTGGCATTTGGTATCCTAAGAGGTCCTCCTTTGATCTTGTTGGCTACTCCGACTCGGACTATGCCGGTGACAAGGTTGATAGAAAGTCCACTTCGGGTACCTGTCAATTTCTTGGTAGATCTCTTGTGTCTTGGTCCTCCAAGAAACAAAACTCGGTATCCTTATACACCGCCGAAGCGGAATACATTGCCGCAGGTTCATTTGTGCTCAATTACTTTGCATGACCCAAACCCTTAAAGATTATGGGATCTATGTGAAACATGGTCCATTGCTTTGTGACAATGAAAGTGCTATTAATATTTCTCAAAACCCTGTGCAACATTCTCGAATTATGCATATTGAAGTTCGTCATCATTTCATTCGAGATCATGTTGCTAAGGGTGATATTAATCTTAAACATGTTCGCACCGATAAGAAATTAGCGGATATATTTACTAAACTACTTGATGAGAAAGTGTTTTGCAGGTTCAGAGGTGAATTAAACATTATTGATGCCTCAAACTTGGAGTAGTAACTCCATTTGGATACATGCAAGGCATGAGCCTTTGATTAATCCTTGATATTTCTCTTATGATGATGATCATATGTCTTGGATATACTTGTACCCTTGCATGTTATCTAACCCTTGTAGGTACTTGGATAAGCCAAACTCCAGGAGATTGCAACTCACTCATTTCTTGAGCGATCTCTACATCACCAAGTCTCTACAATATGGTGGTCGAAGTCAAAGAAGCATGAATCCTTTCAATATATCCTTTGACAATTTCTATATCAAATTTCATTTGGTATCAAATTTTCATGATTGTCATTTTGGATACACAAGTGCTCTTCCTTGAAAATCTAACCCATGTAGGAAGATGAACTCAAACGACAAGTGGTGCTCCCAATTCTTGATGAGCTACATCAACCTTGAGCGTCCCACACAAGTTCAACTACCTGATCAAGATCAACACCACCACCCAAGGCATGTCATTCCATCTTAGAGAAGCTTTACCCCAAGTCATGGGTCAAAGCAGCTCAACAAGATGTGAATACATCAAAATGCTTAAACGAAAAATGGCAACCCCATTTCAAGCTTAAACGATGAGTATGACCTACGATCAAGTGTCTTCACTTGACTCCTAAGTCCATATACTCTAACATAGGTGACTTTGTCGCCGACCAATTCTAGATGAAGTTCTCTAGTGTTTCTTTGTGCTCTTGCATTTGTCTCTTGCATGCTTGATTCCCCTTTCAAAAAAAACTTCATCTAGATTTCTTTTTTTCTTTCTTTTCTCTGTTATTTTATGCATTCAATTCCTTGCAAATCTTTCAGTTAATTCCTTGAAATTCTTTGTGAGATCCTCTTTGCCTAGTGAGCTGAGATGACAATTGGTCTCTCTGTGTTGAACTCGGACACACCGATTTGCCTCTTTCGGTCAAATCGAACCATCACGGTGCCACCGAAAAAAGCAACTCGGCATAACCGGTTTCAATACCGAGGAGACACTTTGTCATTTGCATTCTGCATATTTGTTACAGGTCCACTCAATGATTCTTATCCTCTATCAACATCACATTCTACAAGTTGCTTTGTCTTGTGACTCAAGGATGAAACCTATTTGACTCATGCTCCAGAAGATCCCTTCTTGGAAATTGATGTCAAAGGGGGAGTGTCGGTGTCAAAACCGGTGGATCTCAGGTACGGGGTCCTGAACTATGCGTCTATGGATCGATGGTAACAAGATACAAGGGACACAGTGTTTACCTAGGTTCGGGCCCTCTCGATCGAGGTAAAACCCTACTCCTGCTTGATTTATCTTGATGAATATGGTTACAAGAGTTGATCTACCTCGAGATTGTAATGGCTAAACCCTAGAAGTTAAACCAGGGTGATTGCTATGAATCGTCTATTGTTGTTCAGCCTCTACGGACTAAACCGTCCAGTTTATATATGCACTGGAGGGCCCTAGGGTTTATACATGACCATCTTGCAGAGGAAGGAAAGATTACAGCCGAACCTAAAACATGCCATTATACGCACACATGAGTCCTATCCGGGTACGAGAGACGATCTTCAGTGATGATCTTCACGGTCCACCAGTCCGGCCCACAATGAGTTATCCGGCCACATAAGGACCCCTCGATCCAGGACTCCCTCAGTAGCCCCTGAACCTGTCTTCGATGATGATGAGTTCGGCTTCCGTATTGTCTTCGGCATTGCAAGGCAAGTTCGTTCTTCCGAACATATCGAGGCACTATGTTCTGCAAAGAGTGTACTGTGTCCGGCTCTGCATGGTTAGTATGGCACTTAGCCTTGAGGGCAAGGCATCGAAAGAAAACGAATAGTGTGTCTTTATTGACAACTTTTTGGTGAAGCGTCGCGTCCATCCCACTAACATATCGAACCATTTTACTTCGTCCTAGTTTCGCGTTTTGAGGTATAACCCCACTAACATGTCTTATCAGAACAGAGATAATGCCCACTTATTATGGGATCCTTGTCAATGTGACGTGAGCATCCAAACCGCGCATTACGCACGACCACTTTAGGAACCGGCGAGGTTTATGGCTAAAGCGGGGGG
>LR738715.1:573599248-573646975 GCA_902687465.1 Secale cereale | reverse complement strand
CGTTCTGTATTCACAACATTATAAAAGGATATTAATCCCTTCCATTAGCCCCACACCTTCCTCAACCCTAGCTCTACAATCTTCCTAGCCCCAGCATCCTCATCTCTTGTGCCCGCAGCTCTCAGTTCCTCAACCACCACTTCCTTCCCAGCAATGGCTGGATCTGGCGCCAGAGGCAAGTGGGAGGCCTCCAGGGTTACTGAGAAGACCGTGGAGGATCTCCAGAGCACGGGCTATCTCACCGCCAACATCGCGCACCGAGTCCCCGCCCAGGATCGGGTGATTCCCGTCCCGGAGGCAGGTGAGAGAGTTGTGTTCCTCTCACACTTCGTTAGGGGGCTAGGATTCCCTCTTCACCGCTTTGTACGGAGTCTACTATTTTTCTACGGGCTGGATTTCCCTGATCTAGCCCCGAATTCAATCCTTCACATCTTCGCTTTCATAGTGGTGTGTGAAGCTTTCCTCTGCGTTCCCCCACACTTCGGCCTATGGCTCAAGACCTTCAACATGAAGCCGATGGTGGTGGACGGGCACCATGCGGATTGCGGGGGCGCTATGATAAGCAAGCTCCTGAATGCAACCTGGCCAAAGGGGTCGTTCGTGGAGACGAACAAGGTTTGGCAACATGAGTGGTTCTATATCACCAAGCCCCGCGACGCCAAATGCGCGGCGGCGCCTGCTTTTAGATCTGGACCCCCGGAGAGGCTAACCTCCTGGACCGACAAGAGTCCGAACTGGGGGTCTCAGATTGAGGTGGCGACACTCCAAGGTCGCGTGTCCGGAATGATCACCAAAGGCTACCAACTCACAACTGTGGTTCGGGTAATGCTGGCCCGACTTGTCCTTCCTTGCCAACGCCGAGACTCCTCTCTATGGGAGTTCGATCCGGTAAGAGCCCGACCCTTGAAGCATCTATACGGCTCCACGCACGAAGAGATCTGGAAACACCTCTTCAAGAGCCAGAAGGAGTGGCCAGAGGAAACTAAGGACTCAGGCTACAGCACTGCGTTCGCCGCAGTAGAGGTAATCAAAAACTCCGCCGAACATATATTCCCTCCTTATTTTAACGATAATAGGAATTGGAGTTTTTACGTGATATACAGAGCTAGACGAAGAGGCAGTTTAGATCAAGTGTCCGACCCCTTTGCCAGAAGACCCAGCCACGCCTCAACTGTTGGCGATGCTGGTTCCGGTGCCGTACAAGGCATCGGACAAGAAGTCCAATAAGAAGGACAAGGAGGCCAAGAGCGGCCCCCGCCCCGCGGACGCGAAGTCTGAGGAGATCAACATCCTCTCCTCCGAAGAGGAGGAGGATGATGAAGAAGAAGAATCCCCCGCCCAGGGCAAGAGGAAGAAGAGGGTGGCCCCTGCTGGCACAGGCAAGGCCACACCCCAAAGGAGGCTAAACCTCCCCGCCCGTTCGGAATCATCGTCCGAAAACAGCTTTGTAGTGAAGCCTAGGGAGAAGCCCCTAGCCGAAACGTAAGTTGTTCGGATATATTAATTACTGCACTTTGTTTATTTCACCATATTAATGCTTTTTAAGTATTTCTCACCTACTGACCTACAGCCCTCCCCGAGCACACCCCAATGCCTCCTTATCGGAGGGGAACTCTCTGCCGTCTGGAGAGATGGAGAGCGACCCACCGGTCGGAGCTCCATCGCTCATGGCCTGCGGGGACACCGAAGTGTCCTCCCAGCGTGCGTCTCCTGCTCAAGGAGATGGGGGCAGGGCAAGCGATAAGGTGATCGAGGGTAACACATCGGCTGCCGCTCACCATGGGGAAATAGTCCCCATAGAGACCAAAGGCGGGGGTCCCAGAAAATCCGGGGCCCAGCCGAATACTGATCCGGAGCCTAGTGCGGCTTTGGAGTCCGAATACCAGAGCCCCAAGGCGGGGGAAGATACAACTGTTCCTATGGCGTCCGATGTCAAACCGGAGGCACCGGACCCTCTGGAGGGAGCGCTACAAAGTGCTTCAGTCATGGAGGAGCACCGCATCATAATGGGTGCGGTGATGAAGAAGATTTAGTCCGTCAAAGGCGGACTAAATGAAGCCTTCAACAGCCTATTAATAGGCTTCGAGGTATGCAATGTAATGTTCTTTATGGAACTTTATTTATTTTATATACACATATATAATCAGTAGCCCCTGATGCTTTGTGTGATTCTGAACAGAATCGGACGAACTATCCATAATATAGCATATTATAGAGCTAAACTATATGCTTTTGCATTTGAACATGCTTCACTAGTTGCGGCAACTGCACAAGTTGCAGAAGTTTCCGAACTAAATCGGAAGCTCTCGAAGGCCAACGCAGACCTCGATCGTGTCAACCAGCGTTTGGATGAGACGCAAGGTATGCGAATTTGAAAAATTGAGATGTTAAGAAGACTAATAATTTAATTGATTATGGGTATAAACTCTTTGTGATATTCTGTATTAAATAGTTGGCGCCACTGAGCTCGAGGCCCTCAAGGGCGACCTCGCGAAGGCCAAGAAGGAGGCCGAAGCGAGCAAGGCAGCCGCTGACTAAGCGGTTGCTGATCTCGAGGCCGAAAAGGCCGTGTGCCAAAAGCACGAGGCTCAGGTGGCCGAAGTCGAAACTGAGCTCAACTATGCTATTCGCAAATGCGAGGCATTGGAAAAAATGACTTCAAAACAAGCGTCTGAGCTTACTGTGGTAGTCAAAGCTGCCCGAGAGGCACGAAGCGAGTCATGTTGCGTCTATGAGGAAGTCAAGCAGGCGCGGGAGATAGCATCTGGTAAGACTTTTCTCTTACAGAGCATCTTCGGAGGGCAGAAGTACCTTGAGCTAACACGGTTATGGAGTTCTCCAGGCGTGTTTGCGGATCTCCTGAGGAGTAGTCCTGACACCGCCCAATACTTCCGAGCCCAGGAGGGGAACAACACAGAGAAGTTGTTCTGGTCGCAGTTCAATGCGCCAAAACATCCGGTGCCCCTCAACGACCAGATGAAGAAGCTGGTTGAGCTGCACAATATAGCGGATTCGGCCATGAATGACTTGATTGTCCGGCTGTGGCCCGCTGAGCCAATCCCAAGTAGCTACTTCGGATTGGTGAAGCGGCTCGTCGAAGCGAGTCCGCGGGTCGATGGGTTGAAGCGTTCGACCTGCATAGAGGGTGCTCGGATGGCCTTCGCCCGTGTGAAAATGCACTGGGCGAAGATGAAGGCGCATGACATAGGCACTGCTGGCCCGCCCAAAGGGAAGGAGCACCGCAAGCCAGAGAGATACTTTGAGGATGTCATAGAAGGCGCCTGCCTTGTAGAAGGCCAGTGCTCAAAGGATATTATCTTTGAGTAATTGTATCCGACTGTAAAGACTTAAGCTTATGAACCGATGTATATATAATTTTTGTGCTATTATAATGTGAGCGACTTTCACCTCCTGTGCGGCCGTTTATTTAAATCTAAAAGTTTCCAGTCGTCGGCTTCAGCCACCATGTAAATATTACTGGGGTGTTCGGTCATATACATAAACACTCTTTATCCAACATCTTGGTCCATGTAGGAGGTGTATGCAGAGCGAACCAGGCAATCAGACTATGCGACTTTATTGCTTTCACTTAGCCATATGAGTTTGGCAAGCGGGACTAAGTACTAGCCCCTAGTGCGTATATGGTGTTTCCGAATTAAGGTATCCATTTGTACGCGGCTGGGCAAAAAACCAACCCTTCGTATAACACGGGGTAGATCTCCATCGATCGTAGTATGACACTAAGTCACCGGATCACAGACCAGATTCTCGCCTATCATGACAGTCAGTTTTCGGCTTTCTCTACTGAGGTACTTGACCGGACGAACCCGAAGTACAATCGCAGTAGTTCCCCCTTTACACCCTAGCCGAACAATCGAGAACGTAGGGGTAAGCACAGGAGCCGGGCAACCCAACTATTGACCCAAGACATGATTCGGAACTGATGCATATAAAGCAATATCGAGGACGCCGAATACTCCCTATAGGTGTTCAGACTTTTCAACATATACCGGGCCGAATACAGCCCCTGGTAATAGACCCTGGTGTCAAGGCACATGTGGCAATCTGACATCGGGAGAGAACACAGGTGGTGAGAGAATAAAACTCCAAACACAATATGAACCAAACTGCTTCTATAATATCCCGTTCTAGTACGGCGAGCCGTATACTTACAAATAATGTCGATAATATCCTTGGACATTTTACATGCCAGAAAAGTATAAAACAAAAAGAGATAAAAGGTTTACACAGGGTCTTTATCTAAAGAAACCTTAGAGTGGGGCCCTGCTCCACGTCTGCGCCGTTTTCTCCCTTGTGATGTGTCCTTGAAGGGGGAAGTGGGATGGCCATCTGTAAAAAAAACCGGAAAAAAGAATCCAGTGTGGTTGTAAACAAAGGTGGTTCGTTTAATGAACCTTGAAAGATAATTTTAGAGTCCGAATAGGGTCGAGCCAAACTATGGACTGTTTGTATGCAGTGTGCCCCCAGCGCCGCCCAAGACATTTTAAGGTCATAATTATGTACACGAGGCATGTATGCTACCACCTTATGGGGCAGTCGATGGGGGCGTAGTTGCTAATCGATCTCAGGTTCATCTGAGCTGTCGCACTGAGGCGTATGCCGGACATGTCTAGCTGTGTCCGCGGTCTTAATGACCGATGAGCTGTTCGGCTTGAATATGCCGTTTTGGACTTCGGCTGCTAGGGCCACAGTGTCCTCCTCCGTACGGAGAGAGCGCTCCATATTTCCATTGACCATGATGACGCCACGTGGTCTAGGCATTTTGAGCTTTAAATAAGCATAATGTGGGACTGCATTAAAGCGGGCGAAGGCCGTTCTTCTGAGTAGTGCATGATAGCCACTTCGGAACAGAGCTATGTCAAAGATTAGCTCTTTGCTTCGAAAGTTATCGGGAGAGCCGAATACAACCTCCAATGTTAAAGAGCTCGTGTAGCGGGCTTCTATGCCCGGTATTGCTAGCCACTCTGTCCCGTCCATGAGGTGGCCGGTCCGGCTTACCGGTGGTATTGTTCTTCGGCGGTATAGGCGCAATAGCTTTGTCATCGAATTCGGGCAACAGTTTACGCTTAGGATAGCCCTTTGTTTGGCGATTGCAGCCATATATTTCCTCAGCATCTAGCACTTTGTTCCATCTATCATTGAGCGTGTCCTGTGCGGCTTTAAGCCGTTGCTGCTGCTTTTTCAGCCTCCTTGCGGTGGCAATAAGCCTCCGATGGAAGCACTCTTATTCTAAGGGTTCTTCTGGGACGATGAATTCATCGTCGCCCAGGCTAACACCCTCTTCGGTGACAAATTGATAATTGCTGTCTTCGGCATCGCTGTGATCAGGCTGCGGTCCCGGACTGTGTTCGCCGTCCTCTCGCTCGCCCTGCTCCATCGCTGGATCTGTGGAGTCATCGGCTTGGTCCGGATAATCACCGTCGTCAGTGACAGTGTTGCTATCTTTCCCTTTACGGGATCAAGATCGGTGCTTCTGACGCTGACGCTTGGGAGGTTCATCGACAGGCTTATCCTTTTTGGGATCATTATCGCCATTGTCCTCCTTCTCTTTAGGTGTGTCCACCATATATATACATCGTATGAGGACGTAGACGTCCATCGCCCGGTTACAGGCAGGTTTTGGTCTAGATCTGCTTCCGCTTCAAGGTCCATCCCTTCGAAGTCTTCGGAAGCGTAGTCAAGTAGATCGGTTAAATATTCGACCATGTCTACCTAGTGGGTGGTGGGTGGGAAGCAAAATTCTCCATCCTCAGCCTCCAGTTCAAACCGGATATAATTCGACTGTGAGTCCCTGCTAAGGAGAAGGATTTTAATAAGTTTAGCACGTCGCCTAAAGGTGAGTGCCAGAAGATATCTGCGGAGCTGAATTTGACGATAGGCGCCTGATCAAGCTTGAAAGACGCAGATGCACACGGTTCAGAACCTTTAGCCGGAGACGAGTCCGAAGTTCCAGTAACACAGATCCCGCTCAAGGTTGGGTCTGTGTGCGGCTCCAGCGCTGCTGAGTCTACGGCTTCCGTGACGGGGTTGAGCTTCCCGTCCTCGAGTGACGCGATCTGCTCCGGATCTAGGGCCAGAGCAGTTACAGGTGCTATCCCCTGGATGTGGTCCGATGGTAGATTTAGGTCATGTTCATCGCGGTGGCAGGGAGCGGTGGCCATGGGAACGAATCCGTCGAAGATCAATTCTCAGCGGATAACAGCAACATAGTTCAAGCTCGAGGTGGCCTTCTGCGTTGGCACGGAGCGTGAAGCCACCAAACACAAAAAGTTGTCCGGGAGGGAAGATCTCCTTAGCGGTGGTGTCGTCGTTGTTGACGAAGCGATCCATCAGTCCTTTGGTCGATAACATAGTGGAACTCTCAATGAAAGCACCAATGTCGGTGTCAAAACCGGCGGATCTCGGGTAGGGGGTCCCGAACTATGCGTCTATGGATCGATGGTAACAGGAGACAAGTGACACAGTGTTTACCCAGGTTCGGGCCCTCTCGATCAAGGTAAAATCCTACTCCTGCTTGATTGATCTTGATGAATATGGTTACAAGAGTTGATCTACCTCGAGATCGTAATGGCTAAACCCTAGAAGTCTAACCAGGGTGATTGCTATGAATCGACTATTGTAGTTCAGCCTCTACGTACTAAACCCTCCAGTTTATATATGCATCGGAGGGCCCTAGGGTTTATACTTGACCATCTTGCAGAGGAAGGAAAGATTACACCTGAACCTAAAACCTGCCATTATACGCACACATGAGTCCTATCCGGATACGAGAGACGATCTTCAACGATGATCTTCACGGCCCACCTGTCCGGCCCACAATGAGTTATCCGGCCACATGAGGACCCCTCGATCCAGGACTCCCTCAGGGAGAGAGGGCACATCAAATCTTATCACACAAAGGGGAGAAAGAGAGAAAGCTCATCCAAGCTTATCCTCAGATGCTCATTATTAAAAGAGGAGAGAAGTCACATGTCTTCTAGAGGGGAAAGACATGTCATTATTTGTTATGATTATTTGTCTTGATCTGATTTTCTTTTCCCTACCTTCTCCCATTATCAAACATAAGATTCAGGGGGAGAAAGACATCTAAGGGAAGAAAAGCTTCGAATTCATTGCATATCTTTCTGGGGACATGTCTACTTCGATAGAGTACCTCGTACTTACTGATTACATGTCATCCCAATCTTCGTACTCTTGTGGTTTGCCACTCTTGCTCTGCTTAGTAGATGTTTCTGTGTTATCTAACCTTGTTTACTGAGGTGCATCTCTTCCAAAGCTAGTTCAAGACCACAAGGTAAGTATGTGCATCACACTCATGTGCATGATGATCTCTTGCTGATGTACATATTATTTGCAAGGACTCATGAACACGTAGGTACATTTTCTATATTCATTTGCTCTGATGCATACAGCCAAGATACATGTAACTCATTGCTTGCTCTGACATGCTTAGGCATTCACTTGCATCTATATTCCATATTCACATGATTGCATACATGTAGGGGAGTGTATGACTGTTACATGTCTTACCAAAGCTTTACTTGCTATTCTCTATATCTTTATCTAAAGCTTTGATGTATGTTGTCATCAATTACCAAAAAGGGGGAGATTGAAAGCACAAGTGCTCCTTGGGTGATTTTCATAATTAATGTCAACATATCTCTTGTTGGACTAATACTTTTACCTAGTATATTTCAGATAAGTTCAATACTGGAGTGGCATGGACAAGAGGATGTGGAACCCCTTCAAGATGCTAAGGACAGAAGATTGGCAAAAGCTCAAACCTCGGGAATCTACATTTTCTATTTCAGTGGTCCAAGATCACATTGAGTCCATAGGAAAGCCAATACTATTAAAAGGGGATGAGGTGTTGCTTAATAGCTTGCTTGCTCAAAATGCTTAGTGATATGCTCCAAATCCCTCAACCACTCTCTCACATCCACATATGTCCTAAACCTAAAAGTCAAACTTGGCCCCACCGAGTTCTGTTGACATAGCCACTGCCAAAACCCTAATCAGTTCAGTCTCACTGATAGGGATCTCGGTCTCACCGAGATGGGATTGCAAACTCTCTATTTCCTATTTGAAACATTTCGGTCTAACCGAGATGTGAGAATCGGTCTCACCGAGTTCGTAATGCAAACTTACTGTTTCCCATTCGTAACATTTCTATCTCACCGAAATGATCGAATCGGTCCCACCGAGTTTGCCCGACCAACCCTTTCTGTGCCTATTACAGAAATCGGTCTCACCGATTTGATGTGATAGGTCTCGCCGATTTGATGTGATCGGTCTCACCGATATTACGTTATGCCCTAACCCAAATGAAATTGGTCCCACCAAGTTGACCAAGTAGGTCCCACCGAAAAGCCCAACGTTCACATTTTAAACTGAGTCGGTCCGACCGAGTTTCATGATTCGGTCCCACCGAGTTTGGTGATTTGTGCATAACGGCTAGATTTTATGTGGATGCTATATATACCCTTCCACCTCCTTTTCATTCGAAGAGAGAGCCATCAGAACAATCCTACACTTCCATTACTCATTTTCTGAGAGAGAACCACCTACTCAAGTGTTGAGATCAATATATTCCATTCCTACCACATAAATCTTGTTCTCAGCCTTCCCCAAGTTGTTTTGCACTCATTCTCTTCTTCCACCATATCCATATCTGTGAGGAGCTGTTTGAGTGTTGGGGAGATTATCACTTGAAGCATTTGAGCAAGGAGTTCGTTATCAACACACCATCTATTACCTTTTGGAGAGTGGTGTCTCCTAGATTGGTTAGGTGTCACTTGGGAGCCTCCAACAAGATTGTGGAGTTGAACCAAGGAGTTTGTAAGGCAAGGAGATCGCCTACTTCGTGAAGATCTACCCTAGTGAGGCAAGTCCTTCGTGGGCGATGGCCATGGTGGGATATACAAGGTTGCTTCTTCGTTGACCCTTCGTGGGTGGAGCCCTCCGTGGACTCGCGCAACCGTTACCCTTCGTGGGTTGAAGTTTCCATCAAGGTGGATGTACGATAGCACCACCTATCAGAACCACGACAAAAACATCCGTGTCTCCAGTTGCGTTTGCACACTCCAATCCCATCCCTCTACTTTATTGCAACTTCCATGCTTTACTTTCCGCTGCTCATACACTCTTGGCATGCTTGCTTGAAATGTATTGTAAATGCTTGAAACTATGCTAAAAACCCTACCTCAACTCCAAGAAATTAAAAACTGTCACTTTTCTTGTTGTAGTGTCTAACCCCCCCTCTAGACACCTCTTCTTCGATCCTCTCAGTCACTCATGCGAACGGCGTGGCGGGCGTCTAGTGCAAGTACGGTGCAGCCGGCCTCTGCTGCAAGTACGTCGCTGAGGGCCTCTGCCCACTCCTGGCGAGGAATGGGGGTACTTAAAGGACGTGTACCCAGCTGCGACGCCGTGTCGACAGTAGGCAAGCGCCGATGGATCCGCTCTTGCTGTGCGGCGCGCCGCGCCTCTCGCTCTGCGGTGCTCCAATGGTCTTGCCATGCGGTGAGCCGCAGCCTATCGATGCGGACGCGCCTAGCTTGCTCTGCGGCGCGCCATTGATCATGTTGTGTGGCGAGCTGCAGCCTGTCGGCGCTGACATGCCTATTTTGATCCGCAGCGCTCACGTGCCATGCGCCAAAGGTCTTCTCAACCCTGGCAATGAGGCGCATCACGACGTCATCCATCGCGTTGCCGGGGAGCTCCCCAGCCTCGACGGGCTGTGGTGCTTGCTCGTTTTCCTCGTCAACGAGGTTGATGGCAGAGGCGAAGCTTTGGTGGGTTGGCATGCTTGGAAAAGGTGGATGTGCTACATGCTGCGCTTGTCGCCTCCGTGCATCGCGCGCCGCCTAGGTTTATGCACAGTATCGCTGGGTGGCGGGAAATAGGTGAGAAAATGGCAGGAAACGGTGGCGTGTTCAAAAAACACCGTCAATTAATGGAAACTTAGCATAGAAGGAACATCGAGTTAGCACAATAAGTAGACGATGATCAGATGAACATGGACCACACCAGGGAACCCGTCGGTGATGAATTCATCAATCGCAAATGGTTGAATACTAGCAAGCGTTTGCCCACAACACACATGGCTTATTCCATCACAAACAGGTCTGATGGATCAACTGTATGCCACGTATCGCACATTGTCAAAAAGTAATGCGATATAAAAAAACAAAACAAAACAAGGACCTTGAGGTTAATTCCACCCCACAACACACACGGCTTATTCCGTCACAAATAGGTCGGATGGATCTACTGTACGCCACGTATCGCACATTGTCAAAAAGTAATGCGGTAGACCTTCTTTAACATGTGTTAAAAAAACAAAAAAATTTAAAACCCACTGATGGGATATATCATGAAGGTCCTTAATGGACATTTATGATCTAAGGACCTTCATGATCCAACCCATCAGTGGGTTTTTAAATTTTGACAACTTCCCGTCCTGTCACCCATCTCATGGCTGCTCGAGCCTGAGCATAGTTAACTTGAGAGTTATCTTAGATGAGCTATTGGTGGGACAACTAGTCCTTGCTGATATAGGATGCTCTCTTCGCATCCTTACGGCGTACCCAGATGACCGCCCGTTGCCCAATGGCTAATAGATGTTGTGTAGACAGAGCATATCACATACATATTATTAGAAGCAATCGTCTGTGTTATTATCGTTATCGCACACATTTCTGGTTACAGACCTGTTTGCCGTGTACCACACACATCTTGTTATATTGAACCGTTTCTGTTCTCTTGTCTCAACGCAAATAGTTCATCCGAGTGAACCGCATGCCGTACATCGCACACACATTGATCTGACTAACCATTTCTTTTGTGTTGCCTAATCACAAACAGTTCATCCGAGCGAACCGTATGATGTATATCACACACACCTTCATCTGACTGCCCGTTTCTTTTATTCCTCCTCATCGCAAACAGTTAATTGAACTGAACCGTATGCCTTGCATCGCACGCGTAATTAAAATCTGAACTGTGTTTGATGCATCCGTCATCGCAAACGTTTTGCACCTTTTTTGACGGGTTTTTACACCCCCGTTTGCGATTATTGCATCGCACACCGTTTTGTCGAAGGGTCTCTAATCGTAGTGTCGCCTTAGCAGCATCCTACAGTAGTGCCCACTTGCTTTTACCCATCTACCTATTTACCAATCTATTACCCGAGAGGAATTGACAACCCCTCTTACGCGTCGGTTGCAAGTATTTGTTCTTTGTGTGCAGGTACCGTTTACATAGTGTTGCTTGAGCCTACTAGTTTGATAACCTTAGTTTCACATCTGAGGGAAATACCTACCGTCGTTGTGCTGCATCATCCCTTCCTCTTTGGGAAAATACCAACGTTGTTCTAGCCGCATCAATGGCTGACTGGAGGCGGAGGAGGAGCCTGACCCCTTGGGCCTTTGCCTGCGTACCGAACTAGCTGGTGGAGGGGGTCTTCTTCCTTGCACTCGCGGCATTGACGGGTGGAACTGGAGCGGGGCCAAAAGTCCTTGGTACCACGCCGGCTACGCCACCTTGGACGAGGTGATTCCCCTGCCACTTTGATGACCCACAAGTATAGGGGATGAATTGTGGTCCTTTCGATAAGTAAGAGTGTCGAACCCAACAAGGAGCAGAAGGAAATGATAAGAATTTTTTTGCAAGGTATTCTGTGCAAGTACTAAAAATAACGGTAATAGATAGTTATGTAGTAGCATAATTCGTAACAAGTAATAAGTACCAATAGTAACAAAGGTGCAGCAAAGTGGCCCAATCATTCTTATTGGAAAAGACAAGTGAGAAAGTTCACTCATATAAAGCAAAGTGTTCTCGAGGACACATGAGAGTTCTCATCCAGTCATGTCCATCATGTTTAGTTGATTCGCGTTCGCTAATTTGATAATTCTATATGTGGGTATACTGGTGCTAGGGTGTTGTTCTTATTTGAACAAGCAACCCTCTTATGATTACCCCCTCTCACAAGCATCCTCAACTATGAAAGAAGAATTAAGATAAATCTCACCATAGCATAAAACATATGGATCTAAATCAGTCCCTTACGAAATAATGCATGAAATAGGGCTTAAGCTTCTGTCCTCTTGCAACTATCATCTACTTATTACTTCCCAATGCCTTTCCCTAGGCCTAAATGTGGGAAGTGTCATGTAGTCGATGTTCACACGATGCCACTAGAGGAAAGACAACATACATATCATCAAAATATCCAACGAATACCAACTTCACATGATTACTTATAAGTTATAACAAGACTTCTCCGATGTCCTCAAGAACAAAAGTAAGTACTCACAAATCATATTCATGTTCAAGATCAGAGGGGTATTGAATATCCTTGAGGATCTGAACATAAAATATTCCACCAAATAAACCAACTAGCATCAACTACAAGATGTAATCCACACTACTAGCAACCCACATGTAGCAAACTGAGGCTTTCATATAAAGATTGAATACAAGAGATGAAGTAGGGTATGAGATGAGATGGTGCTAGTGAATATGTTGATGAAGATTGGTCCTCCCATGATCATAGGATTGTTGTTGATGTCGATGGCTTCAATTTTACCCTCCTAGAGTGAAGTACCCCCGACGGAATCGCTCCACCGGAGAGCAGAAGTGCTCCTTGATGTCTACTATGCAACTTTATTCTTGTAGACTCGTGTTGGGCCTCCAAGCGTAGAGTTTTGTAGGACAATAGCAATTTTCCCTCAAGTCGATGACCTAAGGTGCACTAGTTCGGAGAAGAGATGGTGATACAAATGTAGTAATGATAGTAGACATTGATTTTTCTAATAGTAACAATAAAAATAGCAAGGTAACGAGTAACAAAAGTGAGCATAAATGGTATTGCAATGCTGGAAAATGAGGCCTAGGGTCCGTACTTTCGCTAGTGCAATGTCTCAACAATGCTAATATAACTGGATCACATAACCATCCCTCAACGTAAGATGAAGAATCACTCCAAAGTTCCTATCTAGCGGAGAACATAGAAGAAATTGTTGGTGGGGCACGAAACCACCTCAAAGTTATTCTTTCTGATCAATCTTTCCAAGAGTTCGTACTAAAATAACAGAAAGTTTCCTTTCCGATCGATCTATCCAAGAGTTTGTACTAAAATAACACAATGTTATCCTTTCCGATCGATATTTAAAAAGTATGTACTAAGGTAACACAATATGATACACATTAACCAACTCTAATGCCACCTAGATACTCCAATGTCACCGTGAGTATCCGTTAGTGGCTTATACGATATGCATCAAACAATTTCAGATTCATAATACTCAATCCAACACAAAGAACCTCAAAGAGTGCCCCAAGATTTCTACTGGAGAAACAAAGATGAGAACGTGCATCAACCCCTATGCATAGATTACCCCAATGTCACCTCAGGAATCCGCGAGTTGAGTGCCAAAATACATATCAAGTGAATCAATATGATACCCCATTCTCACCATGGGTATACATAGCAAGACATACATCAAGTGTTCTCAAATCCATAAAAGTATTCAAACCGATAAGAATGAAATCGCAAAGGGAAAACTCAATTCATCACAACAAGATAGAGTGGGAGAAACACCATATGATCCAACTATATCAACAAAGCCCCCGATACATCAAGATCGTGCCATCTCAAGAACACGAGAGAGTGAGAGAGATTGAACACATAGCTACCGGTACAAACCCTCAATCCCGAGGGTGGACTACTCCCTCCTCATTATGGTGGCCGTCGGGATGATGAACATGACCACTAGTAATGATTTCCCCCTCAGGTAGGGTGCCGGAATAGGGTCTAGATTTTTTTTTCGTGGCTACAGAGGCCTGTGGTGGTGGAACTTCTGATCTAGGGCTATTTCTGGAGGTTTATGTATTTATAGGATTTTTGGGCCTCGATTTCACGCGAAGATGGGACTCGAGGTGGGCACGATACACCAGGGCGCACCTAGGGGGCCAGGCGCGCCCTGGTGGGTTGTGCCCACCTTGTGGCTCTTCTGGCCCTCCCACAAAGCTTCTAGTGCCTCTTTTATTCCAAAAAAATCGTCAAAAAGTTTCGTTGCATTTGGAGAACTTTGATTTCTGCACAAAAAACAATACCACGGTAGTTCTGCTGAAAACAACGTCAATCTGGGTTAGTTCCATTCAAATCATACCAAAATCATATAAAATTGTTGTAAACATGGCATGAATACTTCGTAAATTATAGATATGTTGGAGACGTATCACTCCTGCCCAGGTTCTGCCTTGAGACGACGGCGCTTCGTGCCGAAAGTCGTCTACTTATTTTTTTGCTAGGTCAAAACCCTTCATATAGCAGAAGATGGGCACCAGAGGTCTGCTATGGGCCCCACAAGGCATCAGGGCGCGCCGAGGGGGTGGCCGCACCCTGTTGCCTTGTGAGCAGCAGGTGCCCCTCTGGTATTTCTTGATTCCAATATTTTTATATATTCTATAAAAATCCTCATGAAGTTTCAAGCCATTTGGAGCTCTCTAGACTAGCTATCTCTAATGTAGCTCTTTTAGGTCCAGAATTCCAACTGCCGAATCTCCCTCTCCATATAAATCTTGCAAATTAAGAGGGAAAAGACATTAGAATTGCATCATAAAGTGAAATAATGACCAAAACATTATAAATACCAATAGGAAAACACGATGCAAAATGGACGTATCAACTCCCCCCAAGATTAGACCTCGCTTGTCCTCGAGCGAAAGACGAACTTGATAAGTATGACCACATGTTTAAAGGGATAGAGGTGTTGATAATACAAAATACCTACATGGTAGCATAATGATCATTATCATAGCAGCAATATATCATCATAAAACTTCTCATGATAACGTAATATTCATTCACAAAATTGAAGTGTGTAGCATATACTTTCTTCAAAACAAACAACATATATTCTTAGTCATTGGAGCAATTACAAATCATCATATTTCAAGGAAGAGTCTATGTAAGAGCTTTTGTTTAGCAAGTACACATACTCAACCATCATATAGTCTTCTATGATTTCTAACACTCAAATGTATTTTTGAGAATAAATGTTTCCGTCAGACACATAGGAAGATGGCGGTTTATGTCTTTAACCTCCCAACTTGTTTACCTCAAGGATAAGGTCAACAATAATAACTCATGATTATCTACATCCAACTAGATATATATGTCTGGATGTTTCCCCACCACATGATGCTTGCCAAAAGAGAGTAAATAAAAATAGAATAGGGATAGTTACTTTTTTTTGAAAAGGGGAATATATTAGTATCGTGAAGATACCAATTACACTCAGCCTCTACACCATCAAGATACCTCAAAGACATCTAGGCTGCAGACAACACGAAATGAAAAGAAAAAACAAAGACCTCGCCATAGTGATCGACTCCTCTCAGCAACAGCACACAAACCACCACCAAAGACAACACCCAGAAACCGGGTAGGGATCTTATACCCCGGCTCCCAACCTCCTTTGCCACAAGGCCCAAAGCCGTTTTGATAGCCATGTCAAGTTAGCCTAATGCAATGCATGTCCGTGTCCGACACAAACAATTTAGTTCAAGGACACCTAGTAGCACCCCAATTTTATGAGCCCGCTACTAACGTACTTAACGTGCGAAGGTGCAACATCGGAAATATATGGAAAACATGCTTGATATTAAGAGGGATCTTTCTACCATTTAACATGCATAGAAAACAAGAAGCAATATCAATCACAAATAAATAAATATTTTGTGAAATTGTATGGTTCCTTCATGGATGTCTTTCTAGGCCGGCTCCAACTCCGATGACCAGGTCGGAACTCCATCTCGTTCATCATGCCAGGATGCCAAGGCCTCGAACTTGATCTATGTCCTCCAAGTACTACATCTAGTAATGAATTCTATAGAGAATCACAAGTCAACACGTATGCTGTTATACAATACAATGACATCACTTTGGCTCCTACCGGCTGACAAATCATGACATGCATGCCATAATTAATTTACACACACGCATCACATGCACATGAGACATACTATTCACATCAAACCTGCAAAGCAAAGTTATGCATCCAATCACATTTTACCAGTTTTGATTGATCATGTATGAAATCAGAGATCACATCTGTACTCCGATCACGTCGAATTTTCCGATCTGACCGATTTCATTGATCATAGCGAAATCCCGATAGCAGAACCGACTGATAGGGGTAGGTTGTGCCATGAACTTATCGATTCCAATCATCAGAAAACATAGCCACAATGATCCCCATGTGCAATTGATCTCATCAACTATGCACATAGTCGATCTCATAAACGGCAACATATATCTTCTGCCACCTCCACAAATCAAATATGCATCCAATCTCAATCTAAATCCTATAGAAGAGGCTCTAATACCACTATTGGGCTATGCTAGGTGCATCGGGTGCAACATAAAATTTTCCTACTCGCAGATCAACCAGGAACATGCTACGGGAGATGAATCACGAATCGTTACCACTAGACACGCAGTGCCGTGCCGCGGAAGTAGATTTGGGGTAGCGCATCACACGGGCCATCTTCTCCTCGTCATCCCACATAGCGGATCGGATCCCACGATCAGGTTCACCGGAGTAGTGCAAGTGCACCGCCTCTAACGGTATCCGTGCGCGTAGGAGGAACATCGTGCGGCGGACTGCTATGTCCGATCACACAACGGACGAAGTGTGGAGATGGCTAGTTGCAACAAATGCAAAGCCTAGTTACAACACTGAAGTAATCAACTGAGTGAGTGTGTCGTGCCTCCACTATGTATATGCATCCATCATGGTCTCAACACTTGGGCCTCGCACAGATCCTAAAGCCCGAATTATGTTCGACCTAGATCCGAGTCCGAGTAGGATCACATCTGACTCGTGGAGTCGGATCCATCCTCATAGGTTCCTTTCCTTAAGCACGCGACCCCTTAGGTTGAAGTCGTCTTGGCCATAGGTCGAATCACCTCCGACCTGATCGATTGGTAGAGGCCTCTAGCAAGGCATGTCGACCACCAAGTCGACAATGAATTGAGCTGGTTGGCAAACATGTACAATGTGGCACACTTCTGTTCCCTTTGCCACACGATATATGTTGTCGGGCTCAAGGCGTTTCTAGCATCGTTGTGCTAGCCCGGCCTCTTTCTCGATCAAGTGATGCCGGCCACTAACCGAATTATCTCATAATCCTTGTCGCATGGCCATGCTTATCTTGGTCGGATCACACAAGGGGTTATGATGCCCGACTTAATCGTGCACTAAACATACATGCAAATGTGCATGATCAAGATCAAAGAATCACGGGAAGATATCACAACACAACTCTAGACACAAATTAAAGTCATACAAGCTTTATATTAAAAGCCAGGGGCCTCGGGGGCTCGAATACAAACGAGTTGGCAGAAGCAACAATATCTGAGTACATACATAAGTAAACACGTTTGCCTTAATAAGTCTAGCACAAACATCAACAACGATCGAAAAGGCAAGGCTTCCTGCCTAGGAGCCTCCTAACTACTCATGGTCGTCGGCGGCCTCCACGTACTAGTGGGCACCCCTCGGGATAGTAGTAGTCATTGGTGGTGGCATCTGGCTCTCGGGATCCTTCATCTGATCGCAACATTCGGAAAGCATAAAGTAGGGGGAAAGGGAGCAAATCATCCGTGAGTACTCATCCGAAGTACTCGCAAGACTTACATCAGATCTATCCTAAGTATGCATCGGTATCAATGGGAAAGAGTTGTAACTGTGAACTATACTGCAGAAATGCCAGAATAGAAGGGAAAGACTAGCATACCGAAGGCTAGCACCTTGGAGCAACAACTGAGTACTCATCCGAAGTACTCGCAAGACTTACATCAGATCTATCCTAAGTATGCATCTTGGAGTAACATAACATAAGTAATAAGTATGTTGTAGTATCAACGCCCAGAGATCCTTCCTCGACCCTGTGTGAGAAAGCAATCCCGGAGCCACATATCCTTTTCATGCGTCAGCATCTTGTTCTAGTTGTATAGATCGGGATATAACTTTGAATGTATGTTACCGTGGACACGACTATTCAGATAGATTAACTTCCCTGCAGGGGTGCACCAACTTACCCAACACACTCGATTAACTCCGACCGGACACACCATCAGGTCATGACCGGCCTCAGCTGATCGAGATGCCGTAGTCCTACCTAGGCTCAACAAATAGGCCAGCATGCCGGTCAACATCCTAAGTGCGCAGGGGTCTTGGCCCATCGCCCTTTGCACTCATGCATGTTGCGAGGGAGGCCCGGAGCATACCCACCCCTAATACAAGCGCATATGGTTCCCATCCAAGCAGGAGCACGCCATTCCATCGCTGATGTCAGTGAGCTTGCGGAAGAAACGTACAATGCAGAGTGCCCACACTTATTCCCGTGTGGTGGTTAGTGCAAAAAGGTCAGAGGCCTACTCAAATTACATATCCAAACTCGTTAGTGTCTTGGGAGCGCGCAGTGACGATCAATCATCCACGATCTATGGTCCCGCCGCCTCGTCTCACGGACTTACGACAAGGGCTAAGAATGCCCGACCGTGCCACGTAGTTATCTTGCGGGTACCCTCCAGGTCAACCCGACTCCACATCACTCACGGGTACCCTCGTAGTCAACCCGACTCGCAAGGGACTGTTGGGAACTCAGGTCCACCTCTACTGGGGTGGTACCGCCTGTCCCTCCAGTCTTGTAGTAACAGTAACTCTCGCAGATACCCCTCGGGGCCGACCCATCTTTAATATGGTTCTGGGGTAAAGTCAAAGTAACTGTGTGTCCATAACATCAAGGGGGATATCCGAGGAATCAACCTCGATGGATCACACTCGATGTAACCGTCAAGGTGAACTTGGAGGAATCACCCTTGAAGGGTTCACACTTCAGGTGTTTGCATGATAGAGTCGTCATAGGGAGTGGTGAAGGAGGAATCACCCTCCATAGACGACGACCGATTAGCTACGCTAGAGAGATCTGATAACCCACAAGTGTAGGTGACGCAACATTTTTCGAGGGTAAAGTATTCAACCCAAATTTATTGATTCGGCACAAGGGGAGCCAAAGAATGCTCTTAAGTATTAGCAGTTGAGTTGTCAATTCAACCACACCTGGAAACTTAGTATCTGCAGCAAGGTAGTTTAGTAGCAAGGTAATATGGAAGTAACGGTAACGGTAGCAAAAGTAGCGATAGTGTTTTTGTAGTGATTGCAACAGTAGCAGCGCAAAAGTAAATAAGCAACATACAATATGTGAAAAGCTCGTAGGCATTGGATCGGTGATGGAGAATTATGTCGGATGCGATCCATATGTAAAAGTTATAACCTAGGGTGACACAGAACTAGCTCTAGTTCATCAATGTAATGTGGGCATGCATTCCGAATATAGTCATACATGCTTATGGAAAAGAACTTGCATGACATCTTTTGTCCTACCGTCCCGTGGCAGCGGGGTCCTAGTGGAAACTAAGGGATATTAAGGCCTCCTTTTAACAGAGTACCGAACTAAAGCATTAACACATAGTGAATACATGAACTCCTCAAACTACGGTCATCACCGGGAGTGGTCCCGATTGTTGTCACTTCGGGGTTGCCGGATCATAACACATAGTAGGTGTAATGCCCATGATGGGACTATACCTCCTACGTGTCGAGGCACGACTTAAAGGTATAAGCCCATTCTGGAATGATCTCAAGTTTGGTATCTTTGCACGACTCATGTAAAAGACGGATTAAAATGCAAAAGGAGATAGTTGGCTTACACTCGCCACTTCACACAATACATTACATAAGCAAGACATCATTCAAAACATCACAACCCGACTACGGGTGAAGATCCAAAAGAAAGATACCAAAACAACATAAAGCCACAGGTCTAGATCAAATCCTAGTAGAAACCACTACTGATTGTCGAAAACGTCACAAGCATACGACCACGCCCTTCATGGAACTCCCGGAAGTACTTGAACCAGCTCCTGCTTCAAACTCGGCTGAACCTGCATCTGGTGTTGTAGTATCTGTGAGCCACGAGGACTCAGCAATCCCATAACCATGGGTATCAAGACTAGCAAAGCTTTATGGGTAGGAAGAGATAAAGTGGTGAGGTTGCAGCAGCGGCTAAGCAAATATGGTGGCTAGCTTACGAGTACAAGAATAAGATGAGCATCTACGCAAACGGTCGCAAACTAGTAGTGATCGCTAAAGATCCTGAACTACATACGAATCAAACATAACCCCACCGTGTTCTCTTCTCAAAGTGAAAAGAGATAGTCACGGTTACTCACACAGTTGTGTGTTTTACTTCGGATCCTCTGTCAAGTTTTCTACAACCGGACATTAACAAATTCCAATCTGCCACATAACCGCGGGCACGGCTTTCGAAAGATCATAACCCTGCAGGGGTGTCCCAACTTAGCCCATCACAAGCTCTCACGATTAGCTGAAGTGATAAATATAATATCATCACCCCTTATCTTAGGGAAATCCGATCAGGCTCGGCATCCCGGTGCATAAGACATTTCGACAATGGTAAAACAAGTCCAGCAAGACCTCCCGGTGTGTCGACACCCTGATAGTAGCCGCGCGTATCTCGTCTCAGGCCACGACCGGATGGGCGATTATACGAGTAAAACCAAACCTCGAGTTTCCCCGTGGTGGCCCCGCATACTCCCCGTTTGGGACCAACACCATCAGCACTGGCCCCCCTGCTATGTAGAAAAATCCCCGAGGGTGCGACCCCCTATGCAAATTTAATTATTTAATTAAGTTGTTATTATGAGGCAAATTAAAACCAATGTTGGGCCTTGCTGGAGGAGTTTTATTCAAAGTCGAACTGTCAAGGGGTCCCCATCCACCCATCGTGTAAGGAACGCAAAATCAAGGAACATAATGCCGGTTTATCGGCGCCTAAGGTGGCATGAGTGGAACAAAACACCGAGCAAAAGGCCAAGCCTTCCACCCATGCCCAGTATATAGGTGTGTTAATAGTAATAATAGATATTGTGATATTCCAACAACAAATTCCCACCTGGAACGATCTTCATCTTCACCTGCAACTAACAACGCTATAAGAGGGGCTGAGCAAGCGAGTAACATAGCCAAACAGTGGTTTTGCTAGGAAGGTTTTCAAAAGGTTAGAGGTTTCATGGCAACAAGGAGAGGCTGACATAAAAGATGGGTAGCGCGACATGTAACGATAGCATCGAGACAACTAAGCATGGCAATGGTAGTAAAGGCATCCAAGGGTATGATCATCTTGCCTGGGATTCCGCAAGGAAGAAGAACGGGTCCACGAAGAAGACGAAGAAGCCTCACAACTCCGGAACGGAACCGAAGCTAACAAGAGAAGCCACCGGAAAGAAGCAAACAACACGGTAAACACACAAGCATAAACATGGCATACGATGCACATCCAAGTATGATGCATGTCCGGTTTAATTATGCATGGCATGGCAATGTGCACAAACAAGTACTACAAGTTAAGTGGAGCTCAATATGCAACGAGTTGCATATTGACGAAACACCACATTTCAATTATTTAATTGACTCTCGTTTATTTACAAGACAAGGTTAAATGTTTGTTAACATGGCAAGAGGTGAAACAAAAGTAAACTACCTATCTAGGCAATTTAAATGAGGCCGGAAAATAAGAACAACAATTCCGGAAAACCCCATATGCATGTTTAGCAATTATTAAGCAAACAACAATTCACACATTTAATGTTGTTAACATGATGCGGATGACATGATCAAGTTTTATGCAATTATTAGTAAAAGTTAACATGAAGAAGATATGAAGATGATAAGGAGTATTTGTCACCGTGGTGGAAGGAAAGGGTGCCACGGCAACGATCCGAAAATGATGCAACGCAACATCTCGGTTCCGGTAACTCGTTGAGAGACCGGTGCAAAAGATGATGGAGAGCGTGAGCGAGTCGAACAAGATGGAAGGTGGGTTGATCCCGTCACCGGGTTCCCACGGGTCGGCAACGAGGCAACCGAGGAGCACGACAAAAGATGAAACGGGCACGAAGCAAACAATCGATACATCTCATACAACCACAAGCATCATCCACGGGCATCGTCTCGGGGTTATACCTTCGGAACAATCGTTCTCGGAGGGGTTTGAGTCGTCGAGGGACGTAGTGGAAGTAGTGGTACACGGGTCGTAGAGGAAGTAGTTGTTCCGTTCGTAGTTGTACACGGGGCGACGGTAGTGGTACTCGGTTCGTCGGCGACTGTCGTCGTACACGTTCCGTAGAGGTACTTGAGGGTCTACGCACTTGCCGGTCTCGGTTTTTGCGATGGTAGACGTACTTGTTGCTCCATGGGTATTTGCTGGACAAAAACAAGACACGAGGCCGAAGGAAGAAGCACAGCAGCAGCAGGTCTTGGCGCGAAGCAGGGGAGGGCCTGGGACGCGGCGGCCGCGGCAGAGCAGCGAGGCGCGCTCGGGTTGAAGATGGAGGCGCGTCGGGGCGGCCTGCGGCACTGGAGGGGCGCGCTGGAGGCGACCGGAGGGGCGCGGCGCTCGAAGCTGGCGGACGGGGCGCGCCGGGCTCGGTGCTGGAGAGGAGCGGCGGTGACATAGGGCGCTGGGCGTTAGGCGCGATGGGGAGGAGCCGGTGAGGACGGGGCGAGACTGCAGCAGGTGCTCCGGCGCCTGGCGATGCGGGGACTCGCGGGGCCTCGACGAGGGCAGAGGAACACGGAGGGAGGCGCTTGGGGCCTGGGTCGACGCGGCTCCGCGCGCTGGAGATGGGATCCGGCGGGGCAGCGCTCTGGTTGAGGGAGGAAGCGGGGGCTCGAGGGAGAGGGGGAGATCGAAGGAGTGGGACGGGACTCGAGCGCTCGGGAATCGAAGGAAACGGGCTCTGGCGGCGCGAGGGAGGAAAGGGAGAGGAGCGAGGGGGTTCGAGAGGGAGACGTCGGTCGGCTAGGGTTAGGATGAGAATGGGCCTGATGGGCCAGGAGGCTGAGGCGGCGGCCTTAGAGGCCGGCTGGGCTGCCCTCTGCCACGAGTCTTTAAATAAAAACGCAGCAGAAACAAATAAAAGAAGAGGAAATAATAGAAAGGTTAGGGGAAGATTTTAGGCAAGAGGGCAATTTCTCTGGACTCGCAAAAATGAGTTTGATCATAGAAAAATAGAAGTGGCAGGATTGGAAATTAAATTCAAATTCCTTTGAATTTAATTCAAATGGCTTGATCAAAGACTAGGATTTTGAAGTGTCCAAAAATGTTCACATTTTTGGAGGAACCTCGATAAACGAGAAAAGAAATATAGGGAAGGTTTTTGACGGTGAAACTTGAATTAAGAGGCATGGGGAATATATGCAAGTGTGTTGGGTTAATTCCCAAACAAATGGAATATTTATTTATAATAGCTCCATAAATATCGGGAGGGCATATGTTATAAAGAGAAGTCATCCTTCCCTCGATTTAAATGGACCGAAGGTCCACACAATTTATTTAAGTTGAGATGCACAAGAAAATATGACATGATGGCATGATGACACGATGCAATGCAAAAATAAATAAAGCAAGGACAAAAGAAACACACGGGAAACCCAGAACATCTGGAATCTTCTGGAATCTTCTGGGACGTCGGTCTTCGGGCGTCACAGTAGGTGACTATTGACTTGCAAGATAGGATCAAGAACACACATATATTCATGAAAACATAATAGGTTCAGATCTGAAATGATGGCACTCAGGCCCTAGTGACAAGCATTAAGCAAGGCAAAGTCATAGCAACATCAATCTTAGAACATAGTGGATACTAGGGATCAAACCCTAACAAAACTAACTCGATTACATGGTAAATCTCATCCAACCCATCACCGTCCAGCAAGCCTACGATGGGACTACTCACGCACGGCGGTGAGCATCATGGAATTGGTGATGGAGGAAGGTTGATGATGACGATGGCGATGATCTCCACTCTCCGGAGCCCCGAACGGACTCCAGATCAGCCCTCCCGAGAGAGATTAGGGCTTGGCGGCGGCTCCGTATCGTAAAACGCGATAATTCTTCCTCTCTGAATTTTTTCTCCCTGAAAGTGAATATATGGAGTCGGGGTAGACGTCGGTGGAGCAACAGGGGGCCCATGAGGCAGGGGGTGCGCCTAGGGGGAGGGGGCGCGCCCCCACCCTCATGGATAGGGTGTGGCCCCCTTGCTTGGTTCTTTCCGCATATATTTTATATATATTCCAAAATAATTCTTCATTGAATTTCAGGTCATTCCGATAACTTTTATTTCTGCACAAAAATGACACCATGGCAATTCTGCTGAAAACAACGTCAGTTCGGGTTAGTTCCATTCAAATCATGCAAGTTAGAGTCCAAAACAAGGGCAAACGTGTTTGGAAAAGTAGATACGTTGGAGACGTATCAACTCCCACAAGCTTAAACATTTGCTCGTACTCAAGCAATTCAGTTGATAAACTGAAAGTGATAAAGAAAATCTTTGCAAAACTCTGTTTTCTTTTGTTGTTGTAAATATGTAAAGCCAGCATTCAAGTTTTCAGCAAAGATCATGAACTAACCATATTCACAAGAACATTCCGGTCTCATGTCTACTCATATCAATGGCATAATCAACTAGCGAGCAATAATAATAAACCTCGGATGACAACACTTTCTCAAAACAATCATAATATGATATAACAAGATGGTATCTCACTAGCCCTTTCTGAGACCGCAAAACATAAATGCAGAGCACCTCTGAAGATCAAGGATTGACTAGACATTGTAATTCATGGTAGAAGAGATCCAGTCACAGTCATACTCAATGTAAATTAATAGCAATGCATGCTAATGACAGCGGTGCTCTCCAACTGGTGCTTTTTAATAAGAGGATGATGACTCAACATACAAGTAGATAGATAGGCCCTTCGCAGAGGGAAGCAGGGATTTGTAGAGGTGCCAGAGCTCGAGTTTTGAAATAGAGATGAATAATATTTTGATCGGTATACTTTCATTGTCAACATAACAACCAAGAGTTGCCGATATCTTCCATGCTACACACATTATAGGCGGTTCCCAAACAGAATGGTAAAGTTTATACTCCCCCACCACCAACAAGCACACTCCATGGCTGACCCGAAACAACGGGTACCGTCCATACCAACAACAACCCTGGGGGAGTTTTGTTTAATTATTTTGATTTGAGCATGGGACTGGGCATCCCGGTTACCGGCCATTTTCTCGTGAATGATGAGCGGAGTCCACTCATCGTGAGAATAACCCACCTAGCATGGAAGATATAGACAACCCTAGTTGATACATGAGCTATTCGAGCATACAAAACATAATTTCATTTGAAGGTTTAGAGTTTGGCACATACAAATTTACTTGGAACGGCAGGTAGATACCGCATATAGGAAGGTATGGTGGACTCATATGGAATAACTTTGGGGTTTATGGAAGTGGATGCACAAGCAGTATTCCCGCTTAGTACATGTGAAGGCTAGAAAGATACTGGGAAGCGACCAGCTAGAGAGCGACAACAGTCATGAACATGCATTAAAATTAATCAACAATGAATGCAAGCATGAGTAGGATATAAATCCCCATGAACATAAATATCGTGAAGGCTATGTTGATTTGTTTCAACTACATGCGTGAACATGTGCCAAGTCAAACCACTTGAATCGTTCAAAGGAGGATACCTCCCTATCGTACCACATCACAACCATTTTAATACCATGTTGGCACGCAAGATAGACCATTATAAACTCCTAGCTAATTAAGCATGGCATAAGCAGCTATGATCTCTAATTGTCATTGCAAGCATGTTTCATTCATAATAGGCTGAATCAGGAACGATGAACTATCATATTTACAAACAAAGAGAGGACGAGTTCATACCAGCTTTTCTCATCTCAATCAATTCATCATATATCGTCATTATTGCCTTTCACTCGCACGACCGAACGGTGTGGATAATAATAATAGTGCACGTGCATTGTACTAAGCTGGAATCTGCAGGCATTTAATACAAGATGGAAGACAAAATAATATGGCTCAAGGTTAAATCAACAATAAAGCATATGAGAGCCACTAAGCATTTTCATCATGGTCTCCTCCTCTTGGCCCCCAAAGAAAAGAAAAGAAACTATTTACACGGGAAGGCTCCCAACAAGCAAAAGAAGAACGGGAAATCGTTTTGGGTTTTCATTTAATTACTACTACTACAGGCATGGAAAGTAAACTAGCTAAAAAGCTACAACTATAATTTTTTTGTTAACATTTTTCTAACACACAAAAAAAGACTAAGAAAAGAATTGAAACTAGCATGGATGGTACAATGAAAGAGTGTGAGCACCGACTACCGAAATAAGTGTGTAAACATGAATGTAATGTCGGTGAGAAACATGTACTCCCCCAAGCTTAGGCTTTTGGCCTAAGTTGGTCTATGGCCACGAATCGAAGCTACTCTCTGGTTTACTGAGAAGTGTCGTCTAGGTGCCACTGGTTGGCAATCTCATCCGGATCCCACCCATAAATAGACTGTCGGTAAGGGTCAAGTGGTGGCTCCGGCTCCGGCTCTGAAGCTTGTGCCTGGCTCTGGTACTTGTAGAAGGCATCTGACGAAACGAGGTATATGCCTGAAAATAGATCAAACATAGATGGTGCAGGCAAGGTAATAATCTCACAATATTTTTCATCAAACCTCAATTTATACTTAAGCAACTTCTCCCTGTCTTTAACAATAAAATCATGTGCTATCATACTCTTATAATCTAGATAAGCAGGGGCTAGCAATATTTCTTCCTTCTGCTTATCCTTTGAACTTTGACTGGAAGAGCCTCTCAACAATCTCCTCATCATTTTCCTCTGAAAATTTCTGAAATTTTTAGTAACTCAAAATAAAAGTGAACCAAACTCAACATGATTGATAGCAACAACTCCTACAAGCGCCTATAGACTATATCATGCATTAGAACTACTTGGGACCAAAGAAATTTAACATGCAAGCTCAAGAACAAGGTCATCACAGCAGCAAAAAATTGTAATAAATAAAGCACTAGAACAAAAACTAATTGGACCAATGGAGGAGTCACATACCAAGGAACAATCTCCCCAAATAGTTTCGTGAATGGAGCTTTGAGCAAGGAGATCGAAAATGGCAGCAAGATGAGCTAGTACTCATGCTTGAGCTGGATAGTGATTTTTTTGGGAGGAAGGAGTGTGTGGGTGCAGGAATAAGTGGAGGGGGGCACGTGGTGCCCACGAGGCAGGTGGCATGCCCAGTGAGGGTGGGCGCACCCTGGACCCTCGTGGCCAGGTGATGGCTCTCCCTATTGTGTTCTCTGTGCCAAATATTCTCAAATATTCTAGAAAAAATCAGATTTCATTTTCAGGGCATTTGGAGAACTTTTATTTTCGGGGTATTTTTTTATTGCACGGATAAGTCTGGAAACAGACAAAAAATACTGTTTTTGCTTTATTTAATCTAATTAACAGAAAATAAAAGGAGGATACAGAAGGTTGTGCTATCTAGATTCACCCATCCCATGCTCATCAAAAGGAATCCATTAACAAGGTTGATCAAGTCTTGTTAATAAACTCTTTCCGAATAACATGAAACCGGAATATTTTCGAATAACACTAGGTTACCTCAATGGGGATATGAATGTCCCCAACAATAAGAATATCATATGTCTTCTTGAAAGTGGGAAGAGGAAATTCAAAACCTCCAATAGTAATAGTTGAAATTTTCCAATAGAGTTGATATTGTGGACCTGAGGTTGTTTCCTCGGAAAGTGTACCGTATGATCATTACCATTGACATGAAAAGTGACATTGCCTTTGTTGCAATCAATAATAGCCCCTGCAGTATTCAAAAAGGGTCTACCAAGGATAGTAGACATACTATTGTCCTCGGGAATATCAAGGATAAGAAAGTCCGTTAGAATAATAACATTTGCAACTACAACATGCACATCCTCACAAATACTAACAGGTATAGCAGTTGATTTATCGGCCATTTGCAAAGATATTTCAGTAGGTGTCAACTTACTCAAGTCAATTCTACGATATAAAGAGAGAGGCATAACAGTAACACCGGCCCCAAGATCACATAAAGCAGTTTTAACATAGTTTCTCTTAATGGAGCAAGGTATAGTAGGTACTCCTGGATCTCCTAGTTTCTTAGGTATTCCACCCTTAAAAGTGTAATTGGCAAGCATGGTGGAAATTTCAACTTCAGGTATCTTTCTTTTGTTGGTAATAATGTCTTTCATATATTTAGCATATGGATTTGTTTTAAGCATATCAGTCAAACGCATCCGCAAAAAGATAGGTCTAATCATTTCAGCAAAGCGCTCAAAATCCTCATCATCTTTTTTCTTAGATGGTTTAGGAGGAAAAGGCATGGGTTTCTGGACCATGGTTCTCTTTCCTTACCGTGCTTCCTAGCAACAAAGTCTCTCTTATCATAACGTTGATTCTTTGATTGTGGGTTATCAAGATCAACAGCAGGTTCAATCTCTACATCATTATCATTGCTAGGTTGAGCATCATCATGAACATCATCATTAACATTATCACTAGGTTCATGTTCATTACCAGATTGTGTCTCAGCATTAGAAATAGAGATATCATTGGGATTCTCAGGTGTGTCAGCTACAGGTTCACTAGAAGTATGCAAAGTCCTATCATTTTTCTTTTTCTTCTTCTTAGAAGAACTAGGTGCATCTAAATTAGCTCTCTGAGAATCTTGCTCAATTCTCTTAGGGTGGCCTTCAGGATACAAAGGTTCCTGAGTCACTTTACCACCTCTAGTTGCAACTCTAACAACAAAGTCATTATTCTTACTATTTAATTCATTGAGCAAATCATTTTGTGCTTTAAGTACTTGTTCTACTTGAGTGGTAACCATAGAAGCATGTTTACTAATGAGTTTCAATTCACCTTTAACTCTAGACATATAATCACTCAAGCATTCAATCATATAAGCATTACGTTGCAATTGTCTACCAACATAAGCATTGAAGTTTTCTTGTTTCACAATAAAATTGTCAAACTCATCTAAGCATTGGCTAGCAGACTTATAACAAGGAATATCACCTTCATCAAATCTATAAAGAGAATTTACCTTTACTACCTGTGTCGGGTTATCAAGACCATGTATTTCTTCAATAGGCGGAAAATTCTTAACATCTTCAGCTTTAATACCTTTTTCTTTCATAGATTTCTTTGCCTCTAGCATATCTTCAGGACTGAGAAATAGAACACCCCTTTTCTTCGGAGTTGGCTTAGGGGCTGGTTCAGGAAGTGTCCAATTATTTTCATTGCCCAACATATTATTCAATAGTAATTCAGCTTGATCAACTATTCTTTCCCTACAAACACAAACAGCACAACTATCCAGGTGGTCTCTGGAAGCATCAGTTAGTCCATTATAAAAGACATCAAGTATTTCATTCCTCTGAAGAGGATGATCAGGCAAAACATTAAGTAATTGGAGAAGCCTCCCCCAAGCTTGTGGGAGACTCTCTTCTTCAATTTGCACACAATTATATATTTCCCATAAGGCAGCTTGTTTCTTATGAGTGGGAAAATATTTAGCGCAGAAGTAATAAATCATATCCTGGGGACTACGCACACAACCAGGATCAAGAGAATTAAACCATGTCTTAGCATCACCCTTTAATGAGAACGGAAATAACTTAAGGATATAGTAATAAGGAATCTTTTTATCGTTGGTAAATATGGTGGCTATATCATTCAACTTAGTAAGATGTGTCACAACAGTTTCAGATTCATAGCCATGGAAAGGATCAGATTCAACCAAAGTAATTAACTCAGGATCAACAGAGAAATCATAATCCTTATCAGTAACAAAGATAGGTGAAGTAGCAAAAGCAGGGTCATATTTCATTCTAGCATTCAAAGACTTTTCTTTCAGCTTAGCTAATAATTTCTTAAGATCATATCTGTCCTTGCAAGCAAGAAAGTCTCTAGCAGTTTCTTCATCCATAACATAACCCTCAGGAATAACAGGCAATTCATATCTAGGGGGAGAATCTTCATCATCACTTTCATCAATATTATCAGTTTCAATATTTGCATTCTTCCTAACCTTAGCAATTTGTTCATCTAGAAATTCACCTAGTGGCACACTATTCTCAAGCATAGAAGTAGTTTCATCATACATAGCAGAAGTGGCATCATCAAGAACATACGACATATCAGATTCAATAGCAGGAGTAGGTGTCACAAATTTACTCATAACAGAGGGTGAATCAAGTGCAAAGCTATATGACAGTTCCTTACCTCCCCTCGTAGTTGAGGGATAAATCTTGGTTTTTGATTCTTTCAAGTTCTTCATAGTGATCAACAGATATAAATCCCAAGTGACTTACAGAAGATAGCTATGCTCCCCGGCAACGGCGCCAAAAAATAGTCTTGATAACCCACAAGTGTAGGGGATCGCAACAGTTTTCGAGGGTAAAGTATTCAACCCAAATTTATTGATTAGACACAAGGGGAGCCAAAGAATACTCTTAAGTATTAGCAGTTGACTTGTCAATTCAACCACACCTGGAAACTTGGTATCTGCAGCAAGGTAGTTTAGTAGCAAGGTAATATGGAAGTAACGGTAATGGTAGCAAAAGTAGCGATAGTGTTTTTGTAGTGATTGTAACAGTAGCAGCGGAAAAGTAAATAAGCAACAAACAATATGTGAAAAGCTCATAGGCATTGGATCGGTGATGGAGAATTATGTCAGATGCGATTCCTCATGTAAAAGTTATAACCTAGGGTGACACAGAACTAGCTCCAGTTCATCAATGTAATGTAGGCATGTATTCCGAATATAGTCATACGTGCTTATGGAAAAGAACTTGCATGAAATCTTTTGTCCTACCCTCCCGTGGTAGCGGGGTCCTAGTGGAAACTAAGGGATATTAAGGCCTCCTTTTAATAGAGTACCAGACCAAAGCATTAACACATAGTGAATACATGAACTCCTCAAACTACGGTCATCACCGGGAGTGGTCCCGATTGTTGTCACTTCGGGGTTGCCGGATCATAACACATAGTAGGTGACTATTGAATTGCAAGATAGGATCAAGAACACACATATATTCATGAAAAAATAATAGGTTCAGATCTGAAATCATGGCAGTCGGGCCCTAGTGACTAGCATTAAGCATGGCAAAGTTATAACAACATCAATCTTAGAACATAGTGGATACTAGGGATCAATCCCAAACAAAACTAACTCGATTACATGGTAAATCTCATCCAACCCATCACCGGCCAGCAAGCCTACGATGGGATTACTCACGCACGGCGGTGAGCATCATGGAATTGGTGATGGAGGAAGGTTGATGACGACGATGGCGACGATCTCCACTCTCCGGAGCCCCGAACAGACTCCAGATCTGCCCTCCCGAGAGAGATTAGGGCTTGGCGGCGGCTCCGTATCGTAAAACGCGATAATTCTTCCTCTCTCATTTTTTTCTCCCCGAAAGTGAATATATGGAGTCGGGGTAGACATCGGTGGAGCAACAGGGGGCCCACGAGGCAGGGGGCGCGCCTAGGGGGAGGGGCGTGCCCCCACCCTCATGGACAGGGTGTGGGCCCTTGGCTTGGTTCTTTCCGCAGATATTTTTTATATATTCCAAAATAATTCTTCGTTGAATTTTAGGTCATTCCGAGAACTTTTATTTCTGCAAAAAAATAACACCATGGCAATTCTGCTGAAAACAGCGTCAGCCCGGGTTAGTTCCATTCAAATCATGCATGTTAGAGTCCAAAACAAGGGCAAAAGTGTTTGGAAAAGTAGATACGTTGGAGACGTATCAAGATCTCATCAGAAGTGCTACTCGAGGTATCACCCTCGGCACTCGATAGTAACTCTGCAGAGTCGTACAACTAAGGGGGTGTGTCAGGGATATAACTAATAGGTATAAAACACCCAGGGAGGGGCCGGTTTATGCCCATAAAGATTACTTCTACTGAAGCCCAGCAAGGCATAGAACATGGCGCTTTATTATTGAAGACAAGAGATCCAGGGCCCAAGAGATGTCAGGGCCCGTAAGTGTAAACCGCCATACGGCGTGTAACTTGTATTGTAAGATAGGAAAGATAGAGACCGAGCCGGGCACATTTATGAGCCGGCCTCGGGATTCTGTAAACCGGATCGGCCGTCATCCTTTGTATATAAAGGGACGACCCGACGATGGTTCAGGAGGGAGGACAACAACTCGAGACACATTCAAAGCGGATTCGCTCCCTGGTCATCAAAACCCTAGAAATATTACACCAAACTAGACGTAGGCTTTTACCTTCATCGAAGGGGCCGAACTAGTATAAAAACCCTTGTGTCCTTGTCCGCTTTAACCCCTTTAAGCTAACCCGTAGCGATGCTGCACGACTAAGTCCTTTTGCTAGGACATCTGCCGTGACAAAGCCATGACAGTTGGTGCCAACCGTGGGGCTATTGCGTGATGGTTTCGAGTTCTTGAAGGGCAGCTTCGAAGGACTCAAGGGCTACGCAGTGGGCCGGATGAATAAGAGTCGTCGTGGCAAGATCTACATCAACGATGCAGGCTGGGGTCCCGAGGCCGATTCAATCGAGTACGGGGACCGGGTCCCCTTTGGTGGCATCCACGTCTTCATTGGCAAGATCGTCGAACCGGGCCCTGAGCCAGACATCTGCTCCAACATCATCGAGTCGGCTCAGTGTGCGAGACCTGCCCGGATTTGGCCCGCCATGAAGCGTGTCTTTGTGGGAGCGATTCACGGAGCGCAAGCTGAGGATGGATCAGAATCTGGTGGCGAGACCGTTGTTTATTCGCGCGATGAGTCATCCACTGGAGAAACTGAGTCTTTATATCTATTGCAGGATGGCCGGGCTGGGGGTTGTTCCGATGGTGACAGTATTCCGGACATCCTTGATCCGCCGAGCCGGGTCACAGTCTTCATGGCCGGATCACAATCTGTGCAACAATCTTCAACTGCGGCGGCGTTAATGTCCGACCTGGCGGCGGCAGCAGCAGCTAGGGCAGGAGGCCTTGTTCAGCCATCGGCTCAAGTTCTGACTGCTTTAGTTGACACTTTGACAGTGTTGCTAACCGCGGAGGTCGGCCAGGCTGAGAAGGTACAACATGACGCGGAAGTTGCTAAGGTGAGGGGCCAAATAGATCAAGCTAAGTTAGACCTGGCTGCTGAGAACACTAGGATGATCGCGAGGCAGGCCGAGCTAGACGCTCAGGCTTATCGGCTCCTGTTGGATTAGACTGCATCAAATGACGTAATGAGGAAAATGCGCCAATCTCATTTGCGGCCGGTTTACGAGGCAAGGAACCTCTTCAGTACACCAGGAGCGGGAACCAGCAATCAGCCGGCGATAAACCAGGGAGAGGTGTCTGGCACGGGGGCTTTGGTCCATCCACAGGCTGCGGATCCATCCCGTCAGGTCGTTCCGTCACAGCATGCACCAACGCCCCTTGGCCATTAATCCAACCCCTTGGATAACATAGTTGCAGCCACTTCACGATTGATAGCCCTTCCCATTGAAGGGGGATCCCCCATAGCAGTGGAGGCGCGGCGAGCTAGGGAGTTTTTGGAGACAACTTTAACTCATCAGCAAGCTTACTCTCACAGCCGCGAGAGGATTCATTCTACCCCCCCTCCAAGCCGGAGTTACAGCAGGCATACGGATGAACCGACCGTGTCAAGTAGTGCGAGGAATCGTAACCCACAGCAGAGGGATAACCCGGCGGGTGGAGGTACAAATGATCAAGAGGTGGTGGATCAAGGCAGACAGCGTCGCGAGGCCGAATTAGCAGCGCAATATGAAGCGCGTCAACCTACGCCGGTTCGTCCCTCTACCACTGTTGAACCGGGAGTTTCTTCCAGCTCCTTGGGAGTGCCGTGTCTCACGCCCGCTTTACGCAATGTACGGCTGCTTAAGGACTTCAAAGGACCACGCAAGGTGCCCAACTATACCGCAGATCTGTCCCCTGAAGCATGGGTAGAAAGCTATGAGATGGCAATGGAGATGCTGGATGTGGACGATGCGGCGTGTGCGAAGTACTTCACCATGATGCTGGAAGGCATGGATCGTACATGGTTAAAAAGTTTACCGCAAAATTCCATCGGATCATGGGCCGAGTTACGACGCTGGTTTATCAATAACTTCTAGGATACATGCAAGAAGCCCATGTCCATGGTATACTTGGCGGCTTGCGTTCAAGGGGAGAATGAATCGACGAGTCATTGGGTGTGCCGAGTGTCAGAGATCCTGCACTCCTCAGATCGCATCAATCCGGACACAACAGTGGTGACATTGGAAGGCAATTGCCGGTTTGAACCTCTGAAGCTAAAGTTAGGACGGCTCAAGCGTCACTGTAATGACATGGGGACACTTATGGGGGCCCTGGTAAAGTACGTCTATTCGGATAGTGCCAAATATCCAGAGTCTGATGATGAGAAGTCAGGTAAAGGAAAGAAGAATGGTAAAGCACCACAATCTAATCCGGCGAATCAGGGATACAACGGTATGCGTAAAGTAGATAGCCGTTCTGATTTCGTAGCTAACACCAGTGTACAAGAGGATGGCCAGCGCCGAAAAGGTAGACCGCCCCCACGGAGCGAAGGACAAAACATTAATTTGGAACGCTAGATGAATGTGCCTTTCCCCAGGCACGACACGAAGGAAAAGCCAGCCACGCACCTCTGGAAGGACTGCTTTATTATGAGGGAGTTCAGAAACCGGTTCCAATATGATCACGGATCGTCCGGTGGTTCAGACCCTGGCTTTCACGGGCCGGTTTATCAAGGTGGTGGTTCCGGTCCAAGGTTCCAGGGTAACCAGGGCGGCCACAACAACCAAAATGGGCATAACCAGCAAAACAGCCAGGGTGGTTATAGTAATCAGAGCAATCATCAGCAACAACAACAATGAGGCTATCAGTGCAACCCAAAGCAGCTGAGTAGCGGGAAATATCACGTCTTCACCACAAGCTTATGTAAACGTGATCAGAAGGTTTATAAGAGGGCAGTACACTATGTTGAACCGGCACTGCCTCGTTATTTACGCTGGTCGGAACAGCCTAATGTATGGAGTTGCGAGGATCATCCGCCCCGGGTTGATAATCCAGGTCAGCTGGCTCTGGTGGTGGCGCCTCAGGTTGGGGGTTAAAAATTCACTAAGGTGCTCATGGACGGAGGAAGCAACATCAATATTCTGTATTATGAGACTTTTCGTTGCATGGGGTTGACGGACAAGAAGCTCAGACAGTCCAACACTATTTTCCACGGCGTGGTACCTGGTAAGTCGGCGTATCTGCTCGGTAAGATAGACCTGGAAGTCACTTTGGGAGATGAGCATGACTCAAGGTCGGAAACTTTGACCTTTGAAGTGGTAAAGATCAAGAGCCCATATCACGGCTTGTTCGGGCGGCCGGTTTATGCTAAGTTCATGGCGAGGCCTTGCTATGTTTATCTACAGCTCAAGATGCCAGGTCATAAGGGAACTATTATGGTCCATGGGAGCCGTAAGATTGCTTTGGAGTGCAAGGAAGGGGATGCCGCTTATGCTGAGGCGGTTTGTGCAACCGAGGAATTGAAATTTTACAAGGATAATGTTGATCCGGCAGACATGTCTCCGTGGAAGAAGCCGACTATAGAGCATGATCCGGCCATGAAGTTCAAGTCAGCTGATGAGACCAAGCAGGTTGACTTTGTTCCTGGCGATTCATCCAAGCAGTTTTTCATCAGTGCTAACCTAGATCCGAAATAGGAAAGCGCGCTCATCGAGTTCGTCCGTGAGAATCGGGACATCTTTGCATGGAAACCTTCTGGCATGCCAGGTGTACTGAGGGGACTCGCTGAGCACACTCTTAATGTTGATCCCAAGTTTAAACCGGTTAAACAGTTTCTCCGCTGCTTCAATGAAGAAAGGCGCAAGGCTATTGGTGAAGAGGTGGCCAGGCTCTTGGCGGCAGGTTTTATAGTTGAGGTATTTCAACCTGAGTGGCTGGCTAATCCGGTGCTGGTGCTTAAAAAGAATGGCACTTGGCGAATGTGTGTTGATTACACAGATCTGAACAAGGCTTGCCCAGCCGATCCTTTTGCCCTTCCCTATATTGATCGAATCATTGATGCTACAGCGGGTTGTGAGCGCTTAAGTTTTTTGGATGCATATTCCGGTTATCATCAGATCAAGACGGTAGTTAAGGACGAGGAGAAAACAACCTTTATAACTCCCTTTGGAGCCTTCTGCTATGTATCCATGCCTTTTGGGCTCAAGAGTGCCCAGGCGACCTATCAGCGTTGCGTGCAGAATTGTCTTCATAAGTAGTTTGGGCGGAACATTCATGCATATGTGGATGACATTGTAGTAAAGTCCAGGAAGGAAGAGATGTTGATAGCTGACTTGAAGGAAACTTTTGATAACCTCCAGGTGTATAAGATGATGCTTAATCCGACCAAGTGCATTTTTGGTGTACAAGCAGGAAAGCTCCTGGGGTTCTTGGTATCAAACAGGGGAATCGAAGCTAATCCGGAGAAGATCAAGGCTATTACATCCTTGGCTAAACCGGTGTGCATCAATGATGTCCAGCGCTTGGCAGGCCGCATTGCGGCACTGAGCCGGTTTATCAGCCGTTTGGGAGAGAAGGCCATCCCGCTTTACCAGATGATGAAAAAGACAGACCGTTTTGTCTGGAGTGATGTTGTTGATGCTGCGTTCGAAGACTTAAAGAAGCAGTTGGTAGAGCCGCCTATCCTTGCTGCACCAGTTGATAATGAGCCGCTGTTGTTATACGTGGCTGCAAATGCCCGAGCTGTAAGCGTTGCCATTGTAGTGGAGCGCAAGGATGCAGGAAAGGAATATCCGGTTCAAAGGCCGGTTTACTATATCAGCAAGGTACTCATTGAGTCGAAGCAGAGATACCCGCATTGGCAGAAATTGGTATATGGAGTCTTCATGGCAAACCGGAAGCTTAAGCAGTATTTTCAGGGCCATCCAATCACTATGGTCAGTTCTGCCCCTCTGGGAGATATAATCCAAAACAGAGAAGCAACTGGTCGGGTTGCCAAGTGGGCCATTGAACTTAGTCCTCACGGGCTGAAATATGTGCCTCGCACTGCAATCAAATCTCAAGCACTGGTGGACTTCATCAACGATTGGACGGAGTTGCAGGCACCGGAGGAGAAACCGGATCACACGTACTGGACTATTCACTTTGATGGATCCAGGCAATTGGAGGGCTCGGTGGCTGGAGTCGTATTAACTTCCCCACGAGGTGATAAGTTTTGTTATGTCCTCTGTTTAATGTTCTCTTGTACTAATAATGCAGCTGAGTATGAGGCTATCCTCCATGGTCTTCGGATGGCTAAGGAGATGAATTTAAGCCGGGTTAAATGTTTTGGTGACTCGGACCTGGTGGCCCAACAAGTATCTGGTACTTGGGATTCCAAGGACCCACTCATGGCAGCATATCGTCGAGAGGTGGACGCTGTCGTTGGACACTTCAAGGGTTATCAGGTGCACCATGTGGACTGGCAAAAGAATGAAGCGGCCCACGCATTAAGCCGTCTAGGCTCCCAGCGTAAACCGGTTCCACCTAATGTCTTCCTGGACGTATTGCATAATCCATCTGCGAAATTACCTTTAGAAGAGGATTTGGCTGTTCCTGATCCGGAGGCTCAATTAGTGGCAATGCTTCATGCTATTTCGGATTGGACAGTACCGTATCTGGCGTACATGAACCGAAGTGAGTTACCAGAGGATGAAGTCTTGGCCAGGCAGATAATCCAGAGATCCAAATCAATGACTATTGTCAATGGAGAGTTGCATCATTGCAGCGTATCCGGGGCGTTTCAACATTGTGTATCACCAGAAGAGGGCTGCGAGATTCTTTGAGAGATACACGAAGGGGACTGTGGTCACCATGCCGGTTCAAAGTCTTTGGTGGCTAAAGCTTTTCGTCATGGGTTTTATTGGCTGACGGCTCATGCTGATGCAGAGGACCTGGTCAAGAAGTGTGACGCTTCCCAGAAATTTTCACGGCGTGCTCATATACCGGCTCAAGAATTGAGGATGATTCCAATTACTTGGTCGTTCGCGATAAGAAGACCTACCTTCTGGTGGCTGTGGATAAGTTTACCAAGTGGGTCGAAGCGGAGCCAGTCAGCAAGTGTGATGCAGCAACGGCGGTTCAATTCATCAAGAAGGTGATATTCCGGTTTGGCTTTCCACATAGTATTATAACTGATAATGGTACAATTTGTCCAAGGGGGCTATGGAAGAATTTTGTCAACGAGAGCACATCCGGCTTGACGTATCTTCGGTGGCTCACCCCCAGTCCAATGGTCAAGCTGAGAGAGCCAATCAAGAGATCTTGAGAGGCATCCAGCCCCGGCTCATGGTTCCTTTGCAGAGGACACCGGGTTGTTGGGTGGAGTAATTACCCTCTATGTTATGGAGCATCAACACCACACCTAACAGGTGTATGGGTTACACGCCTTTCTTCATGGTATATGGAGCTGAAGTGGTCCTCCCTAGTGACATCCGTCATGAATCGCCTCGGGTGGCCGCTTACGTTGAAGCTGATAACGAGAAGACACGGCAAGATGCGTTGGACCGGCTGGATGAGGAGCGTGACATTGCAGCAGCTCGATCGACGATTAATCAGCAGGATCTGCGTCAATATCACAGTCGCCGAGTTAAAACCAGAACGTTTCAAGAAGGCGAACTAGTGCTTCGGCTCATCCAAGACCAGATAGTTATGCACAAGCTATCCCCGCCTTGGGAAGGACCCTTTGTGGTCAGCAAGAATCTACACAATGGGTCATACTACCTCGTCGACGTTCGAGAACACAAGGACTCATGCATCGCGGAGGAGGAGACCCGACGGTCGTGGAACATCGCTCATCGTCGGCCTTACTACACCTGAGCCATACGCTCCGCTTTATGTACATATATTCGCAATGTATATAGTATGCTCAATATAATAAACCGACATCCTCGTTAAAGTGGGGTATCTACTGCTTTTTTCATAAGAGTTTGTCACATGGGGGCTTCTGTGTGTAAAGACGGAGTTCATATGGCCCTCTTAGACCGGCTATAAAGCCAATATCATCATAAGAGCACAACTCTGGTTACTTCGGTAATCCGGCTATCAAGCCAACATGATGGTAAGGGGCAAAAGAGAGTTTGATGCATAGCACAACTCAAACATAGGCACCCGATGAGCACAACTCACAATGTTACATGGGGGCTCCTATTGCACAGCGGCAACGAGCTTTTAAGGCCCTTGTGATAGGCTGTCAAGCCACGGCTTGGAAGCCTGGTGTATACACCTAAAACCCCGGGTTAACCTGCCTGCATCAAGTAAGTCACTCTGCCCAGGTAAACCTGGTATGACCCGTCGAACGATTGACAAGTGAATCTTATAACAGACCCTAAACTTGTCAACGTTAAAACGACGATTGTTTAAGGATTGAGGACCATCTTAACAGGCTTTGTGAAATGGTTCAACTCAGTGGCCTGGCAGCCCATGAAAAGCCTCGAATTTGGAGCCTGGCAGCTCGTAAAAAGCCTCGACTACAAGTTTGTATTTGCTTTGCTTGCTGAATTTTTACTTCTCAAAGAGATTATTAATCCGGTATCTATTGATTCGGTAGGGTGGTTGACTACAAGTCGCCACCATTAAAAAACCAGCATTCACAGAACCTGTTCTGGTTTGATTACAAATCGCCAGTACAATTTACAGCTAAACCGGTGTTTATTACAACCCGGTATGGTTTCATCATGAACCGGCAAAATATTGTAGGAGTCATCAATACTCACAAATTGGGATCATCGCCCTTACTGCAAAATATTGGTTAAGCCAATGACACATTTTTCTATCACAGGTATGATATGTGTTTCATATTTTAAATACAGCTCAGGTTATAAACCTAGATCATGTATTTGGGCATTATGACCCGTCTGGCAATAAACCGCCAGGACCCTTTAAATTTTGTCTTATGCAGAAACAGGTGGAATAAAACTGTTAGGCATCATTAGCAGAAATATTATGAAGTTACAAGATTGAGCAATGTTATGCAAAGGGAATACGCATGAGGACATAACCAAATGTTTCAGCTACCCTATTACAAGGCGTTTTACAGCCCGGAAGAATATATGTTCCTTGCCTAGTACTGCGACACAATAAATGTTAAACCGGCACCGGTTCATGGCTCCGCGTCAGCTCGGTTAGACGGTTGTGGGTCATCCTGCGCCGTCTCTTCTTCATTTTCATCCAGCAGCTGGAAGTCAGTGGTTTCCCAATTGATCCTTGTCAGAGCCTGGAAAATAGCTTCATCGCTTATGGGCTCAGACGGTTCAACATCAGGGGCATAGGTGTGCTTACGTATGGGCGGGATGAGATCCTCCACTTCATGGACCGGCGCATTAACCCGACGATTGTCAGCGTCATAACTCGCTTGTTAGCGGGACAGGTCAGCTTCATCAGCTAGTTTGCTGGCCAAAGGCCGCATTTCTCTTGTCAGAGCCCGCAGATCTTCATTGGAAAATTCTGATCCGTCCTCCTTCATGCTTGGATAGCCGTTTATCACATCGGCGGGATCAAGATCAGGTACCCATGCCTTTGCCCGTGTTAATGCGGTTAAAGCGCCCGCCCTGGCAGCTGATTTCTTGAGTTCTCCAAACCAGGCGGGTAGCACTGATAACTTTTCCAATATTTCCTTGATCAACTTCGGAGCCGGTTTATTATGAGTGGTAGCACAAATAATCCTTTGAGCGCCAGTATAGAGCTGCTCTATATAAGAGTATAAGCAACTTTCAATTTCTTCTGCATGTCAGTACCAAGATGAGCAGTACGCTTTCCTGTGTCAATGAAACTAGGGTTAAACCAGAAGATTATAGAGATATCATATTCAGAATTCTGACAAGATTACTTACCAAAGACAGCAGTAGTCATGGCGTCTATCTGCCGCTTTAAGCCAGATCGTTCCTCTAACACTGGATTAAGGGCGTCCTCTGCATCAGCTGCCCTTTTCTCCAAAGCGGCTCTTTCTGCATCCCAATCCGCCCGTTCCTTCTGGAAGTCTTTTTTTCAACCTTTCCATACTGGCTAAAGCAAGGGTCAGCTCATCCTTGGTCTTGGAAGCGGCGGTTTGCTGGAACTTCAGGTTGTCTTAGAGCTCAGCCACTTGAGATTCTTTCTGATTCAGATCAGCCTGCAAAGAAAAGCATACATCATACATTGGTAAAGCATATTGGAAGTCCCAAGCACATATCAAGTTGTACACTTGACACTTGGGGGCTAATGCATATTTGCAGTTATCAGGCATTTTTAATAAAGTCCCAAGCACATAACAAGTTATACACTTGGCACTTGGGGGCTAATGCGTTATTTTTCAAAGAGGGTTACAAAATAAAAGTCTCGGTTCATCCTGAAGAGATAAACCGGCCCTTGGGGACTACACATGTGAAAAATTATATAATGGGCATTCTGAAGTCCCGGTTCATCCTGAATGAATAAACCGGCCCTTGGGGGCTATGGTGGAGTTGAGACAAGCTATTGGGCTTAAGCAGGAATAAGATGAAAGGAAATTAAGCAGAAATTTACCTCATAACGTTCCTTCATAAGATTCACTAAACTCGCTTCATAATCACGGCTGGTATACAACCGGTTCAAATATCCGGAATGAAGGTCCTGGGCACTGAGTTGAGCATAGCTTGACAAATCGGCATTCCACTTGCCTTTGTCTTTCCCAGAGACTTCTTCTTTAGCAGTATGCTTGGTTAACGCAACGGGTTCACCAGGGGCAGTATAGCCAAAACCAGTAATTTGGACATTTTCTGTTGAAGCGACATCGGCTTTGGCAGGACTGGCCGGAGTATTGCTGGCCCGGACTGGGCTAGTCGGATTATCGCCAAGGTCCATTGGCGCAGCTTCTTGTTCAGTAAAGACTTCATGATCAATTGGAGGAGGATCATCATGCAAGACATCAGCATTCTCTTCGGCAGGCTCAGGATTATTTTCCGGTTCAGGGTTTGTATTATCACCTGCCGGTTTATTAAATTTAGCCTTCTTGCTAGGCTTTGGCTTACTGAAAAATTTAAAGGTAAAGATAAATCAGTGGAGTGAAAGGAAAAGATTAACAGAAAAATAAAAACTTACCCAGGAACAGTTTTGAGAGGAGGAAGCTGTGTAGCTGTTGAATCGCCGGATGATGAACGAGGAGTATCCTGATAATTTGAATCAGACGGATTAAGAGGCTGGCAAATATGACCCGCTTTGGGATAAAGAGCATCTGGAGTATGTAAAAAGTCTGATCGACGTCTCCGGGCTGATGTCTGTGGTAAATCGGTGGATTCGATAACTTGACCACTGTGCCGTGTTGTGCGGCGAGCTGCATGTTGCTGTTTCTTCAAAATAAAGTTTGGGTCCAAGTAAGCGAAAGGGTGAGAAAATTGTACTTTCCGGCTTGCTCGATGAATTTTTGGTGTTGGCAGAGGATCTGAATCGGAGGAAAGGGTAATTACCTCGACGTCATCAGCCTTGCTGCCTTCAGCGTTTCCCTGAGTACAATCATTGTCAATAAGATGCAAGAAAAGGGATCCAAGGGAGTCAAGTGATACCTCTGAGGCTGATTCATCATCATCAAGATTGGATTCAGATGCTTCAGTGGTTTTCTTCTTAACAGTTTTCTTAGCAGCATTGGTTTTCTGGCGGGCTGCCTTTACCGGTTTATCCTGGGTTTTCCTCTTCCAGAACGGATCATTACCCTGATAAAGATTGTGAGGTCATTCAGAAAGGATACTAAAGACAGTTTGAAATAAAACAAAACAATGTAAGAAGATTTACCGATGGCGGTTTATTGAACTCACAAAAAGGGGCCAGTCAAGTTTTGTTGCAGGCGTCCACCGGTTCATTCAATATCTTTTTGACAGACTCGTTGACTTCATTTTCTGACAGTACAGCTTCAGTATGGCGTAGAGGATCTTTGGGATTTCCAGTATATTCACACATCAAACCGGAACGCCCGCTTAGCGGTAGAATACTCCAAGAAATCCAACAGCGAAGAAAGTCAATGTCTGTCAAGCCGTTCGCGGTGAAGGCCCAGAGCTTTGAAAGCCGCGGGGCATATTGGCCTCGCTCCTGGGCACTTAGCCGTTGGGGGAAAGGATGATTATCAGGAAGACGATGAGGACGGTAACCCGGCAGAGGATTTTCATTGTCTGGAGACGTGACTAAACAGTAAAACCAGGTCTGGTTCCAATCTTTAGGATGGCTGTGATGTTGGGCGTGAGGAAAGCTGACATCTTTTCTCTTTTGGATGGACATTCCACCAAGTTCAGTGTTGGGCCCATCCGAAAATTTTGTGCGGTGGTTTAAATGGAAGAAATCCCTAAACAGTTTAACTGAAGGTTCCTCTTCCAAATAAGCTTCACAGAATACTTGGAAGTTGCAGATGTTGGACACATAATTCGGTCCGATATCTTGAGGGTGGAGTTGGAAGCTAGCCAGCACGTCACGAAAGAATTTTGATCTGGGAGGACTAAACCCTTGGGATGGATGAGCAAGAAATACGATAACCTCTCCATCTTTGGGCTTTGGAGGACATTCCGATCCAGGGACTCTCCAACGGAGGACATCCTTCTTGCCTAAAGCGTCAATTTCAGCCCGATCATGCAGTTCCTCTTCGGTAACCCGAGACTGGACCCAGTTGTAGGAAGTAAATTGCTAGGCTTGCTTTGCCATTTTTAAGGAAAAAGCTGAAAATATAGTGAAGGGCCGATTTATGATTTATGCAATGATAAACCGGAAGTGTTACGAGAGCGACTGCAATGACGGTTTAAGCGGGGCCTAATGATATCTACCGGTTTATGATTTTTTCTAGAAGTTAAACCGCCAGGGAGAAGATGAAAGGTGCAGATCTAAAGTTATGGAAAAACAGGTTTCACAAAATCAGCAACAAAATTACAGATCTACGGTATGTCAGAAATTTAGAAATATTCAGGATTAATATTGATCAAACACTGCAGCAGTTCAGATAGATCTAGATAAGGGGAATACATTAAAGGAGGATAAGCATTTAATTGAATGGAGTTATTAATACAGTCGCAGGGGAAGACATCAGATCTAAGCTACTTATCGGAGCCATGACGAAGAATAGCGAAGAATGGCGCCCTAGCCATGACGAACTCACAGCAGCAACCCTAATGAGATCTATATAAGAAATAAGGAAGGAACTTACCGAAGCTGACGGGTGCGGAGGCGCGCTGGCGAGGCTCTGTGTAATGCCCAGGATGGAGTTATACCTCCTACGTGTCGAGGCACGACTTAAAGGCATAAGTCCATCCTAGAATGATCTCAAGTTTGGTAATCTTTGCACATCTCATGCAAAAGAGGGGATTGTAAACATAAATAGTTGGCTTACACTCGCCACGTCACACAAATACAATACAAGTCTCAAACATCATACATTAAGAACATCACAACCCTCTAAGGGCAAAACCAAATGTCAAGATACCAAACTTAAATAACATCCACAGGCGGATCGAATCCTAGTAGGAGTCTCCACTACTGATCATCCGGATAACGAACATAGTAACGACTACGCTCCTCGTCGAACTCCCAATCCAGCTCGGTGCCATCACCGGGATAGCTCACAGTTGGACCTGCATCTGGTGTGGTGAAGTAACTGTGAGCCACAGAGAACTCAGCAATCCCGTTCCCGGGTAACAAGACTATTTATGCCTTGGGAGAGGATAAGGCTGAAGAAAAGAATAAGTGTTTGCAGCAGCAACTAGCAACTAGCTTACGTGAAAGAGAGCGAGAAGAGGAACCTCGAACGAGAAGTGATCACGAAGTGATCCTAACTACAAGCTCCACAAACATAACCCCTCCGTGTTCAACTCCCGAATCCCTATTCGGATACTGACGGTCACGGAACACACGCTGGTAGTGTATTAGAAACATTGTGTCAAGTTATCTACAACCGGATATTAACAAGCTCCCATCTGCCACATAACCGCGGGCACAGCTTTCGAAAGTTCATAACCCTGCAGGGGTGTTCCAACTTGACCCATTACAAGCCCACGATCCGCGGAGTCGCAACTCCAAAGTGGGAAGACCCGAGTATTCTCGGAATCCCGTGCTCAAGATATACCGAACTAAGGTAAGGCTAATCCAGCAAATCCTCCCGGCGTGTCGACACCCTGATAGTAGCCGCGCGTATCTAAGTCTCAGGACACGACCGGATGGGCGAAGCTACGGGTGTATGCCAGATACCTCGGGTTGCCCCAAGGCGGCCCCGCAGGCTCCCCGTTTCGGACCAACACTCATGTGGAGCACTGGCCCAGGGTTGTTGATTAAGAAAGAGGGTTAATTACTCCCTATGCAAGTTTAGTTTGTTATTAGGCAAATAGTACCAATGTTGGGACTTGCTGGAAAAGACTTAGCACTTAGCGGTTTATCGAGGGGATCCCATACACCCCAACCGTGTTAGGAACGCATAATCAAGGAACATAACACCGGTTTATACGGTTCCTAACGGCATGAGTGGAACAAATCACCAAGCAAAAGGCTTAGCCTTCCACCCTTGCCAATATATAGATGATTTCATTTAGCAATTATATAGTGTGATATAACCCAACCAAACTTCAACTTGAAGCAAGCATCTTCGATCTTCACCTGCAACTAGCAATGCTATAAGAAGGGCTGAGCGAAGCGTACTTAGCCAAGCAACGGTTTGTGTAGGTAGGGTGGTTAAACAAGGCAATGGTTACAAGTAGGAGGCTGACAAGAAGATCATGGGCATCGAGGCAAAACTATAGAGCGGAACTACTAGCAATAGGCAAAGATAGTAATGTTATCGGGGTTCGGTCATCTTGCCTGAAGAGAAGTCGTTCGGATCGTAAGAAGGGTCCTCGTGCTCAACCTCGTTGGAAACCTCGTGCTCGTACTCGTACTCGGTCTCAGCTTCCGTCTCTAAACAATACAATCACACCAAGCACAAATCAACAAGATGCAATGCGCACTCGAAAATGATGGATGCATGATGGATGCACTAAGGATGCACACGGAGCACGGAAAATAGCACTCAAGCAAAACACCTCAAAACATGATAACAATATGATATTATGAATCTACACAGAAAATCAATCAAGTTTCATATAAGATTCGCTGAAATCGGAGTCACGGGCTAAAAGTTATGCCCGAAACAAGAAATGAGCGAAAGCTGAAAATTACAGCAACATAGCAACTTCGGAGCACAAAAATAATTAAGCTACATCATTCAAACAACATGGCAAAGAGCATGAACACAAACTAGACATATACTACAGCAACTAAGTCCAAAGGTGCACCCCCAAAGGAGTCACGGTTCAATAGCAATGAGCTTGGACATATTGAACTTGACAATAAAATTCTGGCAGCAGAATTTTATTGAAACTTTGGAGCAAAAGATAAACATGCTACAGCCACTTAAATAGGCATGTGAGACCATGAATGGAAAGCCAACAATATATACTACAAGGAACAATCAAGATCCACTCAAAATCTATCATGGTTTGTCCTAGAGCAGCAAGCAAACATGGCATCGGAACGTTACAGATTTCAGACTTAGTGAAAATCCACTAAGTCCTAAAACAGCTATTTCATCATGGCATCTAAACGAGCAATTTTAAGTCACCTCGAAACTAATCATGGCAAGTGGTAAGCACCTCATCAAAGTACACATGATGGTGATTCCGGAACACACAAGCATGCATCATGGAGACAAACACAACGATAGCAACGAGCTCGACAAGATGGCATTTCATAACAAGTGAAACAACATCACAGCCACATGGCACTTTGCAACGATGATAAACATGGCAAGAATAAATCTATCATGCAACCTATCACATACAACATGTAGAGCATGGCAAGAAGAACACGTGGACATGTCATTTGCATCATTCGGACAAACTAGCTAAAAGATATCACATGGCAAAGATGACATAAAAACATCACATAACAGCAGTTTATATCACGATGCACTCTTGCAACAGCAAAACAAGCACCTAGATGACTTCTAACATGCATGACACAAAGAGATAAAACGAAGTGCTATTCACCACGAACGTCTGGACATGCTATTTGCGCGAAACGGACAAACACACACAAAGTTAGAGCAGTTTGAAATAAGCATCAGACAACTAATCTAACAGGGACTTAGGAGGAAAAGAGGGGAAAACAACCTCAGATTCAGATCTGAAAACGGTCAACGGGGGCTTCGGGCCCGGGCGTGGATCCGGCCCGCGGCGCGGAGGAGGAGGCCCGCGGTGCGGCGGTCTGCGGAGTTGAGACGAGGCCCGGCCGGATGGGGCGGCGCGGCCCAGCCGCGGCTGGAGGCCGGCGCCTGGCGCCCTGGGCGAGTGGGCCGGCCCGCGGTTGGAGCTGCGACGGAGGCGGTGGCCGAAGGGAGTGGCGCAGACGGGCCGCGGCGGCTGAGAGCGCGCGGGAGGAAGAGTCGGGCCGGGGCGCGACGCGGTTTCGGGGAAGTGGAGGGGCGATGCGGGCCTTGCGGCCTGGCGACCGGGCCTTCCGCGGCGAAGTGGTCCAGCGAGGCGAGCTCGCCTCGGTCGATCGGTGCGGGAGAGCGAAGGAGGACCGGCCCAGGCGATCGAGAGGAGGTGGCGCGGGGGGGGGGGGG
>LR738715.1:573560926-573599000 GCA_902687465.1 Secale cereale | reverse complement strand
CCTGGCGCGGTCGATGGATCCGATCGGGATTTGATCCCCCGATCGATCCAGTTTGCCGGCGGCGCTGGCTGGTTCCTCGGGAACCTGGCCAGGCACGGAAAGAAATGAGGGGGAGGGATCTAGAGGTAGGTGGAAGGGGTAGGATGCCAAAATAGACCTAGAGGGGTCTATACATAGCAGATTTGCTAGGGTTAGGGTTTTTTAGGTGTTTAGGAGCCCTCCGATCGCGATCCGATAGATCCAATCGTGGGGGAAGTCAGGATGGGCCTAGAAGAGGGTAGTGGGCTGCTGGAGGGATGTTTTTGGGCCACAAGGCGAAGGCACTTTGGACCCACACGAATAACTGTTGGGATAGCAAACGGAGTCCAAACGCGACGAGATTTGAGAGGCGGGTTGCACACAACAAAACAACAACACACACAACAACCTCGCGGCACACCGGTAACGTTACATGCCCAAACACCAAAGTAGGCCTACGGGACGTCACGGACACGTGAGGGAGCTCCGGAACGCAAAACGGACAACGGGAAGGAACGCGTGGAACCGGATGCAACCGACAACACAAATGCAATGCAATGCACATGTCTACATGATATGAATGAATGCCACACACTCACACAACAAAACGACGAAAACCCAAAAGACTAAGAACCCGGAATGGAAATAGATGAAGCCGGAGATATATTATATGCCCAAAAGGGAAAGTATTACATCCGGGGCATTACAAATTCTCCTCTACTACAAAAAGATCTCGTCCCGAGATCTAGGACTGGAAAAAGGAAGGGTACTCGGAACGAAGATGATCTTCTCGTTCCCAGGTAGCCTCTCGGTCGGTGTGATGTGACCCTTGACTTTCAGAAATTTGATGGACTTGTTGCGGGTCTTGCGTTCGGTTTCTTCGAGAATGGCAACTGGATGCTCTCGGTAGGACAGGTCTTGTTGAAGATCAATCTCCTCAAACGGAATCATGCGCTCAGGTGCCTTGAAGCATTTGCGAAGTTGAGACACATGGAAGACATCATGAACATTGGCGAAGTTGGGAGGGAGCTCAAGTTGATAGGCTAGATCGCCTCTTTTGCCAAGAATCTTGAAAGGCCCGACGTATCTAGGAGCAAGCTTTCCTTTGATACCGAATCTTTGGGTGCATTTCATCGGAGACACACAGAGATAGACATGATCACCGATGCTGAATGCCAAATCACGATGCTTGCCGTCATAGTAGCTCTTCTGACGCGACTGAGCAGCCTTGAGATTCTCACGTATGACTTTGCACATTTCTTCGGCTTCTGAGATCAAGTCATTGCCAAGAAGTTGACGTTCGCCTGTTTCAGACCAGTTGAGAGGGGTACGGCACTTTCTGCCATAGAGGATTTCAAACGGAGCTTTGCCTGCACTTGCTTGAAAGCTGTTGTTGTAAGAGAACTCGGCAAATGGAAGGCAGTCTTCCCATTTCATGCCAAAGGAGATGACACAGGCTCTGAGCATGTCTTCTAGAATCTGATTCACGCGCTCGACTTGACCACTAGTCTGAGGGTGAAAAGCAGTGCTGAACCTGATCTTAGTGCCCATGGCGGACTGAAAGGAGTCCCAGAACCTTGAAGTGAACAAACTTCCACGGTCTGAGGATATAACTTGAGGAATGCCATGTAGGGACACAATTCTGGAAGTGTACAGCTCTGCAAGTTGAGCTGCATTGATGGATTCTTTGACTGGAAGAAAGTGAGCGAATTTGGTAAGCTTGTCAATCACCACAAAGATAGCATCATTTCCTCGCTTGGATTTAGGAAAACCAGTGACGAAGTCCATTTCAATGTGGTCGAACTTCCACTCGGGAATAGGAAGAGGTTGGAGAAGACCGGCTGGACGTTGATGTTCTGCTTTCACTCTTCTGCAAACATCACATTCATTCACGAATTGGGCAATCTCCCTATTCATGCGTGTCCACCAGTAAGATTGCTTGAGGTCTTGATACATCTTGGAACTGCCAGAATGAATGGAAAGGAGAGAATCATGAGCTTCTTCCATTATGAGCTTCCTGAGATCACCTTTGGGAACAACGAGTCTGTCCTCGAAGAACAAGGTATCTCTCTCATCAAGACGGAAGCATTTGTATTTTGGAGTGCCCTTTGCAATACCATGTTTCACTTTCTTCACCATGGTATCACTGAGTTGGGCCTCACGGACCTGATCTTCCAAGGTAGGAGCAATTTGAAGATTTGCAAGAAAACCCTGCGGAACAACTTGGAGGTTGAGCTTCCTGAATGCTTCACAAAGCTCAGGCTGGTACGGCTTGATAAGAAGGCTGTTGCAATATGCCTTCCTGCTCAAAGCATCTGCAATCACATTCGCCTTGCCAGGAGTGTATTCAATGCTGGGATTATACTCTTGGATCATTTCAACCCAACGAGTCTGACGGAGGTTCAGATGCGGCTGTGTGAAGATGTACTTCAAGCTCTTGTGATCGGTGAAGATGTCGACCTTTCTGCCCAACAACAGATGTCTCCACGTGATCAAAGCATGTACCACAGCTGCTAGCTCGAGATCATGTGTGGGATAGTTCTTCTCACTTGGCTTGAGCTGACGAGAAGTGTATGCCACAATTCTCTTATCTTGCATAAGCACACCACCAAGACCTTGAAGAGAAGCATCACAGAATACTTCATAGGGCTTGGACTCATCTGGAGGAGTCAGAACTGGAGCAGAGACGAGCTTTTCTTTGAGGGTTTTGAATGCCACTTCACACTCTGGAGACCAAAAGTATTTGACATTCTTCTGAAGCAAGTTGGAAAGAGGCTTGGCAATCTTGGAGAAGTTCTCAACGAACCTTCTACAATAGCTGGCAAGACCCAGAAAACTGCGGAGCTGCTTGACGTTCTGAGGAGCTTCCCAGTTGACAATTGCTTCAACTTTCTCGGGATTAACCGCAATACCGTCAGCTGAGATGATGTGGCCCAGGTACAAAACCTTATCGAGCCAAAACTCGCACTTTGAGAACTTGGCATAGAATTTATGCTCTCGGAGTCGATCAAGAACTAGACGTAAGTGCTTTTCATGATCTTCTTCATTCTTGGAAAACACCAGAATATCATCCAGATACACAAGCACAAACTCGCCAGTATAGGGGTTGAAGATGTAATGCATCATCCTCGAAAAGGTAGGAGGAGCATTGGCGAGACCAAAAGACATGACGGTATACTCGTATGAACCGTAGCTCGTTCTGAAGGCCGTCTTGGGAATGTCTTCCTCGCGAATGCGAATTTGATGATAGCCCATTCGGAGGTCAAGCTTAGAGAACACTTTAGCTCCTTTGAGCTGCTCGAAGAGTTCGTTGATGTTGGGGAGTGGATATTTGTTCTTTATTGTCTTCTTGTTCAATGGCCGGTAATCAACACAGAGACGCTCCGTGCCATCTTTCTTCTTGACAAATAAGACACCACAGCCCCAAGGAGACGTACTAGGCCTGATGAGACCCATACTCTCCTGTTTATCAAGCTGCTTCTTCAATTCCTTCAATTCATCCGGAGAGAGCTTGTACGGACGCCGGCATGCTGGCTCAGTACCCGGTCGAGTTCAATAACGAATTCCACCTGACGGTGTGGAGGCATGCCTGGAAGTTCTTCAGGAAAGACGTCTTGATATTCGTTCACCACCGGAATTTGAGATATGGCATTAATTTCGCCCTTATCATTGAGAGAGAAAAGCCTGATAGTGTTATCCCTGGAGGCAAAGATAATCACATCTTCATCAGAATGAGTCATCTTGACTTCCTTTTGATCACAATCAATGTGAGCATCATGCTGAGAAAGCCAATCCATCCCGAGGATGAGGTCAATGTCAGAATTACCAAGAACCACCGGTTTAGCCAGAAAGCGATAATCTCCCATGCGAATAGAAACATCCGGAGCATAGACACTAGAAGTCATACGTCTCCCCGGAGAAATGACTTGCAACCTCTGAGGCAAATTTGAAGTGGCAATATTGTGCTTGGATGCAAATGGTTGAGACATGAAAGAACATGAAGCACCCGATTCAAATAACACTTTAGCTGGAAAAGAGTTAACTGGAAGGTTACCCAAAATGACATCAGAAGAATTCTCCGCTTGTGCTGCATTCATCAGATTGACCCTTGCTGCCTTTGGATCATGCCTGACAATAGCTGAACTCACAGGTGGAGGAGGTGGAAGACGCTTCGGGTTCGGACATCTGTTGGCATAATGACCCTTCTGGCCACACTTGTTGCACACCACTTCAGAGAGAGGACGGAAATGAGAACCACTTGACTTGGAGCCTTGAGACTGAAACTGCTTCTTCAACTGGTTGCTCGGGTTGGGTGGGTGGGAGAAACCACGTCCACTAGAGTTCTTGTTGTTGGAGTTGTTGGAGTTGTTGTAAGGAGCTCGAATCACTGGAGGAGGAGGAAGCCAGAATTTCTGATGCTTCGAGACCATCTGAGACGATGAGGAAGAGTGAACGGCATCTCGAATTCTCTTCTTAGAAGCCTCCATCTTAAGCTGAGCTGCTTCTTGTTTCAAAGCCATGTTATAGAACTTGTCGAATTCATCGGGCTCGAACAAGGTGAGAGCAAGTTGAAGTTCATCTTTGAGACCTCCACGGAACTGGTAGATTTTGCTCTTGGCATCAGGAATGTCTTGCTTAGCATAGCGGGTGAGGTTTTGGAACTTGACATTATACTGATAGACTGTCATAGAGCCCTGCTTCAGGTTGCGGAATTGCTCACGCATACCCTCGATGACACTTGTAGGAATGTGGTGAGAGCGAAAATCCTTGCAGAAATTCTCCCAAGAGATCACTTGACCTGGCCTGGAGTCTTTGTACTGCTGCCACCAATCAGCTGCTTGATCTTTGAGTTGGAAGGCTGCAAACTTCACATAATCATCTTCCTTCACGTTACTGCACTCAAAATGCTTCTTTATGTCGGTTAACCAATCTTCAGCATCAAGAGGGTCGACACAGTAACTGAAAGCTTTAGGATTGTTGGCCAAGAACTGGTTGAGAGTAGCATGGTCCTGCTGGTTGAAGAAGTTGCCTTGGTTCCCTGGAACACCCTGATTAACTTGATTAGCTTGCATCTGCTGCATCATCTGCATCAACAACTGGGTGTTCTGAGCTGTATCTGCATAATCGCTCTCCAAGCCTCAGGCGGAGGAGGAGGGGAAGGAGGACGTTCTGGGACCTCTTCACCCTCTGGGTTAGCGTTGGGAACCTTTTTCGAAGCCATCCTGAAAGAGATGACCACGAATCAGCAATTGATTGACAAATGGTATAAGCTGAATCAATGGCATGAATTGCAACAAGTCTTCACAATAATCATTCGAACAATAAGAACGAATGAAATCATTCGAACAAGAGGAACGAATGAAATTCTCAGTTAAATGATAACATCAATCTTCACGAGAAGCCACATAGGGATCAAAATGAAAATAAGAAAACAACAAGGTACGGAAGGAACAAACACAAGAGAGGAGTTTCGTTCTAACATCTTTGTGCTGAAAGCATATGAACGCGTTACGAAAAGGTTTTGCAATCCCCGGATCAGCATAGCCAAGGATCCTTTAAGATGCAACTCCTGATAGTAACATCGGTCATATAACCCCTTCACTCAATGTAGAACCCCGAACTCACTAACCTGCATCCGTTGGAAGAATGCCTACGATCTACTGGATAAGCCCACCTATAAATTTCCGAAAGATTCCAGTTATGCAATCAGGTGTTGGGGATACACGGGAAGCACCGCGCAATCAACTCTAAACCTACATCCAGGTGTATCCATCCTTCAATACATAACCAGTCTTTCTCGGAAACTGTGTACCTTAGACCTTCGAAAAGCATCCACTATAACAAGCTATGGCAATACTCCCGAACTACCTCCCCAGTACTGGGTGATGTCGGGGTTATCTTGCCACTGGCCGTATAGGAGAGATTTTTGATGTCGGCCGTCTTAAGTATTTAGTACTGCCGCGATATGCTTGTGACGACAATACCCCGAAGCTCAACTCCCCGGGACACTGCCACAACCCCTAATGTCAGGAGGCATCGAGAACAATATCCTCGTCACAAGAACATCGAAACAATCCCAGAATACTCACGGGATTCCTAAAAAAAATTTGGTGCAATTTCTGAAGATAGGAGAGACAAGAGTAGTCGTCAGGAGTCCTCACCAGAGAGAAAGGAGATGAGAAGCAAAGAAATCCTACTCTCCGATATAATATAGGACTCAAAATATTTTCAGTGTGTGCCTAGACTCGACCGTCAACGATTCGATCAAACAGTGGGGGCTCCTAGGTCGGAGAAGGCTCTGATACCAACTTGTAATGCCCAGGATGGAGTTATACCTCCTACGTGTCGAGGCACGACTTAAAGGCATAAGTCCATCCTAGAATGATCTCAAGTTTGGTAATCTTTGCACATCTCATGTAAAAGAGGGGATCGTAAACATAAATAGTTGGCTTACACTCGCCACGTCACACAAATACAATACAAGTCTCAAACATCATACATTAAGAACATCACAACCCTCTAAGGGCAAAACCAAATGTCAAGATACCAAACTTAAATAACATCCACAGGCGGATCGAATCCTAGTAGGAGTCTCCACTACCGATCATCCGGATAACGAACATAGTAACGGCTACGCTCCTCGTCGAACTCCCAATCCAGCTCGGTGCCATCACCGGGATAGCTCACAGCTGGACCTGCATCTGGTGTGGTGAAGTAACTGTGAGCCACAGAGGACTCAGCAATCCCGTTCCCGGGTAACAAGACTATTTAAGCCTTGGGAGAGGATAAGGCTGAAGAAAAGAATAAGTGTCTGCAGCAGCAACTAGCAACTAGCTTACGTGAAAGAGAGCGAGAAGAGGAACCTCGGACGAGAAGTGATCACGAAGTGATCCTAACTACAAGCTCCACAAACATAAACCCTCCGTGTTCAACTCCCGAATCCCTATTCGGAAACTGACGGTCACGGAACACACGCTGGTAGTGTATTAGAAACATTGTGTCAAGTTATCTACAACCGGATATTAACAAGCTCCCATCTGCCACATAACCGCGGGCACGGCTTTCGAAAGTTCATAACCCTGCAGGGGTGTTCCAACTTGACCCATTACAAGCCCACGATCCGCGGAGTCGCAACTCCAAAGTGGGAAGACCCGAGTATTCTCGGAATCCCGTGCTCAAGATATACCGAACTAAGGTAAGGCTAATCCAGCAAATCCTCCCGGCGTGTCGACACCCTGATAGTAGCCGCGCGTATCTAAGTCTCAGGACACGACCGGATGGGCGAAGCTACGGGTGTATGCCAGATACCTCGGGTTGCCCCAAGGCGGCCCCGCAGGCTCCCCGTTTCGGACCAACACTCATGTGGAGCACTGGCCCGGGGTTGTTGATTAAGAAAGAGGGTTAATTACTCCCTATGCAAGTTTAGTTTGTTATTAGGCAAATAGTACCAATGTTGGGACTTGCTGGAAAAGACTTAGCACTTAGCGGTTTATCGAGGGGGTCCCATACACCCCAACCGTGTTAGGAACGCATAATCAAGGAACATAACACCGGTTTATACGGTTCCTAACGGCATGAGTGGAACAAATCACCAAGCAAAAGGCTTAGCCTTCCACCCTTGCCAATATATAGATGATTTCATTTAGCAATTATATAGTGTGATATAACCCAACCAAACTTCAACATGAAGCAAGCATCTTCGATCTTCACCTTCAACTAGCAATGCTATAAGAAGGGTTGAGCGAAGCGTACTTAGCCAAGCAACGGTTTGCGTAGGTAGGGTGGTTAAACAAGGCAATGGTTACAAGTAGGAGGCTGACAAGAAGATCATGGGCATCGAGGCAAAACGATAGAGCGGAACTACTAGCAATAGGCAAAGATAGTAATGTTATCGGGGTTCGGTCATCTTGCCTGAAGAGAAGTCGTTCGGATCGTAAGAAGGGTCCTCATGCTCAACCTCGTTGGAAACCTCGTGCTCGTACTCGTACTCGGTCTCAGCTTCCGGCTCTAAACAATACAATCACACCAAGCACAAATCAACAAGATGCAATGCGCACTCGAAAATGATGGATGCACTAAGGATGCACACGGAGCACGGAAAATAGCACTCAAGCAAAACACCTCAAAACATGATAACAATATGATATTATGAATCTACACAGAAATCAATCAAGTTTCATATAAGATTCGCTGAAATCGGAGTCACGGGCTAAAAGTTATGCCCGAAACAAGAAATGAGCGAAAGCTGAAAATTACAGCAACATAGCAACTTCGGAGCACAAAAATAATTAAGCTACAGCACTGAAACAACATGGCAAAGAGCATGAACACAAACTAGACATATACTACAGCAACTAAGTCCAAAGGTGCACCCCCAAAGGAGTCACGGTTCAATAGCAATGAGCTTGGACATATTGAACTTGACAATAAAATTCTGGCAGCAGAATTTTATTGAAACTTTGGAGCAAAAGATAAACATGCTACAACCACTTAAATAGGCATGTGAGACCATGAATGGAAAGCCAACAATATATACTACAAGTAACAATCAAGATCCACTCAAAATCTATCATGGTTTGTCCTAGAGCAGCAAGCAAACATGGCATCGGAACGTTACAGATTTCAGACTTAGTGAAAATCCACTAAGTCCTAAAACAGCAATTTCATCATGGCATCTAAACGAGCAAGTTTAATTCACCTCGAAACTAATCATGGCAAGTGGTAAGCACCTCATCAAAGTACACATGATGGTGATTCCGAAACACACAAGCATGCATCATGGAGACAAACACAACGATAGCAACGAGCTCGACAAGATGGCATTTCATAACAAGTGAAACAACATCACAGCCACATGGCACTTTGCAACGATGATAAACATGGCAAGAATAAATCTATCATGCAACCTATCACATACAACATGTAGAGCATGGCAAGACGAACACGTGGACATGTCATTTGCATCATTCGGACAAACGAGCTAAAAGATATCACATGGCAAAGATGACATAAAAACAACACATAACAGCAGTTTATATCACGATGCACTCTTGCAACAGCAAAACAAGCACCTAGATGACTTCTAACATGCATGACACAAAGAGATAAAACGTAGTGCTATTCACCACGAACGTCTGGACATGCTATTTGCGCGAAACGGACAAACACACACAAAGTTAGAGCAGTTTGAAATAAGCATCAGACAACTAATCTAACAGGGACTTAGGAGGAAAAGAGGGGAAAACAACCTCAGATTCAGATATGAAAACGGTCAACGGGGGCTTCGGGCCCGGGCGTGGATCCGGCCCGCGGCGCGGAGGAGGAGGCCCGCGGTGCGGCGGTCTGCGGAGTCGAGACGAGGCCCGGCCGGATGGGGCGGCGCGGCCCAGCCGCGGCTGGAGGCCGGCGCTTGGCACCCTGGGCGAGTGGGCCGGCCCGCGGTTGGAGCTGCGGCGGAGGCGGTGGCCGAAGGGAGTGGCGCAGACGGGCTGCGGCGGCCGAGAGCGCGCGGGAGGAAGAGTCGGGCCGGGGCGCGACGCGGTTTCGGGGAAGTGGAGGGGCGATGCGGGCCTTGCGGCCTGGCGACCGGGCCTTCCGCGGCGAAGTGGTCCAGTGGGGCGAGCTCGCCTCGGTCGATCGGTGCGGGAGAGCAAAGGAGGACCGGCCCAGGCGATCGAGAGGAGCTGGCGCGGGGGGGATCGAAGGAGCGTTGACCTGGCGCGGTCGATGGATCCGATCGGGATTTGATCCCCCGATCGATCCAGTTCGCCGGCGGCGCTGGCTGGTTCCTCGGGAACCTGGCCAGGCACGGAAACAAATGAGGGGAGGGATCTAGAGGTAGGTGGAAGGGGTAGGATGCCAAAATAGACCTAGAGGGGTCTATACATAGCAGATTTGCTAGGGTTAGTTTTTTTTAGGTGTTTAGGAGCCCTCCGATCGCGATCCGACGGATCCGATCGCGGGGGAAGTCAGGATGGGCCTAGAAGAGGGTAGTGGGCTGCTGGAGGGGTGTTTTTGGGCCACAAGGCAAAGGCACTTTGGACCCACATGAATAACTGTTGGGATAGCAAACGGAGTCCAAACGCGACGAGATTTGAGAGGCGGGTTGCACACAACAAAACAACAACAACACACAACAACCTCGCGGCACACCGGTAACGTTACACGCCCAAACACCAAAGTAGGCCTACGGGACGTCACAGACACGTGAGGGAGCTCCGAAACGCGAAACGGACAACGGGAAGGAACGCGTTGAACCGGATGCAACCGACAACACAAATGCAATGCAATGCACATGTCTACATGATATGAATGAATGCCACACACTCACACAACAAAACGACGAAAACCCGAAAGACAAAGAACCCAGAATGGAAATAGATGAAGCCGGAGATATATTATATGCCCAAAAGGGAAAGTATTACATCCGGGGCATTACACTCTGGTGCGAACCGGTCGATGCAGCGGTCTGAGTTGACGAATAAGAAAAGGTCGACGGCGGTGGCAGTGTTTGGGCACGTGCAGGCACGAGGAAGAAGAGGAAGCAAGAAGATGAGGGGAGAAAAGGAAATGACCCCTCGCCCTATTTATAAGCCGAAAGGTTAAACGGAAGCCGCGAGAATCAAGGAGCCCGAAAAGTGGATATGGGGCGATACTATCGCCTCGATGTTTGGAGATTTTAATAAGTAAAGAATAAAATAGGTACAAGCATTAAATAAACAGATGACTTCACGGCGGTTCAATGTGATCCAGGAAGATGATGTCATGGCGGTTTACAAAATATTTGAAGCCACGGAGGACCAAACTTTTACAAGACGTTGAAGATTGACATGAACAGGTTCAAATCAATCTGGGGCCTAATGTCAGGGATATAGCTAATAGGTATAAACCACCCAGGGAGGGGCCAATTTATGCCCATAAAGATTAATTCTACTGAAGCCTAGCAAGGCATAGAACATGGCACTTTATTATTGAAGACAAGAGATCCAGGGCCCAAGAGATGTCAGGGCCCATAAGTGTAAACCGCCATACGACGTGTTACTTGTATTGTAAGATAGGAAAGATAGAGACCTAGCCGGGCATGTTTATGAGCCGGCCTCGGGATTCTGTAAACCGGACCGGGCGTCATCCTGTGTATATAAAGGGACGACCCAACAACGGTTCAGGAGGGAGGACAACAACTCGAGACACAGTCAAAATAGATTCGCTCCCTGGTCATCGAAACCCTAGCAATATTACACCACACTAGACATAGGCTTTTACCTTCATCGAAGGGGCCGAACTAGTATAAAAACCCTTTCGTCCTTGTCCGCTTTAACCCCTTTAAGCTAACCCATAGCGATGGCTCCACGACTAAGTCCTTTTGCTAGGACATCTGCCGTGACAAAACCACGACAGGGTGTGAGGTGATGTGTCGGGCTTTAGAAGTCGATCATGTTGATCGAGTCATCTGGTAATCCAGCAGGGGCAACACGGACAAGGTGAGGGGTCACTGATGGATCACTAACCATCCTATACTAAGCATATATGATAAGAAGCTAAGGTACAAAAGTAGGCTATGCATCGGAATATGAGCAATCAATTACAGTAGCAAAATCTAATGCAAGCATGAGAGAGAATGGAATGTGTTGGGGATATAATTATTGGGTATAACCCGCCCAGGAGGGGCCGGGTTGTGCCACTGGCAGCTTAAGGATAAAAGAGGCCTGCTGAGGCCCAAGAAGATACGAATATGGCGGTTTATGTAGCAACCAATTGAAGGCCCAAGACCCGGATGTGATATGAAGCCCGTGGATGTGAACCGTCCTATATGTAAACTTGTATTGTAAGGCAGGTTTTAGTTTATACTGAGCCGGACACATTGTATATGAACCGGTCGGGACTCTGTAAGCCGCCGGGCATCAACCTGCATATATAAAGGGGTGACCCGGTGGCGGATTAAGAAAAAGAAAGAATCGCTCGAGAGCTAGGTCAAGCGTTTCTGCTTCTTGGTCACCGAGTCTCGAGCAATACAAACCCTAGCTGGATTAAGCTTTTACCTCATCGAGGGGCTGAACCAGGATAAAAAAATCTTTGTGTATCTTGTCCCGTTTAACCCCTTCAAGCTAACCTAAACGCGATGGCTCCACACCTAAGTCCTAACCCTAGGACATCTGTCGTGACAAATCCATGACAGTTGGCGCCTACCGTGGGGCCAGCGCACGGTGGTTTCGAGCTCTTGATGGGAAGCTCCGCAGGGCTCAAGGGGTACGTCGCAGTCCAGATGACTAAAAGTCACCGTGGTAAGCTCTACATCAACGATTCGGGCTGGGGCCCCGAGGCTGGCTCAATCAAGTACGGCTACCGGGTCCCCTTTGGTGGAATCCATGTCTTCATTGGTAAGATCGGCGAGTCTGGGCCTGAGCCGGACATCTGCACCGACCTCATCGAGACGGCTCAGCATGGACGACTCTGTAAGGTCCGAGCCCTAGTCAATCATGTTTTCGTTGGTTTCATCCACGGAGCGGATCATGGCGAAAGATCTGTATCTGAAGGAGGGACGGAAATCTACTCTGATGGTGAATCTTCATCTGGTGAGACCAATCCGGTTTATCAGCTGCAAAATGGCGGGCTCGGAGGCTGTTTCGATGGGGACAGTATTCCGGACTCCTACGAGCCGCTGAACCGAGTTGCCATCTTCATGGCCGGTACACAATGAGCACTTGGCTCCACTACCACCGCGGCTATGACCTCCGGTTCAATGGTTGTAGCGACGACTAGTGCTGCTACTCCGGCACAATCACCGGCTCTCTGATTCTCTGAGTTATTGGAGGCGTTGGCAACCTTATTGGCCGTAGAGGTAAGACCGGAAAACCAAGAACAACATAAGGCAGATATCGCAAAGCTGCGGGATGAGATAGCTCAAGCTAGGGAGGAGTTCAATGCTGAGAACATTAGGATGGCTATAGAGTGGGCCGCGTTGGATGCTCAGGCCCAGCAGATTCAAGCAGAGTCATTCCGGCTCACCTTGGATCAGAACGCCTCGAACGCCGTCATGAGGAGGAGGCATCAGACCCGCCTGCCGACAAAGTTTGAGGCTAGGAACTTGTTTAACATGCCTGGGGCAGGAACCAGCGACCCACCTGTGGTGAATCGGGCGGTCGAGACAGCTGCAATAGGTGGCCGGCTCAGCCACGAGCCATGGACCCGCCTCGTCTAAATATAACTCTGCCTCAGCGCGCCCCAAAGCCCCCAGGTCATTACTCTAATCCGCTGGACAACATGGTCGCTGCGGCAACACGGTTAGCAGCTATACCTATTGAGGGTGAGTCTCCGGCAGCGATAGAGATACGAAGAGTCGGCGAGCTTCTCCAAATTATTGTGGCTCAATAGGCGGCTTATTCATATAGACGTGAGAGAATCCATTCAACCCCTCGTCCAAGCCGGAGTTATAGCAGGCATATGGAGTCACCAGCAGCTTGAAGCAGTGAGCAACACCACAATACCCCTCGTAAGCGCGACCCACCGCACGCTGGCGGTGACGCCCAAACCTTGATAGATCAGGGCTGGGCGCAGCGAGAGGCAGAGTTATTGGATCAGCTGGCGGCTCACCAACAATCTCCGGTTTACCCAACTACGTCTATGGAGGTGGGGATAACCTCTAAAACCCTTGGTGTGCCATGCTTAATACCAGCCATACGCAGTGAGCGTCTCCCCAAGGATTTCAAGGGGCCTCGCAAGGTGCCTAACTATACGCCGGATCAACCCCCGGAGGCCTGGATCGAGAGTTATGAGATGGCCATGGAGATGTTGTATGTTAGTGAGGCTGCATGTGCTAAATATTTCACCATGATGCTGGATGGACCAGCATGCTCTTGGTTGAAGGGGTTGCCCCCCGAATTCTATGAGCTCGTGGGCAGAGTTGAAAGCGTGTTTCATAAAAAAATAAATTAAAGACATGTGTAAATACCCTACGTCAATCATTGACATGGATTCTTGTGTCTAGAATGAGGGTGAGTCTACAACCCATTGGGTGCGTTGGGTCTCGACGGTTATCCACTCATCAGACCGTATCAATACCGGTTCAGCTATCTTAACACTAGAGAAGAATTGCCGGTTCCTTCCCCCTCAAGCAAAAGCTGGGATAGCTTAAATGCCACTTCAATGACATGGGAGAGCTCATGGCGGCTCTTGTTAAATACGCAGATTCAGATGGCACTAAAGATCCAGAGTCCGATGAGGAGAAAACCGGCAAGGGAAAGAAGAATGGCAGTGCTAGGGCTCAGCAGCACGGTACGCCGAATCAGGGCAATAATGGTAAACGCAAAAGACAGATGGCGGTTCTGATTTTGTGGCTAATACCAATGCACAGAATAATCAGAAGTGTCGAAAAGGGAAGGGGCCAAACGCCCAGTTTGGGGGGCCAAGGCCCAATCTCGAGGCCCTTTTGAATCAACCTTGCCCAAAACATGGTATGAAGGAGAAACCAACTACTCATATGTGGAAAGATTGCAGTATCATGAGAGAGTATATAAATTCTGTTTTTTTCTCAGAATAACAATGGCCCATCCGGCGGGTCAGGATCTGGTTTTCATAGACCCGGTTTTGGAGGCGGTGGTTCAAGCTCTGGGTTTCAAGGACAGGGCAACCAAGGCGGTTTTAATCAACAGCCAAGTCAAGGGGGTCATCAGCAATAGTCTGGTTATCACAGCAAAGCAGCTAAACAGTGGTCAGTATCGTGTATTTACCACAAGCTTGTGCAAACGGGATCAGAAGATTCATAAGAGGGCAGTGAATTCGATCGAACCGGTGGTCCCTCGATACCTGAGATGGTCTGAGCAGCCTATCATATGGAGCCGAGAAGATCACCCACCCTGGGTTGATAATCCGGCTCAGTTAGCCATGTTGGTCGCTCCTCATGTGGGAGGATATAAGGTGACCAAGGTGCTCATGGATGGAGGCAGTAGCATCAATATCCTTTACTATGATACTTTCCGACATATGAATTTAACTGACAAGGATCTTCAGACATCTAATACTGTTTTTCATGGGGTGGTGCCTAGTAAGTCGGCATATCCAGTGGGTAAGATAACGTTGGAAGTGGCCTTTGATGATGACCAGGATTACGGATTAGAAGAATTGACCTTTGAAGTGGTTAAATCAGGAGTCCTTATCATGCTTTGTTTGGGCGACCGGCTTATGCCAAATTTATGGTCCGTCCTTGCTATGTTTATTTGCAGGTTAAGATGCCGGGTCATGAGGGCACCACCATAGTACACGATGATAGGAAGATAGCCTTGAAGTGCGAGGAAGGTGATGCTGCTTATGCTGAGTCTGCTTGCGCAACAGAAGAGTTGAAATTTTACAAAGATAATGTTGCCCCTTCGATGAAGGTATAAACCGGCTAGTATAAACCGGCTTTGTTAATATATTTGTTTGTAATATGTAGTAAAGGCTACGGCCCATGAAGATCTTAGGGCCCATGTATAGAATTAAGGTTTGTAAACCGCCCCGTGATGTAACTTGAGAGATAAGGAAGAAAAGACAGAGACCGAGGCGGACACAGATATGAGCCGGCCTCGGGATTCTGTAAACCGGATCAGGCGTACTCTCTATATAAAGGGGCGACCTGGCAACGGTTCAGGGACAAGCAACAATCAACCCGTCGAGACACAGGCAAGCGAATCCGCTCCCTGTAATCCGACGCCCAAGCAATACCAAACCAACTAGACGTAGGCTTTTACCTTCATCGAAGGGGCCGAACTAGTATAAACCCTCTGTGTCCTTTGTGTGCTATGAACCCCTTCAAGCTAACCCGTGCGATGGTTCCATCATCAAGTCCGCTAAACCGGACATCTGCCGTGCTATTTACACGACAGTTGGCGCCCACCGTGGGGCCTGCGCACGATAGTTTCGAGTTCTTGAAGGGCAGCTTCAAGGGGCTCAAGGGTTACGCGATCGGCCGGATGACCAAGAGTCGTCGCGGCCGGATCTACATCGACGACGCAAGTTGGGGACCGGAAGCCGATTCAATCGAATATGGGTACCGGGTTCCCTTCGGCAGCATCCAAGTCTTCATCGGCAAAATCGGCGAACCGGGGCCTGAGCCGGACGTCTTCCCCAACATCGTCGAGCCAGCTCAGCGTGCGAGATCGGCCCGGATTCAGCCTGCCAAGAAGCACGTGTTCGTTGGAGCAATCCACAGAGGTCGAGCCAAGAACGGATCGGAGTCTGATGGTGCAACAGTTGTCAACTCAGATGACGAATCTTCATCCGGGGAAACTGAATCTCTGTATCAGTTGCGGGACGGCCGGTCTGAGGGCGAGTCCGATGGAAACATTATTCCGGGCCCCTTTTACCCGCCAAACCGGGTGGCGGTTTTCATGGCCGGTTCACAGCACCCGATGAACGGAACGACAGCGGAAGCTGGTGCAGGGGGAAGCGGCTCAAACCCCTCACTTACTGAAGTTCTATCCACCTTGATCGAGGAGTTCACAGCTAAAGCGGTGGAAGCAGTAGCTCCAGCAGACAAGGCGCATCATGATGCAGAGCTCCTTCAGTTGAAAGGCCGGATTGATCAGTTAAAGGAGGACCTGAAGGCAGAAAGAGAGATGATAGCGGTGAGGCAAGCGGAATTGGATGATCAAGCTTTTTATCTAAGGATGGAGCAAGCTTCTATGGAAGGAGTAAGGGGACGAAAATACCGGTCCCGTATACCGCCGGTTTATGAATCAACGAATCTGTTCAGGACACCTGGGGCTGGGACTAGTAACCATCCGGCTTTAAACCGGAGGACACCTCCGGCCAGGGAGGAGCCGGTTCAGCAACCCACCGCAGAGCAGGAGCGCCGGATTACGTCGGCACCTTATGTTCCCGTCCCTCCAGGTCATTATTCAAACCCTTTGGATAACATCGCTGCAGCAGCGGCGCGTTTGGCCGCTTTACCTGCGGAAGAAACATCTCCGGTGGCGATAGAGGCGCGCAGGGTCCAGAAGCTACTTAATACGGCGTTGATGCAGCATCAAGCATATTCTCATAGCAGGGAAAGGTTACATTCAACCCCGCGTCCAAGCCGAAGTTATACTAGGCATTGGGAGGAGCCAGAAGTATCTAGCAGTGAGCGTAGGAGACATCAGCGCAGGCAGGATAATCCGGCAGGGGCGGCGATGCCAGCCCCAGACATAAACCGGGCCAGATCAGGTGCCAGGGAGGAGATTCGTCAAGCGACGCCGGTTCATACAGCCACTGCAGAGACAGGGGTTACGACGAGTTCCTTTGGGGTGCAGTGTCTTATCCCCGCTTTACGAAGTGTCAAGCTGCCCAAAGATTTCAAAGGGCCCCGCAAGGTACCTAACTACACAGCCGATTTACCACCAGAAGCTTGGGTTGAAAGTTATGAGATGGCCATGGAGATGCTGGACGTGGATGAATCGGCTTGTGCCAAATATTTTACTATGATGCTCGAGGGCACGGCCCGGACCTGGCTGAAAGCTCTACCCCCGAACTCTATTGGATCATGGGGGGAACTGCGCAGCCAGTTTATCAAAAACTTCAAGGATACATGCAAACAGCCGATGTCAGTGATAGATCTAGCAGCTTGTGTGCAAGGAGAGTAGGAGTCTACAGCAGCTTGGGTACGGAGGGTAGCAGAGATTTTACACTCTTCGAATGGTATTAATCCTAGTACGACAATAGTGACATTGGAGAACAATTGCCGGTTTGAATCTTTAAAGTTAAAACTCGGACGGCTTAAGAGGGACTGCAATGATACGGGAACTTTGATGAGTGCCCTAGTGAAATACGGAGACTCCGATAACACAAAATATCCGGAAGCAGAAGGAGATAAGGCTGGGAAGGCCGGCAAGTCTGGTAAACCGGCACCAATCAATCCGGTTACTTCAGGTTTTTTGGGCAAACGGAAAGCAGAGGGTGGTTCAGATTTCGTGGCTAACACTCAAGTTCAAGGTGGTTTTCAGCGTAGTCCGGGAGATCCAGCTTCACAAACCGGCGGAGGAGCTTTTGGCTGGGAGCAGGAGTTAGATCAGCCTTGTCCAAAGCATAGCGGAAAAGGGATGGTGGCGAAGCATACCATGAGAGAGTGCATACCCCTTATGAAGGCAATAGCAGGCCGTTTCAATCCTCCTAGTCGACCCCCACATGGCGTCTAAGGGCCTGGATTTTATGGTCCGGGTCATCAGGGAAACAGCTCCGGATCAGGATATAGGGGCAATAACGGTGGTTATCAACCCGGGGCAGGCAGCCAAAATAATCAAGGAAACTATAATGGTCAGGGCAATCAATCACATCATCAAGGTGGTTACAATAATCAGAATAATCAGCAGCAGGGCCAAGGAAGTTATAATAATCAGGGAAATCAGCTGCAACAGCGTCAGCAACAGCAGCCGCAATCCGGATATCAGAGTAATCCGAAGGAGTTAAGTAGTGGGCAATATCATGTCTTCACCACAAGTCTGTGTAAGAGAGACCAGAAGGTTTTAAAGCGGGCTGTTAATGCAGTAGAACCGGCGACACCGCAATTTCTTCGATGGTCGGAGCAGCCTATTGTATGGAGTAGAGAAGACCACCCAATGCGGGTGGATAATCCGGGCCATTTAGCCTTGGTAGTAGCACCACAAGTGGGGGGTTACAAATTTACTAAAGTTCTCATGGATGGTGGTAGCAGTATCAATATCTTATATTACGAGACTTTCCGTCGTATGGGTCTGACAGATAAGAAGCTAAGGCAATCAAACACGGTGTTTCATGGAGTGGTCCCAGGTAAGTCAGCTTATCCAGTTGGAAAGATTGACTTGGAAGTTACCTTTGGGAACGAATATGATTCTAGGTCAGAGATGATCACTTTCGAAGTCGTCAAGATCAAAAGTCCATATCATGCTCTGTTTGGAAGGACGGTTTATGCTAAGTTTATGGCTAGGCCGTGTTATGTTTATTTGCAGCTTAAGATGTCGGGTCATAAGGGCCCGATCACGGTTCATGGAAGTCGCAAGATAGCAGTGGAATGTGAGGAAGGTGATGCAGCTTATGCAGAAGCAGTATGTGCCACTGAAGAGCTAAAATTTTATAAAGATAATGTTGATCCGGCAGATATGACTCCGCTGAAGAATCCAACTACCAAGCATGATCCGGCGTTGAAGTTTAAGTCAGCTGAAGAGACCAAGCAAGTTGATTTTGTGCCTGGAGACTCGTCGAAACAATTCACTATCAGCGCTAACCTTGATCCCAAATAGGAAAGCGCGCTCATCGAGTTCATCCGTGAGAACCGGGATATCTTTGCACGGAAACCTTCTGACATGCCAGGTATACCGAGGGAACTCGCTGAGCACAAGTTAAACATTGATCCGAAGTTTAAACCGGTTAAACAGTATCTGCGCCGCTTCAACGAAGAGAGGCGCAAGGCTATAGGATAAGAAGTGGCCAGACTTTTGGCCGCATGGTTCATAGTGGAAGTTTTTCATCCGGAGTGGTTGGCTAATCCGGTGCTGGTTTTAAAGAAGAATGGGAAGTGGAGGATGTGTGTGGACTACACGGACCTCAATAAAGCTTGCCCAACTGATCCTTTTGCTCTACCTCGCATCGATCAGATCATCGACGCCACGGCGGGGTGTGAGCGGCTAAGCTTTCTGGATGCATACTCAGGGTATCACCAGATCAAGATGGCAGTGGAGGACCAAGAGAAGACAACTTTCATAACTCCTTTTGGTGCCTTTTGCTATGTGTCTATGCCTTTCGGGCTTAAGTGTGCACAGGCAACTTATCAACGTTGCGTTCAGAGTTGTTTGAAGGGGCAGATAGGGAGGAACGTTCATGCCTATGTGGATGACATTGTGGTCAAATCGAAGAAAGAAGGAACAATGATAGAGGATCTCAAGGAAACCTTTGATAATCTTCGGGCTTACAGGATGATGCTTAATCCGGAAAAATGTGCTTTTGGTGTTCCGGCTGGTAAGCTACTGGGATTCTTAGTCTCCAACAGAGGGATAGAAGCTAATCCAGAGAAGATCAAGGCCATTACGTCTTTGACTAAACCGGTTTGTATCAACGATGTTCAGCGCATAGCTGGCCGGATCACAGCGTTAAGCCGGTTCATCAGTCGCTTGGGAGAGAAAGCGATCCCTCTTTATCAGATGTTGAGGAAAACAGACCGGTTTATCTGGAGTGATGAGGCAAATGCAGCATTTGAGGATCTGAAACGACAACTAGCAAAACCACCGGTTTTATCTGCTCCTATTGATAAGGAGCCTTTGCTGTTATACGTTGCTGCTAACACACGGGCAGTCAGCGTTCAATTGTGGTTGAGCGCAAGGAAGCAGGGAAAGAATACCCGGTTCAGCGCCCGGTTTATTATGTAAGTGAAGTACTCATTGAGTCCAAGCAAAGATACCCTCATTGGCAGAAGTTAGTATATGGGGTGTTCATGGCAAACCGGAAGCTGAAGCACTATTTCCAAGGACATCCAATAACTGTGGTTAGTTCAGCTCCGTTGGGGGATATAATCCAGAACAGGGAAGCTACAGGCAGGGTAGCAAAGTGGGCCATCGAGCTCAGCCCGCATGAGTTGAAATATGTACCACGCACTGCTATAAAATCTCAGGCATTGGTAGACTTCATCAATGACTGGACAGAGTTGCAGACTCCTGAGGAGAAGCCGGATCTTACTTATTGGACGATTCACTTTGACGGTTCAAAACAGTTGGAGGGCTCGGGGCTGGAGTTGTCTTAACTTCCCCCAGAGGTGATAAATTTTGTTATGTACCCCGCTTATTGTTTCCTTGTACTAATAATGCAGCAGAATATGAAGCATTACTTCATGGTTTGCGGCTAGCAAAGGAGATGAATTTGAGCCGGGTTAAGTGCCTGGGTGACTCAGATCTAGTGGCACAGCAAGTTTCTGGCAAGTGGGATTCAAGAGATCCCCTCATGGCGGCTTATAGACGAGAGGTTGAAGCAGTCGCAGGATACTTTAAGGGATATCAGGTGGATCATATAGACCGGCGGAGAAACGAAGCGGCCGACGCTCTAAGCCGGCTAGGGTCGCAGCGTAAACCGGTACCACCAAACACCTTTTTGGATGAATTGCACAGTCCGTCGGTTCAGATACCTTCGGAAGAAGACCTAGCTGTTCCGGACCCAGAGGCATAGTTAGTTGCAGCACTCCATATTATTCCGGATTGGACGCTACCCTATTTGGCATACCTGAGCCGAGGAGAGTTGCCGGAAGACGAAGAGGAAGCACGGCAGATAATCCGGCGCTCTAAGTCCATGACAATTGCAAACGGAGAGCTTCACCACCGTAGTACTTCTGGAGTATTTCAACGATGTGTTTCAGCTAAGGAAGGTTGTGAGATTCTAAGGGAGATTCATGAAGGGGATTGTGGTCATCATGCCGGTTCAAAATCATTGGTGGCTAAGGCATTCCGACATGGTTTCTATTGGTTAACCGCACATGCAGATGCGGCAGATCTGGTCCGGAAGTGTGATGCTTGTCAGAAATTCTCAAGGCGTGCTCTGGTTCCGGCACATGAACTCCGGATGATACCAATAACTTGGCCTTTCGCAACTTGGGGGCTTGATATGGTTGGGCCTTTCAAGCGATCCCAAGATCAGAAAACTCATCTACTAGTGGCAGTAGACAAGTTCACAAAATGGGTTGAAGCGGAGCCTATAAGCAAGTGTGATGCGGCAACGGCAGTTAAGTTCATCAAAAAAGTAATATTCCGGTTTGGCTTTCCACACAGCATCATCACAGACAATGGTACCAACTTATCTAAGGGTGAGATGAAGGAATTTTGTCAAAGAGAACACATTCGTTTAGATGTATCTTCAGTGGCTCACCCCCAAACCAACGGTCAGGCCGAAAGGGCAAATCAGGAGATTTTGCGAGGTATCAAACCCCGGCTTATGACACCTTTGCAGAGAACCCCGGGATGTTGGGTTGAGGAATTGCCATCTGTTCTTTGGAGTATTAACACTACACCAAACCGGTCTACAGGCTACACGCCTTTCTTCATGGTTTATGGTGCTGAAGCAGTTCTTCCAAGTGATATACGTCATGACTCACCAAGGGTAACAGCCTATGTGGAAGCAATCAATGAGGAGTCAAGACAGGACGGTTTAGACCGGCTGGATGAAGAGCGTGATATAGCTGCAGCACGATCGGCGCTTTATCAGCAAGACCTGCGCAGATATCATAGCCGCCGGATTAGAACAAGGACGTTCCAGGAGGGTGACTTGGTACTCCGGCTCATCCAAGATCAAACAGATATGCACAAGCTATCCCCACCTTGGGAAGGACCCTTTGTGGTCAGCAAGAATCTACACAACGGCTCATATTACTTGGTGGACGTTCGGGAACATAAGGACTCACGGACATCAGAAGAGGAGACGAAGAGGCCTTGGAACATCGCCCACTTACGGCCATATTATACTTGAGCTACGTGCTCCAATGTATCCTATGTATATATTATGAGTAATAAATAAACTGGCACCCTCGGTAAACCGGGGGCTTAGCCCTTTTTCCATATGCAAAAAATCTTGTGAAAGCAACCCATATACATACAAGTTTATTATCAGATACCATATTTTAATATACTGGCCGGTTTAGAAATTGATTTTTTGCAGAATATGCAAGGGAGTAGTAGAACTCTCAAGAACATGAGATTATATCCGGTTCAAGGAGAGAAGACTTCACAAATGACCCACCGGTTCAGGAGGAACCCTGGAGGCCCTCTGGGAGTGGTATCATCTACTCCCAGTGATCGGATTAATTTCATAGTTCTATCAACCCTCTGAAAAGTTGGACAAATCCACTTTCAGTGATTGGTTTACATTGACCCACCGGTTCAGGAGCAACCCTGGAGGCCCTCTGGGAGTGGTATCATCTACTCCCAGTGATCGGATTAGTTTCATAGTTTTATCGGCCCTCTGAAAAGTTGGATAATGCCACGTTCAGTTATTGGCTAGGCCCTCTGGGAGTGTCGGCCAATCCGCGTCCCAGTGATTGGCTCAGTTTGTACATTGACCCACCGGTTCAGGAGGAACCCTGGAGGCCCTCTGGGAGTGGTATCATCCACTCCCAGTGATCGGATTAGTTTCATAGTTCTTTCGGCCCTCTGAAAAGTTGGATAATGCCACGTTCAGTGATTGGCTAGGCCCTCTGGGAGTGTCGGCCAATCCGCGTCCCAGTGATTGGCTCAGTTTTTATTTCCGGTTCTTTCGGCCCTCTGAAAAGTTGGATAATTCCACGTTCAGTGATTGGCTAGGCCCTCTGGGAGTGTCGGCCAATCCGCGTCCCAGTGATTGGCTGAACCTTGCTTTGAGCCTGGCAGCTCTTGAAAAAGCCTCGACTACATGGTCTTATTTGCAAAATTTGCATATTTTTGGTGTTTTGTGTTTTATAACCTTTTAAACCGGAGTGGAACAGCTACACAAGTTGACCACATATCTATGAAATGGAAAGTCTGGATTATGAATACCAGCATAAGTAAACCGGCGTTCATTAAAGCCCGGATCACATATCAGGCAAAGTTATGACTTTCCGAGCAAAGTCGTGAAGAGACAAAATGAACCGGATTTATCATCAAAATGAACCGGAGAATTTTGTGTTTCTATTTGGATCCACGAAAGTCTTCATGAAGCGACTTTACAGTCGTACCGATTTAAAGAGTATTGACCACATATAATCTCAGGTATAAAATTTATCTTTACTATAAAGATATGTTCATTTGATGTTTTAAGAGAACAAGTTAATCCGTCCAGTGGTAAGCCACTAGGACATATTTTCGATATTTTTTCTGTATGAGCAGAGGAAAGCAACCAATATCAGAAAACAGGTCAACCGGAGAGTATTTCAGAAAAGACAAAATATTCGGATTGAAGCACGTTACGTTTCGTCTAAACTATTACAAGGCATGGCAAGCCCCACAGTTTGGAAACATTGTTTGACGGAATACAGATCATGATTACAGCAATAAATTTTGAAGTCATGCTTCTCCGTGTTGAGGTGGCTGGCCATCGCCTTGATCCGGAACATCTTCATCTTCGTGAAGCGGTTGGAAATCCGGCGCACGCCAGTCAATCTTCATTAAAGCCCGGAAATACATCTCGTCGTTGATAAGGTCAGAAGGATCAATATCAGGAGCGAAAGTGTGAGGACGAACCGGCGGAATTAAGTTGACAGTGTCATAGACCGGTCGTTCCACCCGCTCGTTCTGCAAATTGTATTCTGGATGATATCTGGACAAATCCGATTCAGCGGCAAGCTTGCTGGCGAGAGGACGCATCTCTTTCGTCAGGGCATAGAGATCTGTTTCGGTAAAAGGTGAGCCGTCCTCCTTTGTATCCGGGAATCCGGTGAAAGCCTCCTCCGGATCAAGATCCGGGACCCAAGCCTTAGCCCTCGTAAGGGCGAGAAGAGCACCACCCCGCGCAGCAGATTTCTTGACTTCTTCGAGACGAACCGGCAAAACAGACAACTTGTTCAAAGTATCTTGTATTGTCGTAGGGGCCGGTTTACCAAAAGAAGTAGCACTGATGATCCTTTGCGTCCCGGAGTACAGCTGTTCGACCAAGGTGTAGCAAGCTTTGAGTTTTTTCCGTACGTCGTCTCCAAGATGGGAGACACGGCGCCCTGCACACAACAATCATAGTTAAACCGGTACAAAACACAGGTTACAAAGATAAAGGCAGGAGTTCAGATTATACTTACCAAAAACAGCAGAGGTCATTAAGTCAATTTGCCGTCTTAACCCGGACAATTCTTCTGTCACCGGATTAAGCGCTCCTTCAGCATCTTGAACCCGTTTCTCCAGATCTTTCTTCTGGACCTCAAAAGTAGTACGCTCCTCTTCAAAGTATTTCTTCAAGTCTTCAGCGGTCTTTAAGCTCACTTGAAGTTCTTTATTAGCCTTTGAAGCGGCAGACTCTGTTTCAGTGAGACGGCTTCGAAGCTCATTAATTTCAAGAGCATTCCGGTTCAACTCAGCCTGCAGACACAGTTCAAAAACAAGAGGTGAAAATTAGTCAAGTCTCAAGCACACAACCAAGTTGTCTACTTGACACTTGGGGGCTAATGGCAATTGAAGCAGTAAAGAAAAGACAATTTAAAGTTACAAGTCTCAAGCACACAAACAAGTTGTCTGCTTGACACTTGGGGGCTAATGCATAATTGAGTATCGTCAGCAATTTTTACAAGTATCAAATACATAAACAAGTTATCTACTTGATACTTGGGGGCTAATGTAAAGATCAAGGGTTCAATCTATAAAGTTCCGGTTCACCTTCAACATTCAGCTAAACCGGAACTTGGGGGCTGTTATGAGATAGAGATACATCAAAAGAACAAAGTCAGAAGAAGAAGTTTACCTCATACTTTTCCCTCATTAAGTTAACCAGGCTGGCTTCATAATCCCGACTGCTGTGGAGCCGGTTCAGATACCCAGAGTAAATTTCTTGAGCGCTCATACCGGAAAGGCCGGATATCTCAGTACTCCACTTCCCCTTTTCTTGAGATAGTTTTTCCGTTTTAGCCGTATGTTTGGCTAAAACGGTGGGCTCAGCTGGAGCAACATAAGCAGCCCCGGTTACGACAACATCAGGAGAGGCTGGTACATTGGGGGGAGTGACAGTATGAGCCGGATCAGGAGACACCGGATTAACCCGAGGAGAATTAACCCGGGCCGGACTTGGCGGATTTTGGGCATCTTCAGCAGTAGGATGCTCAGGAGCAGAAAGGTGATCTGTAGGTACAGGGTCTTCAAGAGGAGCTACGGGCTCGCCCTCTGAAGGAACAGTGGGGGACGGATCAGCAACCGGATCATCGGCACTGGACTCGGCAGGAGGCTTATTTGCCTTGGGCTTCTTGCTGGGTTTCGGTTTGCTGGAAAGGTAGGCAAAATGAGTTGACATTATAAAGTAAAGGAATCATAAACCGGAACAAGTGAGAAAGGTTACCCTGGGACAGTCTTCAATGGAGGAAGCTGTGTGGCGGTTGATTCACCAGAGGAAGACAGTGGAGTTTCCTGATAATCAGGGTCAGACGGTTTAAGAGGTTTTCGGATAAGCCCGGCCTTGGGATGAAGGGGAGTCGGAGAAAGTATCACCTCAGCACGGCGTTTTCGAACCGGAGTTAAAGAAATTCCGGATGACTCCACCGCCAAGCCGCTATGGCGAGTGGTCCGGCGAAGAGCTTCGTGCTGTTGTTTCTTCAAAATAAAGTTAGGGTCCAACTGAGCATAAGGATGAGAAAATTGGTACTTCCGGACGGTCCGACGACTTTTTTGTGGAAGAGGTTCTGAGTCAGAAGAAAGAAGGGTTACCTCAATTTCAGCCGGGTTATCACCTTCAGGCAACTCCTGTGGAAAGGTATCATTAGATACAATTACAAGTACATAAAAGCAAAATTTAAACCGGATTAAAGCATACCTCGGAATCCGGATCATCGTCTTCAGTGGGAGAACCGGCGTCAACAGCTGCTTTCCTTTTCTTATTGGCAAAGGTTTTTCGCCGAACCTGTTTGCCGGTTTTCTCCTGTGGTTTTCTCTTCCAGAAAGGGTCATCAGCCTAATCAAAAGAAAGACAATTGAAAGACGGTTTAAAAAGAAACGGATTACAAATACAGGGTAAAGTGAAACTTACTACGGGCAGTTTGTTCTTCTTATAGTATGGAGCTAAACCGACCCTGCCGCAGTCTGCTAAAGAGACATTGAGGATCTTCTTGGCTGATTCTACTACTTCCGATTCAGAAAGTTTGTCCTTGGTAAACCTTTGAGGATCATCCGGTTTACCAGAATATTTGTACATTAGCTGAGGACGCCGGCTCAGGGGAAGGATGCTCCAAGACAGCCAACAGCGTAGAAAGTCGGTTCCAATCAAACCATTAGCCATGAAAGCTCTTAACTTAGAAAGCTGTGATGAAAACCGGGTCCGTTCAACAGCGCCGAGCCGTGGTGGTAAAGGATGATTCTCCGGAATACGGGTTTCACGGTAACCCGGCAGAGGGTTCTCCCCTTCAGGAGAAGTGTCAACACAATAAAACCAGGACTTATTCCAGTCTTTTGGATGAGAGTGTAAAGCGGCGTGAGGAAAAACCACGTCTCTCCTCTTCTGAATACTAACACCGCCAAGTTCTTGATGTGGTCCGCTGGTAAACTCGGTGCGTCGGTTTAAATGGAAGAAGTCCCGGAACAGATCGACGGATGGTTCTTCTTGTAGATATACCTCCGAAAACACTTGGAAGTCACAGATGTTTGAGACAGAATTGGGTCCAATATCCTGAGGGTGCAGTTGGAAAGCAGCAAGAACATCCCGGAAAAACTTTGAACCGGGGGGAGAAAAGCCTCGAGTTATGTGATCAAAGAACACAATGACTTCCCCGGACCTGGGAGTAGGTGGACATTCATTACCCGGGGCCCGCCACTTTAAAACAGACTGAGGTCCTAACGTGCCAACTTCAGAAATCTTGATCAAATCATCCTCAGTAATGATAGAAGGAACCCAATCACAGGAGACATACTGTTTGGCCATCACAACGAAAAGGCAAAGTACTGGAAAAAGATAAAGCGCAGAAAACGGATTATGAAGATACAGCAACATAAACCGGAATCTATCTATGAAAGTTACGCAACAGTTCAACTGAGGACTAATGGCATGGTTAAACCGGCAATAATAACAGGCTACATCATTTCCGGTTAATGGCAGTTGAAGGGGAACAGCTAAACCGCCGCATTTAAATTACAGAGTTTCGCAAAGAGTAGGGCATATCAGTTTAAACCGGGACATACCTAACGGATCTACCAAGGAGAAAAACATGTTTCTAATAAACAGCTAAGGAAGAACAGATCTGAGCATACTAGGAAAAGAGAAACAAATCTAAGAGTATGCAGGAAAAAACTACAAGGACCTTATACTAAACGGATGGATCTACAGGCTAGACAGGAATGACAGAGATCTGAAGTATTTACAGCAGGATAAAAGTACGATTTAAAGGCAAGATCTGAAGGACAAAGTTACTAGAAATCATTGGCTTAAAGGTTGAACAAGATGAAGCTTCTATTAAAGCTCTAATGGCGGAGGCATGGGAAGAAACCCTAGAAGTTGCATACTGATAATGGAGAAGAAGGACGTACCTGGAGTGGCAAAGATCGGCGGCGGCGGTTCTCTGGTCAAGCTCAGGGTGATGCAGCAGCCGGCGAGGTCTTGGATCCAGCGGACGGCGGCGGCGATTCGAGCTCGGGCGACGATGAAGTTGGGCGACGGAGGAGGAAGACAGGGCAGGAAGAAGATAATGAATGAGGGTGGCAGTATTTATAAAGAAGAGTCAGATCTGAAGCGACAGGTGCGGGAATCGAGGAGACAAAAAATCGGATAAAGATCCTTTGACGCCTCGATTTTCGGGATAACCCTTAAAATAAGCTACAGTACAGCTCGCGGCGTTAAATGCGGAGATGATGTCACTGTCAGATTTAATGATCCCGGAGGATGACGTCAGAGCCGGTTTATAAGGATGAGAAGACAGAAGAAAATTATACAAGAGAAGACTGATATGAACAAGTTCAAATCATTCTGGGGCCTAATGTCAGGGATATGACTAGCAGGTATAAACCGGCTAGTATAAACCGGCTTTGTTAATATATTTGTTTGTAATATGTAGTAAAGGCTACGGCCCATGAAGATCTTAGGGCCCATGTATAGAATTAAGGTTTGTAAACCGCCCCGTGATGTAACTTGAGAGATAAGGAAGAAAAGACAGAGACCGAGGCGGACACAGATATGAGCCGGCCTCGGGACTCTGTAAACCGGATCAGGCGTACCCTCTATATAAAGGGGCGACCTGGCAACGGTTCAGGGACAAGCAACAATCAACCCGTCGAGACACAGGCAAGCGAATCCGCTCCCTGTAATCCGACGCCCAAGCAATACCAAACCAACTAGACGTAGGCTTTTACCTTCATCGAAGGGGCCGAACTAGTATAAACCCTCTGTGTCCTTTGTGTGCTATGAACCCCTTCAAGCTAACCCGTGCGATGGTTCCATCATCAAGTCCGCTAAACCAGACATCTGCCGTGCTATTTCCACGACACCTCTGAAAAATCCAACCACAAAACATGATCCTTTATTGAAATTTAAATTAGCCGATGACTCTAAACAGGTTGATTTCGTCCCTCGCAATTCATCTCAACAGTTCACTATCAGTGCTAATCTGGATCCTAAATAGGAAATCACGCTCATCGAGTTCATCCGTGAGAACTGGGACATGTTTGCATGGAAGCCTTCTGACATGCCAGGTGTACCAAGGGAACTCGCTGAGCACACTCTTAATATTGATCCAAATTTTAAACCGGTCAAGCAATTCCTTCGTCGCTTTAATTAAGAGAGGTGCAAGGCCATTGGGGGAAGAAGTTGCCCAGCTCTTGGCAGCAGCGTTCATAGTTGAGGTTTTTCACCCTTAGTGGTTGGCTAACCCGGTACTAGTGCTTAAGAAGAACGGCACTTGGCATATGTGTGTAGACTACATAGATCTTAATAAAGCTTGTCCGGCTGACCCTTTTGCTCTCCCTCGTATTGATCAAATCATTGATGCTACGGCGGGTTGTGAGCGTTTGAATTTTTTGGATGCTTATTCGGGTTATCATCAGATCAAGATGGCAGTTAAGGACCAGGAGAAGACATCTTTCATCACTCCTTTTGGAGCCTTTTGCTATGTGTCTATGCCCTTTGGACTCAAGAGTGCCCAGGTGACTTATCAGCGCTGTGTTCCGAATTGTCTCCATGACCAGATTGGGCGCAATGTTCATGCCTATGTGGATGACATAGTTGTGAAATCAAGGAAGAAAGAGACCTTATTACAAGATCTGAAAGAGACCTTCGATAACCTCCGGGTCTACAAAATGATGCTTAACCCGGCCAAGTGCGTTTTTGGGGTCCTAGCTGGCAAGCTCTTGGGTTTTTTGGTCTCTGAACGAGGTATCAAAGCTAATCCGGAGAAGATAAAAGCAATCACATCCTTAGCTAAACCAGTGTGCATCAATGATGTTCGACGCCTGGCGGGTCGTATTGCGGCCTTAAGCCGGTTTATCAGCCGTTTGGGTGAGAAGGCCATCCCTTTGTACCATATGATGAAGAAAACAAATCACTTCATCTGGAGTGATGTTGCTGACCATGCGCTTGAGGCACTGAAAAAACAATTGGCTGAACCGCCAGTCCTTGTAGCTCCTGTTGATAAGGAGCCCTTGCTTTTCTATGTGGCCGCTAACAGTAGAGCAGTAAGTGTAGCGGTGGTTATGGAAAGGAAAGAGGCAGAGAAGGAATATACGGTTCAGCGGCCGGTCTACTATGTCAGTGAGGTGCTTATCGAATCCAAACAAAGATATCCCCATTGGCAAAAGCTAGACTACGGGGTGTTTATGGCTAGTCGCAAGTTGAAGCAGTATTTCCTTGGCCATCCCATCATGGTGCTTAGTTCTACCCCCTTAGGAGATATCATTTAGAACAGAGAAGCCACATGCCGGGTAGCTAAATGGGACATTGAGCTTGGACCACATGTGTAATGCCCAGGATGGGACTATATCTCCTACGTGTCGAGGCACGACTTAAAGATATAAGCCCATTCTGGAATGATTGCAAGTTTGGTACCTTTGCACATCTCATGTAAAAATAGGGATGGAAAACTGAAAAGATAGTTGGCTTACACTCGCCACGTCACACAAATTCATTAGATGTTCAAACATCATTCAGATAAAACATCACAGCCCATCTAAGGGTAAAGATCCAAATGACAAGATACCAAACATAACATTAAACCACAGGTCTAGATCGAATCCTAGTAGAAGCTCTACTGATCAACCAGATAGTTCACATAGTAACGGCTATGCTCCTCGTCGTACTCCCAGTCTAGCTCAGCACCATCGCCTGTGTAGCTCACCATCGTACCTGCATCAGGTGTGTTGAAGTAACTGTGAGCCAGAGCGGACTCAGCAATCCCGTTCCCGGGTAACACGACTATTTAAGCCTTGGGTGTGGAACAAGGCTGAAGAATGAACAAGAGTCTGCAGCAGCACTAGCCTAGCTTACGTAAAAGAGAGCGAGAAGAGAAGGTGCCTCGGTCGAGAGTTGATCACGAAGTGATCCTAAACTAATCAAGTCAAACATAACCCCACCGTGTTCACTTCCCGAATCCCTTTCGGAAAATGACCGTCACGGTACTCACGCTGGTAGTGTATTAGAACATGGTGTCAAGTTTTCTACAACCGGATATTAACAAGCTCCCATCTGCCACATAACCGCGGGCATGGCTTTCGAAAGTTCAAAACCCTGCAGGGGTGTTCCAACTTGGCCCATGACAAGCCCACGATCCGCGGAGTTACAACTCCAAGGTGGGAAGGCCCGAGTATTCTCGGAATCCCGTGCTCAAGATACTCCGACTAAGGTAAGGCTAATCCAGCAAATCCTCCTGGCGTGCCGACACCCTGACAGTAGCCGCGCGTATCTAGTCTCAGGCCACGACCGGATTGTAATGCCCCGGATGTAATACTTTCCCTTTTGGGCATATAATATATCTCCAGCTTCATCTATTCCATTCCGGGTTCTTTGTCTTTTGGGTTTTCGTCGTTTTGTTGTGTGCGTGTGTGGCATTCATTCATATCATGTAAACATGTGCATCGCATTGCATTTGTGTTGTCGTTTGCATCCGGTTCCACGCGTTCCTTCCCGTTGTCCGTTTCGCGTTCCGGAGCTCCCTCACGTGTCCGTGGCGTCCCGTAGGCCTACTTTGGTGTTTGGGCGTGTAACGTTACCGGTGTGGCGCGAGACTTGTCTTGTGTTGTTGTTTTGATGTGTGTAACCCGCCTGTCAAATCTCGTCGCGTTTGGAGTCCGTTTGCTATCCCAACAGTTATTCGTGTGGCTCAAAGTGCCTCCACTTTGAGGCCCAAGACACCCCATCCAACAGCCCACCAACCACTCCTAGCCACTTCTATCATCTAGGCCATCCAAATCTGATCCGGTGGCCGAAAACCGCACTCCATTTGGACAACCCTAGCTACTTGTGCCTATATATTTGTCCACTCCCCCAAATTTGTGCCCCAAAACTAGGAAACCCTAGCCCCCACTCCTTCTTCCACCTCCAGCCACCAGCCACCTCGCCGGAGTTTCGCCGGAATCCCGCCGGAAGTTCGCCGGAATACACCTCCTCACCGGAATCCACTCACCACTCCTCCACCTCATCTCCTCCCTCCTCTCACCCTCCACCGCAGCAAAACCGCCGCCTCCGGCCTCTCCCCGTCGCCGGGCCGGCCACCCCGCGCCAGATCCGGCCGGCCAGGGCGCCGCCCGTCCTTTCCCGTGGCTCGTTCGCCGCCGCCAGACTTCGCCGATCGCCTCCTCCAGATCGGATCGGGGCAGGGAGGCCCCGATCGATCTGATCCAGCCGCCGCATCGCCCCCGTGGGCTGGATCCCTCGAAGCGGCCCAGGCCGAAGCCCTTCCGCAGCCGCGTCGCCAGCCCTCCCGCAGCCAGGCTCCCGCGCGCCACCTAGCTGGGCCGGTTCCCTCCGCCGCTCGCCTCCACCGGCCCAGGCCGCAGCCGCCGCAAGGGGCCCGAGGCCCAGCGCTACCGCAGATCCGCCTCGCCTTCCGCGGGCCGCGCCGCCGCCAGGCCCCGAGGCCAGGCCGCCTTCGCCTCGCCAGCCGCCGGGCCGTCACCACTGCCAGGTGGGCCGCCTCCCTTCGCCCCTTGCTGCACCGAAGCCAGACCGAGGCCTTCCTCCACCGCGGGCCAACCAGGCACCAGCTGGGCTCCCAGATCGCCCGGAGGCCCAAGGCGCCACCGAAGGCCCAGCCGCGGGCCAGGCCGCCGCCGCCACTCGGGAAGCCAGGCTTCCCAGCGCCCAGCTTGTCCCAGGCCGATCCGCCAGGTGGGCCGCCGCCGGCCCGTCTCCGCCGTTACGTGGATTCCAGATCAGCCCGATCCGGCCCTTTGCTACAGATCTGAGAGGTTGCTCTTATTTCCTCTAAGTCCTAGATCTGCTGTTGTCTGATGCATTTTTCCAACTGCAATAACTTCTCGTGTGTTGCTCCGATTCGCGCAAATGAGGTGTCCAGACGTTCGTGGTGACTAGCACTACGATTCATTCCTTTGTGCCATGCATGTTAGAGATCATCTAGGTGCTTATTTTTCTGTTGCAAAAGTGCATCCCGATATAAACTGCTGTTATGTGATGTTTTATGCCATCTTTGCTATGTGATAACTTTTAGCTCGTTTATCCGAATGATGCAAATGACATGTCCACGTGTTCGTCTTGCCATGCTCTACATGTTGCTTGTGTTAGGTTGCATGATAGATTTATTCTGGCCATATATATCTTCGTTGCAAAGTGCCATGTGGCTGTGATGTTGTTTAACTTGTTATGAAATGCCATCTTGTCGAGCTCGTTGCTATCGTTGTGTTTATCTCCATGATGCATGCTTGTATGTTTCAGAATCACCATCTTGTGTACTTTGATGTGGTGCTTACCACTTGCCATGTTTAGTTTCGAGGTGACTTAAACTTGCTCTTTTAGATGCCATGATGAAACTGCTGCTTAACACTTAGTGGTTTTTTCACTAAGTCTGAAATCTGTAACGTTCCGATGCCATGTTTGCTTGCTGCTCTAGGACAAACCATGATAGTTTTGGGGTGGATCTTGATGGTTCCTTGTAGTATATATTGTTGGCTTTGCATTCATGTTCTCACATGATTATTTAAGTGGCTGTAGCATGTTTAACTTTTGCTCCAAAGTTTCAATAAAATTCTGCTGCCAGAATTTTGTTGTCAAGTTCAATATGTCCAAGCTTATTGCTATTGATCCGTGGCTCCTTTGGCGGTGCACCTTTGGACTTATTTGCTGTAGGATATGTCTAGTTTATGTTCATGCTCTTTGCCATGTTGTTTGAGTGCTGTAGCTTATTTTTCTAGTGCTCCGAAGTTGCTATGTTGCTGTAATTTTCAGCTTTCGCTCATTTCTTGTTTCGGGCATAACTTTTAGCCCGTAGCTCCGATTTCAGCGAGTCTTATATGAAACTTGATTGATTTTCCGTGTAGATTCATAATCTCCTATTTTTATCATGTTTTGAGGTGTTTTGCTTGAGTGCTATTTTCCGTGCTCCGTGTGCATCCTTAGTGCATCCATCAGGCATCCATCATTTTGGTGTGCGCATTGCATCTTGTTGATTCGTGCCTTGTGTGATTGTTTTGTTTAGAGCCGGAAGATGAGACCGAGTACGAGTACGAGCACGAGGTTACCAACGAGGTTGAGCACGAGGACCCTTCTTACGATCCGAACGACTACTCTTCAGGCAAGATGACCGAACCCCGATAACATTACTATCTTTGCCTATTGCTAGTAGTTCCGCTCTATAGTTTTGCCTCGATGCCCATGTCTTTCATGCCAGCCTCCTACTTGTAACCATGACCATGTTAACCACCCTACCTATGCAAACCGTTGCTTGGCTAAGTACGCTTCGCTCAGCCCTTCTTATAGCATTGCTAGTTGCAGGTGAAGATCGAATATGCTTGCTTCATGTTGAAGTTTGTTGGGTTATATCACACTATATAAATGCTTAAATGAAATCATCTATATATTGGCAAGGGTGGAAGGCTAAGCCTTTTGCTTGGTGATTTGTTCCACTCATGTCGTTAGGAACCGTATAAACCGGTGTTATGTTCCTTGATTATGTGTTCCTAACATGGTTGGGGTGTATGGGACCCCCTTGATAAACCGCTAAGTGCTAAGTCTTTTCCAGCAAGTCCCAACATTGGTACAATTCGCCTAAACAAATAAAACTTTCCGAGGGAGTAATTAACCCGAGGCTTAATTAATTCAACCCCCCTGGGCCAGTGCTCGATGTGAGTGTTGGTCCAAACTAGAGTCGTGTGCGGGGCCCCCCTTGGCAACTTGGGTATTTCGGCCACTGTACGCTGTGCTCATCCGGTCGTGGCCTGAGACTAGATACGCGTGGCTACTATCAGGGTGTCGGCACGCCGGGAGGATTTGCTGGATTAGCCTTACCTTAGTTCGGAGTATCTTGCGCACGGGATTCCGAGAATACTCGGGTCTTCCCACTTTGGAGTTGCGACTCCGCGGATCGTGGGCTTGTAATGGGTCAAGTTGGAACACCCCTGCAGGGTTATGAACTTTCGAAAGCCGTGCCCGCGGTTATGTGGCAGATGGGAGCTTGTTAATATCCGGTTGTAGATAACTTGACACATTGTTCTGATACACTACCAGCGTGTGTAACGTGACTGTCAATTTCCGAATAGGGATTCGGGAGTTGGACACGGTGGGGTTATGTTTGTTGAGCTTTAGCTAGGATCACTTCGTGATCATCTCTCGACCGAGGCTTTCTCTTCTCGCACTCTCTCACGTAAGCTAGTTGCTAGTTGCTGCTGCAGACACTTATTCTTTTCTTCAGCCTTATCCTCTCCCAAGGCTTAAATAGTCTTGTTACCCGGGAACGGGATTGCTGAGTCCTCTGTGGCTCACAGTTACTTCACCACACCAGATGCAGGTCCGATGGTAAGCTATCCAGGTGATGGCATCGAGCTAGACTGGGAGTATGACGAGGAGCGTAGTCGATACTATGTTCGTTATCCTGATGATCAGTAGTGGAGACTTCTACTAGGATTCGATCCGACCTGTGGATTTAAATTATGTTTGGTATCTTGATATTTGGATTTTACCCTTAGAGGGCTGTGATGTTTTAATGTATGATGTTTGAGACATGTATTGTATTTGTGTGACGTGGCGAGTGTAAGCCAACTATTTTATGTTTTCCATCCCCATCTTTTACATGAGTTGTGCAAAGATACCAGACTTGCGATCATTCCAGCATGGGGTTATGTCTCTAAGTCGTGCCTCGACACGTAGGAGATATAGCTCCATCCTGGGCATTACAAGTTGGTATTCAGAGCCTTCTCCGACCTAGGAGCCCCCACTGATTGATCGAATCGTTGACGGTCGAGTCTAGGCACACACTGAAAATATTTTGAGTCCTATATACTATATCAGAGAGTAGGATTTCTTTGCTTCTCATCCCTTTTCTCTCTGGTGAGGACTCCTGACGACTACTCTTCCCTCTTCTACTTTCAACAATTGCACCAAATTTTTTTTAGGAATCTCGCGAGTATTCTGGGATTGTTTCGATGTTCTTGTGACGAGAATATTGTTCTCGATGCCTCCTGACATTAGGGGTTGTGACAGTGTCCCGGGGAGTTGAGCTTCGGGGTATTGTCGTCACAAGCATATCACGGCAGTACTAAATACTTAAGACGTCCGACATCGAAAATCTCTCCTATACGGCCAGTGGCAAGATAACCCCGACATCACCCAGTACTGGGGAGGTAGTTCGGGAGTATTGCCATAGCTTGTTATAGTGGATGCTTTTCGAAGGTCCGAGGTAAACAGTTTCCGAGAAAGACTGGTTATGTGTTGAAGGATGGATACACCTGGATGTAGGTTTAGAGTTGATTGCGCGGTGCTTCCCGTGTATCCCCAACACCTGATTACATAACTGGAATCTTTCGGAAATTCATAGGTGGGTTTATCCAGTAGATCGTAGGCATTCTTCCAACGAATGCAGGGTAGCGAGTTCGGGGTTCTACATTGAGTGAAGTGGTATTATGACCGATGTTCCGATCGGGAGTTGCATCTTAAAGGGTCCTTGGCTATGCTGATCCGGGGATTGCAAAACCCTTTCGTAACGCGTTCATATGCTTTCATCACAAAGATGTTAGAACGAAGCTCCTATCTTGTGTTTGTTCCCGTCTGTACCTTGTTGTTTTTCTTATTTTTTCCTTTTGTCCCCTATGTGGCTTCTCGTGAAGATTGATGTTATCATTTAACTGAGAATTTCATTCGTTCCTCTAGTTCGAATGATTTCATTCGTTCCTATTGTTTGAATGATTATTGTGAAGACTTGTTGCAATTCATTCCATTGATTCAGCTTATACCTTCTGTCAATCAATTGTTGATTCGTGGTCATCTCTTTCAGGATGGCTCCGAAAAGGGTTCCCAATGCTAACCCAGAGGGTGAAGAGGTCCCAGAACATCCTCCTTCCCCTCCTCCTCCGTCTGAGGCTTGGAGAGCGATTATGCAGACTACAGCTCAGAACACTCAGATGTTGATGCAGATGATGCAGCAGATGCAAGCTAATCAAGCTAATCAGGGTGTTCCAGGGAATCAAGGCAACTTCTTCAACCAGCAGCACCATGCTACTCTCAACCAGTTCTTGGCCAATAATCCAAAAGCTTTCAGTTACTGTGTCGACCCTCTTGATGCTGAAGATTGGTTAACCGACATAAAGAAGCATTTTGAGTGCAGTAACGTAAGAGAAGAGGATTATGTGAAGTTTGCAGCCTTCCAACTCAAAGACCAAGCAGCTGACTGGTGGCAGCAGTACAAAGACTCCAGGCCAGGTCGTGTGATCTCTTGGGAGGATTTCTGCAAGGACTTTTGCTCTCACCACATTCCTACAAGTGTCATCGAGGGTATGCGTGAGCAATTCCGCAACCTGAAGCAGGGCTCTATGACAGTCTACCAGTATAATGTCAAGTTCCAAAACCTCGCCCGCTATGCTAAGCAAGACATTCCTGATGCCAAGAGCAAAATCTACCAGTTCCGTGGAGGTCTCAAAGATGAACTTCAACTTGCTCTCACCTTGTTCGAGCCCGATGAATTCGACAAATTCTATAACATGGCTTTGAAACAAGAGGCAGCTCAGCTCAAGATGGAGGCTTCTAAAAAGAGAATTCGAGATGTCGTTCACTCTTCCTCATCGTCTCAGATGGTCTCGAAGCAACAGAAATTCTGGCTTCCTCCTCCTCCAGTGATTCGAGCTCCTTACAACAACTCCAACAGCAACAAGAACTCCGGTGGACGTGGTTTCTCCCACCCACCCAACCCGAGCAACCAGTCGAAGAACCAGTTTCAGTCTCAAGGCTCCAAGTCAAGTGGTTCTCATTTCCGTCCTCTCTCAGAAGTGGTGTGCAAAAAGTGTGGCCAGAAGGGTCACTATGCCAACAGATGTCC
>LR738715.1:573474035-573560916 GCA_902687465.1 Secale cereale | reverse complement strand
CTGATGAAGATGTGATTATCTTCGCCTCCAGGGATAACACTATCAGGCTTTTCTCTCTCAATGATAAGGGCGAAATTAATGCCATATCTCAAATTCCGGTGGTGAACGAATATCAAGACGTCTTTCCTGAAGAACTTCCAGGCATGCCTCCACACCGTCAGGTGGAATTCGTTATTGAACTCGAGCCGGGTACTGAGCCAGCATGCCGGCGTCCGTACAAGCTCTCTCCAGATGAATTGAAGGAATTGAAGAAGCAGCTTGATAAACAGGAGAGTATGGGTCTCATCAGGCCTAGTACGTCTCCTTGGGGCTGTGGTGTCTTATTTGTCAAGAAGAAAGATGGCACGGAGCGTCTCTGTGTTGATTACCGGCCATTGAACAAGAAGACAATAAAGAACAAGTATCCGCTCCCCAACATCAACGAACTCTTTGAGCAGCTCAAATGAGCTAAAGTGTTCTCTAAGCTTGACCTCCGAATGGGCTATCACCAAATTTGCATTCGCGAGGAAGACATCCCCAAGACAGCCTTCAGAACGAGCTACGGTTCATACGAGTATACCATCATGTCTTTTGGTCTCGCCAATGCTCCTCCTACCTTCTCAAGGATGATGCACTACATCTTCAACCCCTATACTTTGTGCTTGTGTCTCTGGATGATATTCTGGTGTTTTCCAAGAATCAAGAAGATCACGAAAAGCACTTACGTCTGGTTCTTGATCGACTCCGTGAGCATAAGTTCTATGCCAAATTCTCCAAGTGCGAATTTTGGCTCGATAAGGTTTTGTACCTAGGCCATATCATCTCAGCTGACGGTATTGCGGTTAATCCCGAGAAAGTTGAAGCAATTGTCAACTGGGAAGCTCCTCAAAACGTCAAGCAACTCCGCAGTTTTCTGGGTCTTGCCAGCTATTGCAGAAGGTTCGTTGAGAACTTCTCCAAGATTGCCAAGCCTCTTTCCAACTTGTTTCAGAAGAATGTCAAATACTTTTGGTCTCCAGAGTGTGAAGCGGCATTCAAAACCCTCAAAGAAAAGCTCGTCTCTGCTCCAGTTCTGACTCCTCCGGATGAGTCCAAGCCCTATGAAGTATTCTGTGATGCTTCTCTTCAAGGCCTTGGTGGTGTGCTTATGCAAGATAAGAGAATTGTGGCATACACTTCTCGTCAGCTCAAGCCAAGTGAGAAGAACTATCCCACACATGATCTCGAGCTAGCAGCTGTGGTACATGCTCTGATTATGTGGAGACATCTGTTGTTGGGCAGAAAAGTCAACATCTTCACCGATCACAAGAGCTTGAAGTACATATTCACACAGCCGCATCTGAACCTCCGTCAGACTCGTTGGGTTGAAATGATCCAAGAGTACGATCCCAGCATTGAATACACTCCTGGGGAGGCGAATGTGATCGCAGATGCTTTGAGCAGAAAGGCATATTGCAACAGCCTTCTTATCAAGCCGTTCCAACCTGAGCTTTGTGAAGCTTTCAGGAAACTCAACCTCCAAGTTGTTCCGTAGGGTTTTCTTGCAAATCTTCAAATTGCTCCTACCTTGGAAGATCAGGTCCGTGAGGCCCAACTCAGGGATACCATGGTGAAGAAGGTGAAACATGGTATTGCAAAGGGCACTCCAAAATACAAGTGCTTTCGTGTTGATGAGAGGGATACCTTGTTCTTCGAGGACAGACTCGTTGTTCCCAAAGGTGATCTCAGGAAGCTAATAATGGAAGAAGCACATGATTCTCTCCTTTCCATTCATCCTGGCAGTTCCAAGATGTACCAAGACCTCAAGCAGTCTTACTGGTGGACACGCATGAAAAGGGAGATTGCCCAATTCGTGAATGAATGTCATGTATGCAGAAGAGTGAAAGCAGAACATCAACGTCCAGCCGGTCTTCTCCAACCTCTTCCTATTCCCGAGTGGAAGTTCGACCACATTGAAATGGACTTCGTCACTGGCTTCCCTAAATCCAAGCGAGGAAATGATTCTATCTTCGTGGTGATTGACAAGCTTACCAAAGTCGCTCACTTCCTGCCAGTCAAAGAATCCATCAATGCAGCTCAATTGGCAGAGCTGTACACTTCCAGAATTGTGTCTTTACATGGCATTCCTCAAGTTATATCCTCAGACCGTGGAAGTTTGTTCACATCCAGGTTCTGGGACTCCTTTCAGTCCGCCATGGGCACTAAGATCAGGTTCAGCACTGCTTTTCACCCTCAGACTAGTGGTCAAGTCGAGCGAGTGAATCAGATTCTAGAAGACATGCTCAGAGCCTGTGTCATCTCTTTTGGCATGAAATGGGAAGACTGCCTTCCATTTGCCGAGTTCTCTTACAACAACAGCTTCCAAGCAAGTGCAGGCAAAGCTCCGTTTGAAATCCTCTATGGCAGAAAGTGTCGTACCCCTATCAACTGGTCTGAAACAGGCGAACGTCAACTTCTTGGCAATGACTTGATCTCAGAAGCCGAAGAAATATGCAAAGTCATACGTGAGAATCTCAAGGCCGCTCAGTCGCGTCAGAAGAGCTACTATGACGGCAAGCATCGTGACTTGGCTTTCAACATTGATGATCATGTTTATCTCCGTGTGTCTCCGATGAAAGGCACCCAAAGATTTGGTATCAAAGGAAAGCTTGCTCCTAGATACGTCGGGCCTTTCAAGATTCTTGACAAAAGAGGCGATCTAGCCTATCAACTTGAGCTCCCTCCCAACTTCGCCAATGTTCATGATGTGTTCCATGTGTCTCAACTCCGCAAATGCTTCAAGGCACCTGAGCGCATGATTCCGTTTGAAGAGATTGATCTTCAACAAGACTTGTCCTACCGAGAGCATCCCGTTGCTATTCTCGAAGAAACCGAGCGCAAGACCCGCAACAAGTCCATCAAATTCTTGAAAGTCAAGTGGTCACATCACACCGACCGAGAAGCTACCTGGGAACGAGAAGATCATCTTCGTTCCGAGTACCCTTCCTTTTTCCAGTCCTAGATCTCGGGACGAGATCTTTTTGTAGTAGAGGAGAGTTTGTAATGCCCCAGATGTAATACTTAATACTTTCCCTTTTGGGCATATAATATATCTCCGGCTTCATCTATTCCATTCCGGGTTCTTTGTCTTGTGGGTTTTCGTCGTTTTGTTGTGTGCGTGTGTGGCATTCATTCATATCATGTAAACATGTGCATCGCATTGCATTTGTGTTGTCGTTTGCATCCGGTTCCACGCGTTCCTTCCCGTTGTCCGTTTCGCGTTCCGGAGCTCCCTCACGTGTCCGTGGCGTCCCGTAGGCCTACTTTGGTGTTTGGGCGTGTAACGTTACCGGTGTGGCGCGAGACTTGTCTTGTGTTTTTGTTTTGATGTGTGTAACCCGCCTGTCAAATCTCGTCGCGTTTGGAGTCCGTTTGCTATCCCAACAGTTATTCGTGTGGCTCAAAGTGCCTCCACTTTGAGGCCCAAGACACCCCCTCCAACAGCCCACCAACCACTCCTAGCCACTTCTATCATCTAGGCCATCCAAATCTGATCCGGTGGCCGAAAACCGCACTCCATTTGGACAACCCTAGCTACTTATGCCTATATATTTGTCCACTCCCCCAAATTTGTGCCCCAAAACTAGGAAACCCTAGCCCCCACTCCTTCTTCCACCTCCAGCCACCAACCACCTCGCCGGAGTTTCGCCGGAATCCCGCCGGGAGTTCGCCGGAATACAACTCCTCGCCGGAATCCACTCACCACTCCTCCACCTCATCTCCTCCCTCCTCTCACCCTCCACCGCAGCAAAACCGCCACCTCCGGCCTCTCCCCGTCGCCGGGCCGGCCACCCCGCGCCAGATCCGGCCGGCCAGGGCGCCGCCCGTCCTTTCCCGCGGCTCGTTCGCCGCCGCCAGACTTCGCCGATCGCCTCCTCCAGATCGGATCGGGGCAGGGAGGCCCCGACCGATCTGATCCAGCCGCCGCATCGCCCCCGTGGGCTGGATCCCTCGAAGCGGCCCAGGCCGAAGCCCTTCCGCAGCCGCGTCACCAGCCCTCCCGCAGCCAGGCTCCCGCGCGCCACCTAGCTGGGCCGGTTCCCTCCGCCGCTCGCCTCCACCGGCCCAGGCCGCAGCCGCCGCAAGGGGCCCGAGGCCCAGCGCTACCGCAGATCCGCCTCGCCTTCCGCGGGCCGCGCCGCCGCCAGGCCTCGAGGCCAGGCCGCCTTCGCCTCGCCAGCCGCCGGGCCGTGACCACTGCTAGGTGGGCCGCCTCCCTTCGCCCCCTGCTGCACCGAAGCCAGACCGAGGCCTTCCTCCACCGCGGGCCAACCAGGCACCAGCTGGGCTCCCAGATCGCCCGGAGGCCCAAGGCGCCACCGAAGGCCCAGCCACGGGCCAGGCCGCCGCCGCCACTCGGGAAGCCAGGCTTCCCAGCGCCCAGCTCGTCCCAGGCCGATCCGCCAGGTGGGCCGCCGCCGGCCCGTCTCCGCCGTTCCGTGGATTCCAGATCAGCCCGATCCGGCCCTTTTCTACAGATCTGAGAGGTTGCTCTTATTTCCTCTAAGTCCCAGATCTGCTATTGTCTGATGCATTTTTCCAACTGCAATAACTTCTCGTGTGTTGCTCCGATTCGCGCAAATGAGGTGTCCAGACGTTCGTGGTGACTAGCACTACGATTCATTCCTTTGTGCCATGCATGTTAGAGATCATCTAGGTGCTTATTTTTCTGTTGCAAAAGTGCATCCCGATATAAACTGCTGTTATGTGATGTTTTATGCCATCTTTGCTATGTGATAACTTTTAGCTCGTTTATCCGAATGATGCAAATGACATGTCCACGTGTTCGTCTTGCCATGCTCTACATGTTGCTTGTGTTAGGTTGCATGATAGATTTATTCTTGCCATGTATATCTTCGTTGCAAAGTGCCATGTGGCTGTGATGTTGTTTAACTTGTTATGAAATGCCATCTTGTCGAGCTCGTTGCTATCGTTGTGTTTATCTCCATGATGCATGCTTGTATGTTTCGGAATCACCATCTTGTGTACTTTGATGTGGTGCTTACCACTTGCCATGTTTAGTTTCGAGGTGACTTAAACTTGCTCTTTTAGATGCCATGATGAAACTGCTGCTTAACACTTAGTGGTTTTTTCACTAAGTCTGAAATCTGTAACGTTCCGATGCCATGTTTGCTTGCTGCTCTAGGACAAACCATGATAGTTTTGGGGTGGATCTTGATGGTTCCTTGTAGTATATATTGTTGGATTTCCATTAATGTTCTCACATGCTTATTTAAGTGGCTGTAGCATGTTTAACTTTTGCTCCAAAGTTTCAATAAAATTCTGCTGCCAGAATTTTGTTGTCAAGTTCAATATGTCCAAGCTTATTGCTATTGATCCGTGGCTCCTTTGGGGGTGCACCTTTGGACTTATTTGCTGTAGGATATGTCTAGTTTATGTTCATGCTCTTTGCCATGTTGTTTGAGTGATGTAGCTTATTTTTCTAGTGTTCCGAAGTTGCTATGTTGCTGTAATTTTCAGCTTTCGCTCATTTCTTGTTTCGGGCATAACTTTTAGCCCGTAGCTCCGATTTCAGCGAGTCTTATATGAAACTTGATTGATTTTCTGTGTAGATTCATAATCTCCTGTTGTTATCATGTTTTGAGGTGTTTTGCTTGAGTGCTATTTTCCGTGCTCCGTGTGCATCCTTAGTGCATCCATCATGCATCCATCATTTTGGTGTGCGCATTGCATCTTGTTGATTCGTGCCTTGTGTGATTGTATTGTTTAGAGCCGGAAGCTGAGACCGAGTACGAGTACGAGCACGAGGTTACCAACGAGGTTGAGCACGAGGACCCTTCTTACGATCCGAACGACTACTCTTCAGGCAAGATGACCGAAAACCGATAACATTACTATCTTTGCCTATTGCTAGTAGTTCCGCTCTATAGTTTTGCCTCGATGCCCATGTCTTTCATGCCAGCCTCCTACTTGTTCCGCTCTATACTCTTCATGCCACCCTACCTATGCAAACCGTTGCTTGGCTGAGTACGCTTCGCTCAACCCTTCTTATAGCATTGCTAGTTGCAGGTGAAGATCGAATATGCTTGCTTCATGTTGAAGTTTGTTGGGTTATATCACACTATATAAATGCTTAAATGAAATCATCTATATATTGGCAAGGGTGGAAGGCTAAGCCTTTTGCTTGGTGATTTGTTCCACTCATGCAGTTAGGAACCGTATAAACCGGTGTTATGTTCCTTGATTATGCGTTCCTAACACGGTTGGGGTGTATGGGACCCCCTTGATAAACCGCTAAGTGCTAAGTCTTTTCCAGCAAGTCCCAACATTGGTACTATTCGCCTAAACAACTAAAACTTTCCGAGGGAGTAATTAACCCGAGGCTTAATTAATTCAACCCCCCTGGGCCAGTGCTCGATGTGAGTGTTGGTCCAAACTAGAGTCGTGTGCAGGGCCCCCCTTGGCAACTTGGGTATTTCGGCCACTGTACGCTGTGCTCATCCGGTCGTGGCCTGAGACTAGATACGCGCGGCTACTATCAGGGTGTCGGCACGCCGGGAGGATTTGCTGGATTAGCCTTACCTTAGTTCGGAGTATCTTGAGCACGGGATTCCGAGAATACTCGGGTCTTCCCACTTTGGAGTTGCGACTCCGCGGATCGTGGGCTTGTAATGGGTCAAGTTGGAACACCCCTGCAGGGTTATGAACTTTCGAAAGCCGTGCCCGCGGTTATGTGGCAGATGGGAGCTTGTTAATATCCGGTTGTAGATAACTTGACACATTGTTCTGATACACTACCAGCGTGTGTACCGTGACTGTCAATTTCCGAATAGGGATTCGGGAGTTGGACACGGTGGGGTTATGTTTGTTGAGCTTTAGCTAGGATCACTTCGTGATCATCTCTCGACCGAGGCTTTCTCTTCTCGCACTCTCTCACGTAAGCTAGTTGCTAGTTGCTGCTGCAGACACTTATTCTTTTCTTCAGCCTTATCCTCTCCCAAGGCTTAAATAGTCTTGTTACCCGGGAACGGGATTCTTGAGTCCTCTGTGGCTCACAGTTACTTCACCACACCAGATGCAGGTCCGATGGTGAGCTATCCAGGTGATGGCACCGAGCTAGACTGGGAGTATGACGAGGAGCGTAGTCGATACTATGTTCATTATCCGGATGATCAGTAGTGGAGACTTCTACTAGGATTCGATCCGACCTGTGGATTTAAATTATGTTTGGTATCTTGATATTTGGATTTTACCCTTAGAGGGCTGTGATGTTTTAATGTATGATGTTTGAGACATGTATTGTATTTGTGTGACGTGGCGAGTGTAAGCCAACTATTTTATGTTTTCCATCCCCATCTTTTACATGAGTTGTGCAAAGATACCAGACTTGCGATCATTCCAGCATGGGGTTATGTCTCTAAGTCGTGCCTCAACACGTAGGAGATATAGCTCCATCCTGGGCATTACACGGATGTGTGAAGCTACGGGTTTTTACCAAACCTCGAATTTCCTCGTGGTGGCCCCGCAGGCTCCCCGTTTCAGACCAACACTCATGTGGAGCACTGGCCCGGGGTTGTTGATTAAGAAGAGGGTTAATTACTCCCTATGCAAGTTTTTAGTTATTAGGCAAATAGTACCAATGTTGGGACTTGCTGGAAAAGACTTAGCACTTAGCGGTTTATCGAGGGGGTCCCATAACCCCAACCGTGTGAGGAACGCATAGTCAAGGAACATAACACCGGTTTATACGGTTCCTAAGGCGGCATGAGTGGAACAAATCACCAAGCAAAAGGCTTAGCCTTCCACCCATTACAAATATATAGATGATTTCATTTAATAATTAATATAGTGTGATATCCCAATAAGCTTCAACAAGAAGCAAGAATCTTCAATCTTCTCCTACAACTAACAAAGCTATAAGAGGGGCTGAGCGAAGCCTACTATAGCCAATCAAAGGTTGCATAGGTAGGGCGGTTAAACAGGTTCATGGTTACAATAGGAGGCTGACAGGAAAACATGGGCATCGAGGCAAAACTATAGATCGAGACTTCTAGCAATAGGCAAAGATAGTAATGTTATCGGGGTTCGGTCATCTTGCCTGAAGAGTTGTCGATGGGATCGTAAGAGGGGTCCTCGTTCTCAAGCTCGGTAGTAACCTCGTGCTCGTACTCGTACTCGGTCTCAGCTTCCGGCTTTACTCAAACAAAAGAACACAAGGCAACGAATCAAACAAGATGCAATGCGCAGAAAAATTACTGGATGCATGACTGATGCAATATGGAAGCAAAACAGATGCACTATGGAAGCACATAAAGTCTACTTAGGAAGCACAGTGTTACAGCACAACAATATGCATCAAGCAAAATGCTTCAAAACATGATAACAATAGGGTAATATGAATCTACATGCAAAAACACACAAGTTACATATAGGACTTGCTCAAAACGGAGCAACGGTCTAAAAGTTACACCCGAAACAATAAACATGCACAAGCTGAAAATAACAACCACATAGCAACTTCGGAGCGATAGATAAATAAGGTACAGCACTCAAACATCATGGCAATGAGCATGGACATAAACTAGACATACTCTACAGCAAACAAATCCATTGGAGCATCCCCAAAGGAGCCATGGATCAATGGCAACAAGCTATGACATATTGAACTTGACAACAAAATCCTGACAGCAGTAATTTGTTCCAACTTGGGAGCAAGATTTAAGTATGCTACATCCACTCAAATAAGCATGTGAGAGCATGAATGGATAGCCAACAATATATACCACAAGGAATCATCAAGAGTCACCCCAAAACTATCATGGATTGGCCTAGAGCAACAAGCAAACATGGCATCTGGAAAATTACAGATTCCAGACTTAGTGAAATTTCACTAAGTGTTAAAACAGTAGTAACATCATGGCATCTTTGTGGGCAAGTTTAAGTCACCTCAAAGCTAAACATGGCAAGTGGTAAGCACCACAGCAAAGTACACATGTTGGTGAATCCAAAACATCTAAGCATGCATCAAGGGGACAAACACAACGATAGCAACGAGTTCCTCTACGAGGCATCTCGTAACAAGTTTAACGACATAACAGCCACATAGCACTTTGCAAAGGAGATAAGCATGGCAAGATGAAATCTATCATGCAAGCTAAAGCAATCAACATGTAGAGCATATCATGATGAACATGTGGACATGCCATTTGCATCATTTGGATAAATATGCACCAAGTTATCGCATTGCAAAGATGGCATGAAAACAACTACTAACAGGAGTTTATAAGAAGTAGCACTCTTCTCATGAAGATTAATACATCTAGATGACCTCAAACATGCATGGCACAATGGAATAAAACATAGTACAAGTCTCCACGATCATTTTGACATATCATATGCTCAAATCGGACCATCACACAAAAAGTTATCCACATTATAAATCTGCATCAGACATCAAAAAACGGACAGGGACTTAGCAGAAAAAAACTACCTCAGTCAAAGGAAAAGTCAATGGGTCAACGGGCGGCGGCGGTGGCGGTCAAACGGGCTGATGGGCTTCGGATCTGCGGATCGGGTCGGCTGACGGAGCGGATCCGGGCGCGGACGGCTAACGGGCGGCGGATCGGGCCTCCAGACCCGATAGGGTTCGGTCCACCCGGGATGGATCGGGATCCCGATCCCGATCAGGAGGAGCCGGCGGTTCCCGAGCGACGGCGGCGCCCTGGCTCGCGGCGGCCGGTGACGAACGGAAGGCGGCGGGCGGCGGTCCTGGCCGGAGGTGGCCGGCGAAGGAGAGGGCTCGGGCGCGGCGGCCTCGAGGCCCCTGCGAGGCGGGCGACGGGAGGAGATAGGCGGCCGGCGCGGCCTGGTCGGAGAACGCGGGGGAGCCCGGCGGGGTGCGGCACCGGCGAGGTCCGCGACGGCGGAGGCCGGCGACCGGCGGAGGGAGGCGGGGCGGCGAGGTGCGGTCGGGCCGGCGAGCTGGCCGGTGAGGTGGAGGCGGCGGTGGAGAAGAAGGAGCTCCATCGAGGATTCCGGCGGGCGGTGGGGAACTCCGGGGAGGAATTCCGGCGAGCGGCGAGGAACTCCGGCGAGGGTTCCGGCGGCTGGAGGAAGAAGATGATGGAGGAAGGAGACACTAGGGTTTCTAGGGCAAAAATTGGGGAAGTTGGACAAATATATAGGCACAAGGAGCTAGGGTTATCCAAATGAGGTGTGGTTTTCGGCCACGCGATCACAATTGGATGGCCTAGATGAAGGGAGGGGTTTGGGATGGTTTGGTGGGCTGTTGGAGGGGTGTCTTGGGCCTCAAAGAGGGGGTACTTCTAGCCCACGAGAATAACTGTTGGAGTAGCAAACGAACTCCAAACGCGACGAGATTTGACAGGCGGGTTTCACACACCAAAACAACAACACACGACAAGTCTCACGCCAAACTGGAAACGTTACACGGCCAAACACCAAAGTAGGCCTCGCGGATGCCACGGACGCGTGAGAGAGCTCCGGAACTCGAAACGGACAACGGAAAGAAACGAGTGGGACCGGATGCAAACGACAACACAAATGCAATGCAATGCACATGACTACATGATATGAATGAGTGCCACACACGCACACAACAAAACGACGAAAACCCGAAAAGACAAAGAACCCGAAATGGAATAGATGAAGCCGAATATACATATATTGCCCAAAAGGGAAAGTATTACATCCGGGGCATTACAAACTCTCCTCCACTACAAAAAGATCTCGTCCCAATATCTAGGACTGGAAAAAGGAAGGGTACTCAGAACGAAGATGATCTTCTCGTTCCCATGTAGCTTCTCGGTCGGTATGGTGTGACCACTTGACTTTCAAGAATTTGATGGACTTGTTGCGGGTCTTGCGCTCGGTTTCTTCGAGAATAGCAACGGGATGCTCTCGGTAGGACAAGTCTTGTTGAAGATCAATCTCTTCAAACGGAATCATGCGTTCAGGAGTCTTGAAGCACTTGCGGAGTTGAGACACATGAAACACATCATGAACATTGGCGAAGTTGGAAGGGAGCTCAAGTTGATAGGCTAGGTCGCCTCTTTTGCCAAGGATCTTGAAAGGCCCGACGTATCTAGGAGCAAGCTTTCCTTTGATACCGAATCTTTGAGTGACACGGAGATAAACATGATCCCCAATGTTGAAGGCCAAATCACGATGCTTGCCGTCATAGTAGATCTTCTGACGCGACTGAGTGGCCTTGAGATTCTCACGTATGACTTTGCACATTTCTTCGGCTTCTGAGATCAAGTCATTGCCAAGAAGTTGACGTTCACCAGTCTCGGGCCAGTTGAGGGGGGTACGGCACTTTCTGCCATAGAGGATTTCAAACGGAGCTTTGCCTGCACTTGCTTGGAAGCTGTTGTTGTAAGAGAACTCGGCAAATGGAAGGCAATCTTCCCATTTCATGCCAAAAGATATGACACAGGCTCTGAGCATGTCTTCTAGAATTTGATTCACTCTCTCGACTTGACCACTAGTCTGAGGGTGAAAAGCAGTGCTGAACCTGATCTTAGTGCCCATGGCAGACTGAAAGGAGTCCCAAAACTTAGAAGTGAATAAACTTCCACGGTCTGAGGAGATAACTTGAGTGATGCCATGTAAGGACACAATTATGGAAGTATACAATTCTGCAAGTTGAGCTGCATTGATGGATTCTTTGACTGGAAGGAAGTGAGCGACTTTGGTAAGCTTGTCAATCACCACAAAGATAGAATCGTTCCCTCTCTTGGACTTAGGAAAACCAGTGGCGAAATCCATTTCAATGTGGTCGAATTTCCACTCGGGAATAGGAAGAGGTTGGAGAAGACCGGCTGGACGTTGATGCTCTGCCTTCACTCTTCTGCAGACATCACATTCATTCACGAATTGGGCAATCTCCCTTTTCATGCGTGTCCACCAGTAAAATTGCTTGAGGTCTTGGTACATCTTGGAACTGCCAGGATGAATGGAAAGGAGAGAATCATGTGCTTCGTCCATTATGAGCTTCCTGAGATCACCTTTTGGAACCACGAGTCTGTCCTCGAAGAACAAGGTATCTCTCTCCTCAATGCGATAGCACTTGTATTTAGGAGTACCCTTTGCAATACCATGTTTCACTTTCTGCACCATAGCATCACTGAGTTGGGCCTCACGGATCTGATCTTCCAAGGTAGGAGCAACTTGTAGATTTGCAAGAAAACCTTGCGGAACAACTTGGAGGTTGAGTTTCCTGAATGCTTCACAAAGCTCAGGCTGGAACGGCTTGATAAGAAGGCTGTTGCAATATGCCTTTCTGCTCAAAGCATCTGCAATCACATTCGCCTTGCCAGGAGTGTATTCGATGCTGGGATCATACTCTTGGATCATTTCGACCCAACGAGTCTGGCGGAGGTTCAGATTCGGCTGTGTGAAGATGTACTTCAAGCTCTTGTGATCGGTGAAGATGTCGACTTTTCTGCCCAACAAAAGGTGTCTCCACGTAATTAAAGCATGTACCACAGCTGCTAGTTCAAGATCATGTGTGGGGTAGTTCTTCTCACTTGGCTTCAGTTGATGAGAAGTGTATGCCAGAATTCTCTTGTCCTGCATAAGCACACCACCAAGTCCTTGAAGAGAAGCATCACAGAATACTTCGTAGGGCTTGGACTCATCTGGAGGAGTAAGAACTAGAGCAGAGACGAGCTTTTCTTTGAGAGTTTTGAATGCCACTTCACAATCTGGAGACCAGTAGTACTTGACATTCTTCTGCAGCAAGTTGGAAAGAGGCTTGGCAATCTTGGAGAAGTTCTCAACGAACCTTCTGCAATAGCTGGCAAGACCAAGGAAGCTTCGGAGTTGCTTGACATTCTGAGGAGCTTCCGAGTTGACAATTGCTTCAACTTTCTCTGGGTTTACCGCAATACCGTCAGCGGAGATGATATGGCCCAGATACAAGACCTTATCAAGCCAATATTCGCACTTGGAGAACTTGGCATAGAACTTATGTTCACGGAGTCTGTCGAGAACGAGACGGAGGTGCTTTTCGTGATCTTCTTCATTCTTGGAAAATACCAAAATGTCATCCAGATACACAAGCACAAACTCGCCGGTGTAGGGGTTGAAGATGTAGTGCATCATTCTCGAGAAGGTAGGAGGAGCATTGGCAAGACCAAAGGACATGACTGTATACTCATATGAGCCGTAGCTCGTTCTGAAGGCAGTCTTGTGGATATCTTCCTCGCGAATGCGAATTTGGTGATAGCCCATTCGGAGATCGAGCTTTGAGAAAACTTTAGCTCCTTTGAGCTGCTCAAACAGTTCATTGATGTTGGGGAGCGGATACTTGTTCTTTATTGTCTTCTTGTTCAATGGCCGGTAATCGACGCAGAGGCGCTCCGTGCCATCCTTCTTCTTGACAAATAAGACACCACAGCCCCAAGGAGACGTACTAGGCCTGATTAGACCCAAACGCTCTTGTTCATCCAGCTGCTTCTTCAACTCCTTCAATTCTCCAGGAGAGAGCTTGTACGGAAGCCGGCATGCTGGCTCAGTACCCGGCTCGAGTTCAATGACGAATTCCACTTGACGGTGTGGAGGCATGCCTGGAAGTTCTTCAGGAAAGACGTCTTCGTATTCGTTAACCACCGGAATTTGAGATATGGCATTCATCTCGCCCTTGTCATTGAGAGAGAAAAGCATGATTGTGTTATCCCTGGAGGCAAAGATAATCACATCATCATCGGAATGAGTAATCTTGACTTCCTTCTGTGCACAATCAATTTGAGCATCATGCCGAGAAAGCCAATCCATTCCGAGGATAAGGTCAATGTCAGAATTGCCAAGAACCACCGGTTTAGCCAGAAAGCGATAATCACCCATGCGAATAGAAACATCCGGAGCAAATATATTAGAAGTCATACGTCTCCCCGGAGAAATGACTTGCAACTTCTGAGGCAGACTTTGGACGTCAACATTATACTTGGATGCAAATGGTTGAGACATGAAATAACATGAAGCACCCGAATCAAACAACACTTTAGCAGGAAAAGAGTTCACTGAAAGGTTACCCAAAATCACATCAGAAGAATTCTCCGCTTGCGCTGCATTCATCAGATTCACCCTTGCTTGCTTGGGATTATGCTTGACAATAGCTGTACTGACAGGCGGAGGAGGCGGAAGGCGCCTTGGGTTGGGGCACTTGTTAGCATAGTGACCTTTCTGAGTGCACTTGTTGCAGACCACTTCTGAGAGAGGACGGAAATGAGAACCACTTGACTTGGAACCTTGAGACTGAAACTGATTCTTCGACTGGTTGCTCGGGTTGGGTGGGTGGGAGAAACCACGACCACCGGAGTTCTTGTTGCTGTTGTTGTTGTAGGGAGCTCGGATCACTGGAGGAGGAGGAAGCCACAATTTCTGTTGCTTCGCGACCACTTGAGAAGATGAGGAGGAGTGAACGGCATCTCGAATCCTCTTTTTAGAAGCCTCCATCTTGAGCTGGGCTGCCTCTTGCTTGAGCGCCATGTTATAGAATTTGTCGAACTCATCAGGCTCGAACAAGGTGAGAGCAAGTTGAAGTTCATCCTTGAGACCTCCGCGGAACTGATAGATCTTGCTCTTGGCATCTGGTATGTCTTGCTTAGCATAGCGGGCGAGGTTTTGAAACTTGACATTATACTGGTAGACAGTCATTGAGCCCTACTTCAGGTTGCGGAATTGCTCACGCATACCCTCGTGACACTTGTTGGAATGTGATGAGAGCGAAAGTCCTTGCAGAAATCATCCCAAGAGATCACACGCCCTTCTCTGGAGTCTTTGTACTGCTGCCACCAGTCAGCTGCTTGGTCTTTGAGTTGGAAGGCTGCAAATTTCACATAGTCCTCGGGCCTGACGTTACTGCACTCAAAATGCTTCTTGATATCAGTGATCCAATCTTCCGCATCGAGAGGGTCGACACAGTAACTGAAAGCCTTTGGTTGATTGGCCAAGAACTGGTTGAGTGTAGCATGGTGCTGCTGGTTGAAGAAATTGCCTTGGTTCCCTGGAGCACCCTGATTTGCTTGATTTGCTTGCATCTGCTGCATCATCTGCATTAACATCTGGGTGTTCTGGTTTGTAGTCTGCATAATCGCTCTACAAGCCTCAGACGGAGGACGAGGGGAAGGAGGACGGTCTGGAACCTCTTCACCCTCTGGGTTAGCGTTGGGAACCCATTTCGGAGCCATCCTGAAAGAGATGACCACCAATCAGCAATTGATTGAAAGAAGGTATAAGCTGAAACAACGGATTGAAATGCAACATAGTCTTCACAAGAATCATTCGAACAAGAGGAACGAATGAGATTTCAGTTTAATGATAACAACAATCTTCACGAGAAGCCACATAGGGGACAAAAGGTAAATAAGAAAAAACACAAGGTACAGATGGAACAAACACAAGATAGGAGCTTCGTTCGACATCTTTGTGCTGTAAGATTATGGAACGCGTTACGAAAGGGTTTTGCAATCCCCGGATCAGCATAGCCAAGGACCCTTTAAGATGCAACTCCCGATCGGAACATCGGCCATAAAACCACTTCACTCAATGTAGAACCCCGAACTCGCTAACCTGCATTCGTTGGAAGAATGCCTACGATCTACTGGATAAACCCACCTATTAATTTCCGAAAGTTTCCAGTTATGCAATCAGGTGTTGGGGATACAGGGGAAGCACCGCACAATCAACTCTAAACCGACATCCAGCTGTATCCATCCTTCAACACATAACCAGTTGTTCTCGGAAACCGTCTACCTCGGACCTTCGAAAAGCATCCACTATACAAAGCTATGGCAATACTCCTGAACTACCTCCCTAGTACTGGGTGATGTTGGGGTTATCTTGCCACCAACTGTATAGGAGAGTTTTCGATGTCGGCCGTCTTAAGTATTCTAGTACTGTCGCGATATGCTTGTGACGACAATACCCCGAAGCTCAACTCCCCGGGACACTGCCACAACCCCTAATGTCAGGAGGCATCGAGAACAATATTCTCGTCACAAGTACATCGAAACAATCCAACAATACTCGCGAGATTCCTAAAAAAAATTGGTGCAATTTTTGAAAGTAGAAAAGGCAAGAGTAGTCGTCAGGAGTCCTCACCAGAGTGAAAGGGGATGAGGAGCAAAGAAATCCTACTCTCCGATATAAATATAGGACTCAAAACATTTTCAGTGTGTGCCTAGACTCGACCGTCAATGATTCGATCAATCAGTGGGGGCTTCTAGGTCGGAGAAGGCTCTGAATACCAACTTGTAATGCCCAGGATGGGACTATATCTCCTACGTGTCGAGGCACAACTTAAAGATATAAGCCCATTATGGAATGATCGCAAGTTTGGTACCTTTGCACATCTCATGTAAAAATAGGGATGGAAAACTGAAAAGATAGTTGTCTTACACTCGCCACGTCACACAAATTCATTACATGTTCAAACATCATTCAGATAAAACATCACAGCCCATCTAAGGGTAAAGATCCAAATGACAAGATACCAAACATAACATTAAACCACAGGTCTAGATCGAATCCTAGTAGAAGCTCTACTGATCAACCGGATAGTTCACATAGTAACGGCTACGCTCCTCGTCGTACTCCCAGTCTAGCTTAGCACCATCGCCTGTGTAGCACACCATCGTACCTGCATCTGGTGTGTTGAAGTAACTGTGAGCCACAGCGGACTCAGCAATCCCGTTCCCGGGTAACACGACTATTTAAGCCTTGGGTGTGGAACAAGGCTGAAGAATGAACAAGAGTCTGCAGCAGCACTAGCCTAGCTTACGTAAAAGAGAGCGAAAAGAGAAGGTGCCTCGGTCGAGAGATGATCACGAAGTGATCCTAAACTAATCAAGTCAAACATAACCCCACCGTGTTCACTTCCCGAATCCCTTTCGGAAAATGACCGTCACGGTACTCACGCTGGTAGTGTATTAGAACATGGTGTCAAGTTTTCTACAACCGGATATTAACAAGCTCCCATCTGCCACATAACCGCGGGCACGGCTTTCGAAAGTTCAAAACCCTGCAGGGGTGTTCCAACTTGGCCCATGACAAGCCCACGATCCGCGGAGTCGCAACTCCAAGGTGGGAAGGCCCGAGTATTCTCGGAATCCCGTGCTCAAGATACTCCGACTAAGGTAAGGCTAATCCAGCAAATCCTCCCGGCGTGCCGACATCCTGACAGTAGCCGCGCGTATCTAGTCTCAGGCCACAACCGGATGGGTGAAGCTACGGGTTTTTACCAAACCTCGAGTTTCCTCGTGGTGGCCCCGCATGCTCCCCGTTTCGGACCAACACTCGTATTAAGAAGAGGGTTAATTACTCCCTATGCATTTTTAGTTATTAGGCAAATAGTACCAATGTTGGGACTTGCTGGAAAAGACTTAGCACTTAGCGTTTTACCGAGGGGGTCCCATAACCCCAACCGTGTGAGGAACGCATAATCAAGGAACATAACACCGGTTTATACGGTTCCTAAGGCGGCATGAGTGGAACAAATCACCAAGCAAAAGGCTTAGCCTTCCACCCATTACCAATATATAGATGATTTCATTTAATAATTAATATAGTGTGATATCCCAATAAGCTTCAACAAGAAGCAAGAATCTTCAATCTTCTCCTGCAACTAACAAAGCTATAAGAGGGGCTGAGCGAAGCCTACGTATAGCCAATCAAAGGTTGCATAGGTAGGGTGGTTAAACATGTTCATGGTTACAATAGGAGGCTGACAGGAAAACATGGGCATCGAGGCAAAATTATAGATCGAGACTTCTAGCAATAGGCAAAGATAGTAATGTTATCGGGGTTCGGTCATCTTGCCTGAAGAGTTGTCGATGGGATCGTAAGAGGGCTCCCCGTTCTCAAGCTCGGTAGTAACCTCGTGCTCGTACTCGTACTCGGTCTCAGCTTCCGGCTCTACTCAAACACAAGAACACAAGGCAACGAATCAAACAAGATGCAATGCGCAAAAAAATTACTGGATGCATGACTGATGCACTATGGAAGCAAAACAGATGCACTATGGAAGCACAGAAAGTCTACTTAGGAAGCACAGTGTTACAGCACAACAATATGCATCAAGCAAAATGCTTCAAAACATGATAACAATAGGGTAATATGAATCTACATGCAAAAACACACAAGTTACATACAGGACTTGCTCAAAACGGAGCAACGGGCTAAAAGTTACACCCGAAACAATAAACATGCACAAGCTGAAAATAACAGCCACATAGCAACTTCGGAGCAATAGATAAATAAGCTACAGCACTCAAACATCATGGCAATGAGCATGGACATAAACTAGACATACTCTACAGCAAACAAATCCATTGGAGCATCCCCAAAGGAGCCATGGATCAATAGCAACAAGCTATGACATATTGAACTTGACAACAAAATCCTGACAGCAGTAATTTGTTGCAACTTGGGAGCAAAATTTAAATATGCTACAGCCACTCAAATAAGCATGTGAGAGCATGAATGGATAGCCAACAATATATACAACAAGGAATCATCAAGAGTCACCCCAAAACTATCATGGATTGGCCTAGAACAACAAGCAAACATGGCATCTGGAAAATTACAGATTCCAGACTTAGTGAAATTTCACTGTGTTAAAACAGTAGTAACATCATGGCATCTTTGTGGGCAAGTTTAAGTCACCTCAAAGCTAAACATGGCAAGTGGTAAGCACCACAGCAAAATACACATCTTGGTGAATCCAAAACATCTAAGCATGCATCAAAGGGACAAACACAACGATAGCAACGAGTTCCTCTACGAGGCATCTCGTAACAAGTTTAACGACATAACAGCCACATAGCACTTTGCAAAGGAGATAAGCATGGCAAGATGAAATCTATCATGCAAGCTAAAGCAATCAACATGTAGAGCATATCATGATGAACATGTGGACATGTCATTTGCATCATTTGGATAAACATGCACCAAGTTATCACATTGCAAAGATGGCATGAAAACAACTACTAACAGCAGTTTATAACAAGTAGCACTCTTCTCATGAAGATTAAGACACCTAGATGACCTCAAACATGCATGGCACAATGGAACAAAACATAGTACAAGTCTCCACGATCATTTTGACATATCATTTGCTCAAATCGGACCATCACACAAAAAGTTATCCACATTATAAATCTGCATCAGACATCAAAAACGGACAGGGACTTAGCAGAAAAAAACTACCTCAGTCAAAGGAAAAGTCAACGGGTCAACGGGCGGCGGCGGCGGCGGTCAAACGGGCTGATGGGCTTCGGATCTGCGGATCGGGTCGGCTGACGGAGCGGATCCGGGCGCGGACGGCTAACGGGCGGCGGATCGGGCCTCCAGACCCGATAGGGTTCGGTCCACCCGGGATGGATCGGGATCCCGATCCCGATCGGGAGGAGCCGGCGGTTCCCGAGCGACGGCGGCGCCCTGGCTCGCGGCGGCCGGCGACGAACGGAAGGCGGCGGGCGGCGGTCCTGGCCGGAGGTGGCCGGCGAAGGAGAGGGATCGGGCGCGGCGGCCTCGAGGCCCCTGCGAGGCGGGCGACGGGAGGAGATAGACGGCCGGTGCGGCCTGGCCGGAGGATGCGGGGGAGCCCGGTGGGGCGCGGCACCGGCGAGGTCCGCGGCGGAGGAGGCCGGCGACCGGTGGAGGGAGGCGGGGCGGCGAGGTGCGGTCGGGCCGACGAGCTGGCCAGTGAGGTGGAGGCGGCGGTGGTGAAGAAGGAGCTCCGGCGAGGATTCCGGCGGGCGGCGGGGAACTCCGGCGAGGAATTCCGGCGAGCGGCGGGGAACTCCGGCGAGGGTTCCGGCGGCTGGAGGAAGAAGATGATGGAGGAAGGAGACACTAGGGTTTCTAGGGCAAAAATTGGGGAAGTTGGACAAATATATAGGCACAAGGAGCTAGGTTTGTCCAAATGAGGTGTGCTTTTCGGCCACGCGATCAGAATTGGATGGCCTAGATGAAGGGAGGGGTTTGGGTTGGTTTGGTGGGCTGTTGGAGGGGTGTCTTGGGCTAATTATCATGTTAAAAATGTGGATTTGCAAAAACTTTTGAGTGTTTTTGACCTTGCTTGATTTGACTTTTGTCTGCTGTTTGCTAGTGCTCTAAAAATCAAATAAATCCTCCAACTCTTATACTTCATCCCCTTGATCCAAAACTTTTTTCCCAATGATCATGCCATGTGTATAGAACAATATAGAATTTTCTTATAAAAATATTTTGGCCAAATAGTATTTTCTAAAATTAGTTTTCCAAAAACCCCTGAATTGAGGTTTGCACTGCAAGCACCATATTTAGGGTGTGAAAAATCTTTCAAAAAGTATATTTGAATCCTATTAGGTATAGGACTCCTAGAAACCACAAAATTATAATTTTAAAAGTTATGTTTATATTTTATTTAAAAGCTTTTTCTTAAGGCCAGAAATGGTCTTTAATATGGAAAAAATATTTAGTTATTTCAAAAATATTTGCCAAAATTCAGGGAAACTCATAGAACATATATTGTCCATATATAAGAGTTTCAACACATGGTCATGTTCAAAATGTTGGACAAATCCTTCCCAAACCCTTTCTGGATATTTCAAGCTTTTGAAATATTTACAAAGGAAATATTCTCCAAAAATTCCCGGGAAATTCTATCATGTCATATATGACATATTTGATGATCTTGCAAAGCCTCATGCCTTGAAGATCAAGGGAACATCATCTAATCCCCTCAAAACCAATTCTGTCCATTTTGAAGTTTGAACAACTTTACATTGCCAAAACTTGTCCAAATGCTCTCAAACTTGGTGCACATGCTAAAATGATGTAATTATGCATCTATGCCAAATGGCACAAGTTTTGGAGAAGCATAACTTGATCTAAGTGCCCCAAAACCATTTCCGTTCAAATTCAAATTTGAACAACTCTACATTACCAACTTTTTACCTGGGGCTTCAAACTTTGTGGGCATGATCACAACCCCAAATGATGACACTACACCAAGTGGTGCATCAAGGGGAGATGATTTGCTTAACTCAAACATGGTGAATCCATTTCTGTTGATTTCTAGGGTTCACCAAAGTTACATTGGCAATTTTTCCCAAATGAGCTCAAATTTGGTGGAAGGCCCTAATTATATGTGAAATTTGATCCTGTTAAGTCCCATGTCAATTGGAAGTCATTTGCTTTCCCAAAACAGGATCAAACACCTTCTGCCAATTTACCAAAACCATTGGATTGACCCCTTTTACTATTTCCCTTTACCCCAAATTCTTACCACGGCTTCTCCTGATCATCTCCTACCTCCAGTAACCCTCCCTTGCCTCAGCTCAATCATTGGAGGGGGTAAAACCCCAACTTACTCTTCTGGACAGCAGTTTTCACCTTCTTCTTCACCTCCCTCCTCATTCCAGTGGCTTCCCAGAGCATCCAAGGCCACAGCGCATTTTATTACTTCTCCCTCGACCCCCTAGACAACGTTAGGCAAGACGGACACGACCAGAGCGGCGAGGGCACAGCCGTGCCAGCCATTCGGGCGCTCTGGAGCGCGCTACAGTGCGCTCCCGCACTGTAGCCGCCTCCAATCGGCTGCACCCGACAGCCTGGGGCCTCCCCCTCGTGACCCCCGAGGCTGCCTCGGCGTCCGCAACACGCTGGGCGGTCGGCCCCCTCCTCTCTCCTCCTCCCTCACCCCTGCTCGCATGCGCACCGGCCGACCCCGAGCTCCAGTGAGCGAGCTCACACGCGCGACTCCTCTGACCGTTTCCCCGCTCCCTTTCTTCTCTCCCTGGTCCTAGACCATGCCCACGAACACCCTGGACAAGGGCTTGTGTGCCAATTCTATCCCCTGGCACTGCCTTGGCCATGGCCGCGGATGCCACCCACGGTGCACCGAAGCCTCGCCACATAAGGCCATATCGAGCCTCTCTCTCTATGCCCTGGACTCCCTCTCCCTCTCCTGATCCTCTTGGACCGTCCTACTCCTCCTCCCGTGCCCTCCATAAATTCGCGGGCCTCGACCTTTCTCCCCTTCCCCTGAGCATCCCCACACCCTTTCATCACCACCGCCAACTCACCCCAGGCTCCATTCCCTCCTCCTCGTGTTCTCCTCGCCGTGTTGAACATCACCATCGCCACCGTCCGCCGCGGCCGATGCGCTGCTCGAGTCCGGCCACCCCAGCGGTCGTGGCGCACCTCTACGGGTGCGGCACACCGTCCTGAGCGCGTCGGTGTGCTGGGCGTCGACGGAGGTGGTCGGTGCCGCCGGGGAGAGCGCCGGCACCGCTCGGCCGTACCTCCCCTGTTCCCCGTCGTACCGCGCGGGAGGAAGAAGACAGCCTGCCGCTGGGGGCCCGCGCGTCAGCGACCCAGTGGGCGGGCCCCTCCGTTTAAGTGGAAGCGGGTCTGGCCTTGGCCGCCTTCCCCGCGCGGAAACGCCCTTCCTGGCGGGCGCCTTCGACGTGGCCAGGCCCCTGCGCGTGGCTATGCAGATGGGCCGGCCCAGTGCACCGAAGCACTAAGCCCCGCCCTGTGCGCGGTATGAGGGTAAAGCCCTTTTTCCTTTTCTTTTCTTTTTCCAGTAAACTTCAAAAATCTCCCAAATATTCATTTGAACTCCAAATTTGGTGATTCAAATTTCCAGTGACTCCATAAATCATGATCTACCTGTTGGTGCAACATGCACATTATTCCAGAGACATTTCCTTCACAAATAATTATGAAATGCCATTATTCCATTTTCTGTGATGAACTTTAGAAAATCACAGAGGGCTCAAATTTGATCCAAATGTAGTGGTTCAAATTCCTAGGTGCTTGTCATATCAAAACTTAGTTTTGGAACATTTTTATTAATACTTTCTGTACCCCACCAAATATTGAGCCATTTCTTCATATTTATCAGCTTTGAAAAATCCTAGGAAATTCATTTGAATTCCAAATCCAGTGAAACCAACTCCTAGATGCTTCTAAAATCATGACTTGTTGATGGGTGCCTTTGCTCATCATTCAAGAATATAATTCTATACACTTCTTACAAATCCATTAAACCCTTAATTCCATCATATTGAAATGTTCCAAACTATCCATTGATCCAATGCCCATGAAAACACCTTGGTCATTTCTAATATGACCAGAGGTATCCTAGAAAAGTCCAACTCCTATTTATAGAGCACTTTTATTTTTGCTTTGATTGTGTTGCTTATTATGTTGGTTTCCATCGTTAGTTGACGAAACAAACGAAGTACTCGGAGGTGGACCAGAAGGTTTGAAGACTCCGAAGAATAAGGCAAGCAGCCCTTTGACCATGTTCGAGAAACCTTTTTATGCATGTCTCATAGCACCCTATTATCAATGCATCGGAATCATATAGAAGAGGTGACCACTTTGGTTGGTACCTTTGTTACTTACTATTGAAACTTGCATCAAACATGACCCTACCTTCCTATGAGGGTTATGTGGGTGGGAGTAGTTAGGTTGCTATAATAGTGGCTACGCAAATGGGACAGGTATGCATCGTGACGGAGGCCGAATACTTTCAAAAGACTTTTCGAAAACCCAGTCGGGTGCCATTTATGCCCGAGGGAGATGGTGAGATGGGTAACCACTTGATGACGAAGTGGTGTACCGAGGAAAGTGTGTGTGTTGTTTTGAAAACGGATTGGTTTAAGTTGCGACCGTTATTCCAACCTTACATGCGCAACCACTCTACCCTTATATGGGAAAGGGCATTATCGATTACCTAGGCCGATACTAGCATGGTGCCCGCATTTCTAGTGACGGGGGTGACATGAGGTCACTCTTAGGATGGGGTCGCGCTTGGATAGGCGGCCATGACTGTCTTTACAGGGCACCAGACACACCGTTGGTACCCCGTGCTTGTGGTATGTGATGAATATGGGAGCGAGGCTCCAAAATCTTAAGATGTGAAATTTGGGGTACGGGGATTGCTACCAGTCGAGTGGACTCCATATTAGTGTCGCCTAGGGAAAGATAGTGATCGGGTGCTTACCCCGGGTACTTGAGGTACCGCGGGTCGTGGATGTCACGGAAGTTCCTCGGATCTAGTGGGTAAAGTGTGCAACCTCTGCAGAGTGTGAAACTATTCGAATAGCCGTGTCCACGGTCAAGGACAGTTGGGTAACCGCTCTTGGGCTACGTCCAATGTTTGCGAAACCTGGTGTGTGTTTGTGAGGAAACAACACGGTTCTGTGATATTGATGATGTGATTCTTGAGGAAATCTCAATGAGCTTGAGCATGAGTTGATTACAACTCCTTCTCGATAATGTTGTCTGTAACCTCCTGATACTTGTTACAGACACATGCATGTCCATGTTATAGGTTGATCATACTTGCATGTGAAAAACTAGCTTTCCGCAAAACTGCCAATCTAGCAGTAGAGCCTTGCATAATTATTCTGTCATCACACTTGGGTTGCTTGCGAGTACATTCAAAGTACTCATTGGCTTGCCACTGGTTATTTTATTGGCCATGCATGAGAGAACAGGTTATGATGAAGATTTCTTGGTGGCGAGCATGCGAGCTAGGACGCTTCCCAGTCAGAATGCCTGTAGGGTTAAGGCAGATGGCATGGGTCCATGTTGTTATTGAAGATTTCCGCTGCAACGTTATACTCAAGACTTGACCATTATGGTCCTATTTGTGTAATACGGTATGTATGGATGTAAGACTCTTGTTATTCAGCTTCTGTGTGTTCAGTGAGCATTGATCTCTGGGATCACTATACACGTGCATTCGGTGATCTCGACTTATGAGTCGGGGTCCCCACAGAGCTGGTATCAGAGCCATCCTGACTGTAGGAAGCCTTAGTTAGCATGGTCATTAGTTAGGGTAAAACTATTTCCAAAACTAGTACTAGTTTTCAAAACTATCTATATTTCTCTTCCCTTTTCAGTCTTTCGAAAATTAGGTTATACTTAATCTCTTCCCCCTTCAAAACCATTGGTCGCTAGAACCCCTATGCCCCTGACCACTGGATTTTCTGTAATCCTCGTGGAGTGCACCTTGTCGAACACCCACCCGCCACTTCTGCACACATGATTGGCGACACTACGACAAGACGGTACCAACAGAAACTACATCCTCGATGAGTGAGGACATGAAGACCCAGAAGATGGTGCAACCCTAGCCTACGACGACCATGGCATGAGTTGTGAAAAATCATGATATACATCGCTAATAGAGTAATCATGTCACTACCGTTGTTGTATCTGCAACCACCGGTGGATGAGAACCTCGCCATTTGGTCCGCCTCACCATAGTGAGCAGGAAAACGGTTCTCTTCGTCCCCCGCCCTTGGTGTCGATGTTGTCATCAACGTAACCGACATGTTGGACCTCTATTATGCCTTGTTATTGTCATTGCATACGGATTGCCTACCTGGTACCCTCGACGCCCCGAATGCTCAAGGGATCGTCATGATTAAAGAGACAAGAGAAGACCGAGTCAACGCCAGCTACAAGGAGGCACCTCCACCACATCACCTCATCAGGCGAGAAGTTGTTGAAGATTCTTCAGACTCAACCCGGATCATTCATCAAGCAACTACAAGGGACAAAGCAACACCGGAGGAAAGCTCAGGGGACTGCATGAGGCACAAGTCACGACATTGAGTCCGAGAACCCCTAGGGTAGGATGAGTCGTGTACCCCCTATACGCAGTCGAGTCCGTATGATGGTTTGAATAGAACCATGATTGTGTGTTGCTTGTTTTTATTTGTTTGTGTTTTGATATAAGTCGCACTTTTGCCCCAGGCAACGAGTGCATGGCTATATCACCTTCCTTGCCTTGTTTCTTTTGTTTCGGCCTTTTTCCACCTGTTTGACTGCACTTGCACTATAGAACCCCCTTTAGGCATTTCCCTCCTCTATGCTACTTTTTCCCTCTCTTCTCTCTCCCCAACTGAAGACCCGCAAGACAAGATGCACCAAGGATTCTACCTCGGCAACCAACTGGCACTGAAGACTTCTGCTACAACCTCCGTGACCAAGTGCAACCCCGTAGAATTATGTTTAACCCTCCAGACCAGTAACCCATTCCTAGACCCTTTGAGACTTCACGAGACACTCCAGCACAAATCCTTAACCATGTGCTTAACCCATAGAATTGCGAGAGAACCAGTTAAGCCTTTATAACCTTGCACAACCCTGGGTTCGTAAAGGAGCTAGTGGACGCAGTGAATGAGCACATTTTCATCCTAATATAGCACAAGAACTGACGATGCCATAGATAGACCAGTTCGAGGATATTAGACAGATGACTTGGTGGCTTTATATCAGTGACTTCGAGGGATCATTTGAGACCTTGATGGATTGTGAGATTTCAAATTGGTAGGATCATGACTTTGGGGAAGCATGTATGAATTCTTGTCGGGCATGAGATTTGGATTTATGTAGGTGATTCTGGTTGGTATAAATGCTAGATATGCCTGCATGGTTCGTAGTAAATTGGATTTAGACCTATGATCCTGATTATGATATCATGCTTCTCGGTGGACAATAACCTAGGAGATTGGATTATTTGTCGGACTTGATTTAGGGATCTATAAAATCGTGATCTTGGAGTTTACTTGACCCGGATGATGAGAATTTGGTGGACATACTATCGTAATGCATAGTCCTTCCCAGTATTTGGATATCATAGGGACTTGAGATCTTGCGGAACACCGTAGACATCGGATTTGTAGAATTGTTGGATCATGTGGTGATTGATGGAAATTACCGGGCTATTAAAGTTGATCTATAGGAAGGAAACAAAATCTTGGAGCGGCATATGACGTGTTTCCTTAGAATAGAAATGCAATATCGTGAGCCTTGCAAGAATAGGTTGAGTGCTTGGATTGGGGAGTTTAATTTAAGCTCAGCAGCATGTGTGACCTACCCATGGATTTTAGGGGTAGACATACATGTGGATTTGGGGATCGTAGACAAGTACAATTTTGTTAGACCGTCTCTTGAGAGTCATGAGGATATGTATGGCATGAGTGGTGATTGAAGTTGGTCTATGCGAGAGGATGCTTTTTCGTTCGGAGTACTAGATAGAGCTATTGGCATCTCAGAAACCGTGCTTAAGGATAAGATGTTATATGTTCACTCACTCACTAGAATCCTTGAAACCCCTAAGCCCCACCGAGCCACAACCTGGTCAGATTCCGACCACGGGCCTTCGCTCTAAGTCAGGAAGACCTTGCAAATACTCAGCGGAGACCACCACCAATACCCCAGCCTACCTTGCGTACCCCCATAGACCTCATGGAGTAATTGGACAAGTTGGGTAACATCATTATTTGATGGCCTACTTGTCTGCCCGAAGACAAAAGAAGAGGTGGACAGCTGGATAGAAGACATTTGAAGACCGCCCTGTCAAGAAGGAAGAACTACACCGACCACCGTCATCAAGAAGTAAACTTCCGCGTCGAAGACCGGGCATATCTGCAAACCACTCCTCTCGAAGGGACCAAGCATTTCCGCGTCGAAGGAACGCTCATACCAAGATTTATCGACCTGCTTCAAGACCACTGCAAGACAAATAGTAGACGTCTACCAGCTAGATTTACCACCTGAGATACCCTCCGTGCACCAAATCTTCCACGAGTCCCCACTCTGGAAGTACTTCTTACTTCCTAACTAGCCCGGTGCCCGCAAGGACATCACCGAGCCTTTGACAACTAACTCAACCCAACCTATGCAAGAGACCCCTCAGCAACCTCCATCAAAGAGGGTAACAAGCAAGAAGCCACACCACCAAGTACTTCAAGATTCCATGGAGCACCACTCAGAAGCAGAACCAGCAAGAAGAAGTGAAGACTACCCCGTATCCAAGACTCCGTATTCCTTTCCACGCCTAGTCTGGGAATCTCGGGGACGAGATTCTTGTAAGGGGGGTAGGTCTGTCACACCCTGATTTTCATGTCACATTGCTTAAGCTAATTATCATGTTAAAAATGTGGATTTGCAAAAACTTTTGAGTGTTTTTGACCTTGCTTGATTTGACTTTTGTCTGCTGTTTGCTAGTGCTCTAAAAATCAAATAAATCCTCCAACTCTTATACTTCATCCCCTTGATCCAAAACTTTTTTCCCAATGATCATGCCATGTGTATAGAACAATATAGAATTTTCTTAAAAAAATATTTTGGCCAAATAGTATTTTCTAAAATTAGTTTTACAAAAACCCCTGAATTGAGGTTTGCACTACAAGCACCTTATTTAGGGTGTGAAAAATCTTTCAAAAAGTATATTTGAATCCTATTAGGTATAGGACTCCCAGAAACCACAAAATTATAATTTTAAAAGTTATTTTTATATTTTATTTAAAAGCTTTTTCTTAAGGCCAGAAATGGTCTTTAATAGGGAAAAAATATTTAATTATTTCAAAAATATTTGCCAAAATTCAGGGAAACTCATAGGACATATATTGTCCATATATAAGAGTTTCAACACATGGTCATGTTCAAAATGTTGGACAAAATCCTTCCAAAACCCTTTCTGGATATTTCAAGCTTTTGAAATATTTACAAAGGAAATATTCTCCAAAAATTCCAGGGAAATTCTATCATGTCATATATGACATATTTGATGATCTTGCAAAGCCTCATGCCTTGAAGATCAAGGGAACATCATCTAATCCCCTCAAAACCAATTATGTCCATTTTGAAGTTTGAGCAACTTTACATTGCCAAAAATGTCCAAATGCTCTCAAACTTGGTGCACATGCTAAAATGATGTAATTATGCATCTATGCCAAATGGCACAAGTTTTGGAGAAGCATAACTTGATCTAAGTGCCCCAAAACCATTTCTGTTCAAATTCAAATTTGAACAACTTTACATTACCAACTTTTTACCTGGGGCTTCAAACTTTGTGGGCATGATCACAACCCCAAATGATGATCTACACCAAGTGGTGCATCAAGGGGAGATGATTTGCTTAACTCAAACATGGTGAATCCATTTCTGTTGATTTCTAGGGTTCACCAAAGTTACATTGGCAATTTTTCCCAAATGAGCTCAAATTTGGTGGAAGGCCCTAATTATATGTGACATTTGATCCTGTTAAGTCCCATGTCAATTGGAAGTCATTTGGTTTCCCAAAACAGGATCAAACACCTTCTGCCAATTTACCAAAACCATTGGATTGACCCCTTTTACTATTTCCCTTTACCCCAAATTCTTACCACAGCTTCTTCTGATCATCTCCTACCTCCAGTAACCCTCCCTTGCCTCAGCTCAATCATTGGAGGGGGTAAAACCCCAACTTACTCTTCTGGACAGCAGTTTTCACCTTCTTCTTCACCTCCCTCCTCATTCCAGTGGCTTCCCAGAGCATACAAGGCCACAGCGCATTTGTTTACTTCTCCCTCGACCCCCTAGACAACGTTAGGCAAGACGGACACGACCAGAGCGGCGAGGGCACAGCCGTGCCAGCCATTCGGGCACTCTGGAGCGTGCTACAGTGCGCTCCCGCACTGTAGCCGCCTCCAATCGGCTGCACCCGACAACCTGGGGCCTCCCCCTTGTGTCCCCCGAGGCTGCCTCGGCGTCCGCAACACGCTGGGCGGTCGGCCCCCTCCTCTCTCCTCCTCCCTCACCCCTGCTCGCACGCGCACCGGCCGACCCCGAGATCCAGTGAGCGAGCTCACACGCGCGACTCCTCTGACCGTTTCCCCGGTCCCTTTCTTCTCTTCCTGGTCCTAGACCATGCCCACGAACACCCTGGACAAGGGCTTGTGTGCCAATTCCGTCCCCTGGCACTGCCTTGGCCATGGCCGCGGATGCCACCCACGGTGCACCGAAGACTCACCACATAAGTCCATATCGAGCCTCCCTCTATATGCCCTGGACTCCCTCTCCCTCTCCTGATCCTCTTGGACCATCCCACTCCTCCTCCCGTGCCCTCCATCCATCACTACGGCCGGAGCAGAGCCGCCGGCCACCGCCTAAATTCGCGGGCCTCGACCTTTCTCCCCTTCCCCTGAGCATCCCCACACCCTTTCATCACCACCGCCAACTCACCCCAGGCTCCATTCCCTCCTCCTCGTGTTCTCCTCGCCGTGTTGAACATCACCATTGCCACCGTCCGCCGTGGCCGATGCGCTGCTCGAGTCCGGCCACCCCAGCGGTCGTGGCGCACCTCTACGGTGCGGCACACCGTCCTGAGCGCGCCGGTGTGGTGGGCATCGACGGAGGTGGTCGGTGCCGCCGGGGAGAGCGCCGGCGCCGCTCGGCCGTACCTCCCCTATTCCCCGTCGTACCACGCGGGAGGAAGAAGACGGCCTGCCGCTGGGGGCCCGCGCGTCAGCGACCCAGTGGGCGAGCGCTTCCGTTTAAGTGGAAGCGGGTCTGGCCTCGGCCGCCTTCCCCGCGCGGAAACGCCCTTCCTGGCGGGCGCCTTCGACGTGGCCAGGCCCCTGCGCGTGGCTGTGCAGATGGGCCGGCCCAGTGCACCGAAGCACTAAGCCCCGCCCTGTGCGCAGTATGAGGGTAAAGCCCTTTTTCCTTTTCTTTTCTTTTTTCCAGTAAACTTCAAAAATCTCCCAAATATTCATTTGAACTCCAAATTTGGTGATTCAAATTTCCAGTGACTCCATAAATCATGATCTACCTGTTGGTGCAACATGCACATTATTCCAGAGATATTTCCTTCACAAATAATTATCAAATGCCATTATTCCATTTTCTGTGATGAACTTTAGAAAATCACAGAGGGCTCAAATTTGATCCAAATGCAGTGGTTCAAATTCCTAGGTGCTTGTCATATCAAAACTTAGTTTTGGAACATTTTTATTAATACTTTCTGTACCCCATCAAATATTGAGCCATTTCTTCATATTTATCAGCTTTGCAAAATCCTAGGAAATTCATTTGAATTCCAAATCCAGTGAAACCAACTCCTAGATGCTTCTAAAATCATGACTTGTTGATGGGTGCCTTTGCTCATCATTCAAGAATATAATTTTGTACACTTCTTACAAATCCATTAAACCCTTAATTCCATCATATTGAAATGTTCCAAACTATCCATTGATCCAATGCCCATGAAAACACCTTGGTCATTTCTAATATGACCAGAGGTATCCTAGAAAAGTCCAACTCTATTTTTAGAGCACTTTTATTTTTGCTTTGATTGTGTTGCTTATTATGTTGGTTTCCATCGTTAGTTGACGAAATAAACGAAGTACTCGGAGGTGGAATAGAAGGTTTGAAGACTCCGAAGAATAAGGCAAGCAGCCCTTTGACCATGTTCGAGAAACCTTTTTATGCATGTCTCATAGCACCCTATTATCAATGCATCGGAATCATATAGAAGAGGTGACCACTTTGGTTGGTACCTTTGTTACTTACTATTGAAACTTGCATCAAACACGACCCTACCTTCCTATGAGGGTTATATGGGTGGGAGTAGTTAGGTTGCTATAATAGTGGCTACGCAAATGTGACAGGTATATGCATGGTGACGGAGGCCGAATACTTTCAAAAGAGTTTTCGAAAACCCCGTCGGGTGCCATTTATGCCCGAGGGAGATGGTGAGATGGGTAACCACTTGATGACGAAGTGGTGTACCGAGGAAAGTGTGTGTGTTGTTTTGAAAACGGATTGGTTTAAGTTGCGACCGTTATTCCAACCTTACATGCGCAACCACTCTACCCTTATATGGGAAAGGGCATTATCGATTACTAGGCCCATACTAGCATGGTGCCCGCATTACTAGTGACGGGGGTGACATGAGGTCACTCTTGGGACAGGGTCGCGCTTGGATAGGCGGCCATGACTATCTTTACAGGGCACCGGACACACCGTTGGTACCCCGTGCTTGTGGTATGTGATGAATATGGGAGCGAGGCTCCAAAATCTTAAGATGTGAAATGTGGGGCACGGGGATTGCTACCAATCGAGTGGACTCCATATTAGTGTCGCCTAAGGAAAGATAGTGATCGGGTGCTTACCCCGGGTACTTGAGGTACCGCGGGTCGTGGATGTCACGGAAGTTCCCCGGATCTAGTGGGTAAAGTGTGCAACCTCTGGAGAGTGTAAAACTATTCGAATAGCCGTGTCCACGGTCAAGGACAGTTGGGTAACCGCTCTTGGGCTACGTCCAATGTTTGCGAAACCTGGTGTGTGTGTGTGTGAGGAAACAACACGGTTCTGTGATATTGATGATGTGATTCTTGAGGAAATCTCAATGAGCTTGAGCATGAGTTGATTACAACTCCTTCTCGATAATGATGTCTGTAACCTCCTGATACTTGTTACAGACACATGCATGTCCATGTTATAGGTTGATCATACTTGCATGTGAAAAACTAGCTTTCCGCAAAACTGCCAATCTAGCAGTAGAGCCATGCATAATTATTCTGTCATCACACTTGGGTTGCTTGCGAGTACATTCAAAGTACTCATTGGCTTGCCACTAGTTATTTTATTGGCCAGGCATGAGAGAACAGGTTATGATGAAGATTTCTTGGTGGCGAGCATGCGAGCTAGGACGCTTCCCAGTCAGAATGCCTGTAGGGTTAAGGCAGATGGCATGGGTCCATGTTGTTATTGAAGATTTCCGCTGCAACGTTATACTCAAGACTTGACCATTATGGTCCTATTTGTGTAATACGGTATGTATGGATGTAAGACTCTTGTTATTCAGCTTCTGTGTGTTCAGTGAGCATTGATCTCTGGGATCACTGTACACGTGCATTCGGTGATCTCGACTTATGAGTCGGGGTCCCCACACCGATGGACCCGTCTACCGTCGCAGATCTGCTTCAACGCCACCGACAGCCATCGCACCCTCGATGCCTACACGGCGCCGCAAGAGAGGTGGTACTTCATATCTCCTCAACTTTTTGATCTCAACCAGAAAATAGATCTTAACTTGGTTACTCTACTTTCTTTTCAGCTCTTAGAATTTAGTTCTTAGTTCGAAGCAAACAATGGCTGATAAATACCATTTCTCTGGTTTCCCCTTTTATGATCACTATACGATCAGAATACGTGCTTCGTGTCATAATAGCACTGCTCGACCCATCAAGCTAAACAAGCTTAGTTGTTCAAATACGAATCTGATACTATTAAAACAGATTCGTTTAATTGGTCAGCTAAATGTTCCTAAATTAGTTTTGAAAATGCATGTTCGCTGCTCGGGTGTGTATCTCTACAGGGTGCCCACGGTGGGCCGGCCCACCCTGGGATTTTGGGTCGTCCTAGGCCCTGATTCCCCTCTGTTCTGCTGCGTGCTTCTGATCTCTACTCGCCCCCAGCCGCCTGCCTCGCCGGCGACATGCCGTCCCCAGACGGCATGACTCTAGGAGGAGACGCCAGACTAACAGGAGGTCAGGAGCCGCTCGACCAACAGTGTCACCGCTGCCTGGGCGCGCCGCCGTGCCTACCTTCCCATTCCGTTCAGGGCTCAGGCGTGCAGCACCCACTAATCCAACCCGATTTATCCTGAGATAAGTCCTCAACACTCAGCAGCCACTCCTCATCACCCATTTTGTAATTGATTCATTACTCATTAGGCAGGACTGTCATTAGGGTTTGTTGTGCGCTCAATGCTACCTACACTTAATGGTTCAGATGTATTTCGGTAATCTTTAGTACCTATAAAGTTCATAGGGTTTTCAAAATTCCGGTCCTAGGAATAGACACTAGTCATTTTGGATTGTTGGTCGTAGTGACATTGACCCAGATTACTACTGCAAGCCAGGTTTGTTGGCAATTTTACTTGTCTTTCTTACTCAATGATATAATATCCAATTATTCACGTCGATTAGTTGCAAACAATAAGTGCTAGACAAACTTCTTGATTCTGATTTTGGACGGTCTCTTACTGCAGTTACAATTCTACATACTTGTCCTAGTAAGCTCAGAAGTAAATGATTGATTCACTACATCTATGCTTGCCTTGTCATATTTGTTGTCAATATTCTTTAGGGTGGACCACCCTGTTTCTAAATACTACAACCGTAGACATGAGTGAATAGTATTTCTCTATGTGATCTCTTCCATCATGTGTGGGCAACGAACATTGCACTATATAGAAAGAAAGTGTCATTTCCAGCTTTTACATAGGCTTCGATTTTTTACATGGAATACAATCTGCCTACTTGCTTTGTGTCGCACTACCAACACTCCACCCTTGAAGCTAAACATTATGCCACTCATAATTCCTTAGTTTATTTGTTCAAATATGAATTTCATATGATTCTAATGTTCCTACTTCAGTTTTGAAATGTGTGTCTGTCTGTTATAGAGACATAAGGGGTTTGTATTTTTGTGTGTGGTCTGGTCAGCACGGTTGGGGGGTGAACTTTGCATATGCAGGGGTTTATAGGGAGACACTCTTCGAGTTGAATCCGCAATGCATTCCATAGATAATCTGACTACTTTTTATGTTTTCATGAATCTCAGATTCTGAACAACATCATAATGATTATGAGCTTGCGCGCATGAAAAGAATAAAGCAGAACAATGCCATGGCTGTCAAACTTGGCATTAAGGGACTGAAATCAAGTCTGGATGCAATGCAATGCAAATGCTCTCCACCTACAAATTCATGCTCAGAATATGATCCTAACAGTGATTCTGAGTGAGGGAGACCTAAGTCAATGTAGCTCCCTAATGGAGGAGTCAGAGGAAGATGCCCTATCTTATTCGCCCATCAAGGTGCTTGCTTTAACTTTCCAAGGTTATATTTGTCGCACATATCTTGCAACTAATGCTTTGCATTGCTTCTACTTTGTTGAACTGCCATTAGCTTAGTTTACACATCGTGTATGTGAATACGCCCTGCCTATCCATTTTCAGTACATATTCCATCTGTCATTATACCATATTTATCCATTCAAATGTTGTTCTTGTGTATCATACGTTCAAAAGGAAGAGGGCGATTGCTGATCGTGGACGAGCACAAGCAAAGTATTTGGAGAAGGTAGTGGCACCTGATAAATCAAATAGCCCATTAGGTGTAGTTACAATATCACCTGACCCACAAAACACCCCAACTCTAGCAGACTCTAGCCCTACTACACTGGTCATTTCTGATGCCGCAACTCAGCAGACCCCGACTGCAGCAAACATTATGATTATGCCAGTTGACATAGCACAAGCTCTACGACACAAAACCCCCATTCCAGCAAAGAGTACACCAAATCCAGTTGCCAAATCCCTTTTCGAACCAAAGAGAGCCCCAATTGCAGCAAAGAGGACCCCTGTTCCATTTCTTCCAAGTTTAGAAGACAAAGCTTATATTGTTGTCAGGAACTTTGTGCGCATCTTTCCTTCATGGAAAGATTATACCGCAGACACAGAACAATTTCCAGTCTTCCTCCGCAACTTACGCGTAAGTAATGTACTAATGTTATTCATGGTCATTGCTACATATGTTTCTACTGACAGAAGACACAAGATTTCATTCTTTTAAATAGGTGAGGACCAAACTGGATTGTGAAGACAAGCAAGGGTTGGTTGCGCTTTTCAAGCACTCGTTGATAAAGTATCGTTCCTACCTGAGGCAAGCGCACATCGATGGCAAGCCTCTAAATGAAATTTCTGTAAAGTCTCCGGTGCTACATTTATTCGACGGTGACTGGAATAATCTTGTTACACATTGGTCTCGGCTGCAGCGTAAGGTACTATCTATGATATCACATCACAATTTGAACATTTCTGCATTTGCCTTAATGTCTCACTTGTACGAAAACTGTTAGCAGAAGAACATTCATTCTCAAGGGACCACAGAATCTTGCAACTATACTGCACACTGCATTGCTCTTGTGAGTACCTCTTGCCCTGTATGACCATACTTACTTTCATAGCTGTTTGATTGTGTAGCATCACTTCACATGTTAGACTCGTTATCGTCCATTTGGTGGACATTATAAGATCCGTATGGACTCTTACATAAATTTAGAATCAACCCAATGCTTGTGAAGAGGTTTAGCTCTGCAGTCCTCTTGTAAGGACTAAACATCGTCTATCACTGTACTTACATTAACAGCTACTCCCTCCGTCCCATAATATAAGAACGTTTTGTACAGTACACCAGTGTTCAAAACACTCTTGTATTATGGGAAGAGGGTGTCGTGGATTTAGCACGGTAGATGTCCTGGTTAAAGGACTTAGGTGTGAGGCCATCGCTCGGGTTAGCTTAAAGGGGTTAAAGCGGACGAAGGACTCAGGGAGTTTTATACTAGTTCGGCCCCTTCGATGAAGGTAAAAGCCTACGTCTAGTTTGGTGTGGTATTGCTTGGGCTTCAATGACCAGGGAGCGAATCCGCTTTGCCTGTGTCTCAAGCTATTGTTTCTTGTCCTTGAACCGTCGTCGGGTCATCCCTTTATATAGGAGGCGGCGCCCGGTCCGGTTTACAGAGTCCGAGGCCGGCTTATACACGTGTCTGCCTCGGTCTCTACTCTTTCTATCTTACACCCCAAGGCTACATGGTACCACGGTTTATAGACCATGGGCCTTATACATGGGCCCTAAACCTCTGTGGGCTATAACCTCCTGTTACATACTCTACTGGGCTTCTGATAATATAACCTTACCAGCGTAATCCGGACCCTCCTGGCCGGTTTATACCCGATAGTCATATCCCTGACATTAGGTCGCAGATTGATTTGAACTTGTTCATGTCAGTCTTCAAAGTCTTGTACGAATTTCCCTTTCTGCAACTCTTGTATGCTTCATAAACCGGCCATGACGTCATCTCCTGGAATCGCTTCAATCTGTCGTGACATCATCTGCGCATTTAACGCCCGCATCTGTTTGTTACCTTTCTTTATTGCCGCTCCGAAGATCGAGGCGACAGCTCAATCAATATCCGATTTCCAGCCTCCTCGATTCCCGCGCTTGCCGTTTTTATCTCTTTGGCCTATGAATATAGCCGAGGCCCATCTCTTTTCCACTTCCGTTTCGTCTTCCTTCGTCTCCAGCGCCCGAGCTTCCACCGCCGTCCTTCGAGCTCGCCGTCATCAGCAAGCCTGGCCGCTGCATCGACCTGAACGCGTCCAGAAAACTTCACCGTTGTCCTTTGCTTCCTCGGGTACGTTGTCTTCTTCCCCAAAGATCTCAGTTCTAGGGTTTCTCTGTAGCTCGCCGCGAACCCTCGTTCTTCATAGTTCTTTACCGTAGGTTGATTTTAGCTGTAGATGTAAAACTTGTTAGGTCAACCCTCGTTCGTGCGCTTCTGCTCCATCATCAAAACTTTAGTTTCTCCCACACTGCTAGTTTGGATTGAATCTGTAAAAAACTTCCGCTGCCTCCACTGAATATAACTTGAATTGTTCTGTCTTTTTCATGCGCTGTAGATCCATGTTTCACCTCTACTTCATGTGAAAGTTGTTTCTCACACTTTAGATCTGCAGCTCATCTACTTATGTTACCGGTTTAATCATAGCTTGCTTCTCATATGCCTGCACTGATGGTTTAGATGTAAACCTGTATTCCATAATCGACGGTTTAACTTCTTCTTTCTATCATCATAAACCGGTGGTTGTCTTGTGCACGCCCAATCCGGATTAGGGGGTACCATTAGTCCCTTGCTTAAACCGTTGATTAGGTCAATACTCTCATAGAACACTCTAGTTTACATTTAATAGATTTGTAAACCTGGTCTTGTTTTATATTTTTCAGCACTCCGCATTGGAAAAGATGGCAAAACAGTTTGTTGCTTGCAGTTGGGTTCCTTCCTGGATCACTGAGGACGACCTAGTAAATGCGGCTTCAATTGGCATTCTGGGTCCTAAAGAGGTTCTGCACTGGCAGGCCCCTGGAAAGGAATGTCCCCCTACACCCAAAGAAGGAGAAATCCTTGTTTTCCTTGATCATCTGGCCCGGGGCTTTAGCCCACCCGGTTCAAAGTTCTTCCGAGACGTCCTAGCCAATTTCCAACTCCATCCACAGGATATAGGTCCCAATTCCATGTCCAACATCTGCAACTTTCAAGTCTTTTCAGAGGCATATCTTCAAGAGGAGCCATCTGTGGAGCTGTTCCGGGACTTCTTTCACCTGAACCACCGAACTGAGTTTTCGGACGGGCCTCAAACTGAACTTGGTGGTGTAAGCATTCAAAAGAGGAAGGATGTAAGCTTTCCTCACGCCGCTCTTCATAGCCACCCCAAGGACTAGAACCAAACTTGGTTCTATTGCAAAGATACTTCACCTGAAGGAGAAAATCCACTGCCGGGTTACCGTGCTTACCGTCTGGCGCCAAGTCATCCTTTGCCGCAGCGTCTAAGCGCCCAAGACCGGGCTCGTTACGCCCCTCAACTCTCCAAGCTCAGGGCTTTCATGGCTAACGGTTTAACCGGGGTTGACTTTGTTCGATGCTGGCTCTCTTCGAGCATTCTTCCATTAAGCCGGTGTTCAAATTTAATGTGTGAATATACTGGTAAACCGGAAGATCCTCAGCGCCATACAAAAATAGTACTTCCTGACAATGAAGTTACTGAATCCTCAAAGAAGATGCTGAATATCCCTCTGGAGGACTGCAACCGGACCGATTTAGCTCCTTTCTGCGCAGACAACCGACCACCGCTGGTAAGACTCTTCTGTCCCTTTCTTTTCACTTTAATCCGTTCATATCAGTTTGTCGTTAACATGTTATCATTCCTTTATACAGGCCAGTGATCCTTTCTGGAAGAGGAAAGCTCAGGATAAACCGGCAAAGCCAGCCCGTAAGAAGAGCTTAGCCGTGAACAAGAAGAAAGCTGCTGCAGTTGCCGATTCAAACCAGGAAGAAGATGATCCGGCTTCTGAGGTACTACTCGATTCTTATGTCCTTTGAATTCTTCTTGTTTATATTTATGTCAATGATGTCCTTCCTCACGATCTGGCGGAGGGAAGTAAAGCGGATGAAGTTGAGGTAATTTCTCTCTCATCTGATTCAGAACCATTGCCGCCCAAGATTCGCCGGGTATCCCGGAAGTATCCATTTTCTCACCCTTATGCTCAATTGGATCCCAACTTTCTTTTGAAGAAACAGCAGCATGAAGCTCGCCGGACCACATGCCATAGTGGCCAGGTGATTGAATCGTCCGGGATACCCCTCACGCCAGCTTGAAGACGCCGCTCAGAGGTTTTGCTCACTCCAACCCTTCTTCATCCAAAAGCAGGCCTTATTCGCAACCCTCTTAAACCGTCTGATCCCAACTACCAGGAGGCTCCTCTGTCTTCTTCCGGCGAGTCTACTGCCACTCAAATCCCGGTGCTTAAGACCGTTCCTGGGTAAGTTATCCTTTCAAACGTCCGGTTTATCTTTCCGTTTTGACTTTGTGATTCTTATTGCTCTTTTAATCTTTATCAGTATGCCAAGCCTAGTAAAAGGCGAAATTAAATAAACCGGCTGCCGAAACCACCACTGCTGAACCGGCCGAGGATCCTGAAGCAGCCAACCCTCCAGAGGACAACGTTGAAGTTCAGCTCGATGATCTCATCCCTATGGATCATGAAGATCTTGCTGCACCGGGGGGTAATGATATGGAAAATACAGCTGAACCGGCAAGCCGTGTCCGGGTTAGTCCTCCTCGGGCTAGCCCGGCTCCTGTCAGTCCGGTGCGCACTGCTGATCCCCTCTAGCCAACCGCTACCTCGACGGAAGATGTTGAAATAACTGGGATAGGATTCTCTGCTCCCACAAAGCATGTTTCCTTGGCTAGGCATACTGCCAAGGAAGAAAAACTTCAGCAAGATAAAGGCAAGTGGAGCACAGACTTGTCAAGTTATGCTCAGCTTAGTGCCCAGGAACTCCATTCTGGGTATTTGAACCGGCTCTTCACCAGCCATGACTATGAAGCCGACTTAGTCAACATGATGAAGGATAAATATGAGGTAACTTTCTTTCCTTTTGCCTTTCGTTTTTGCTTTGTATTCTACAATCATACCTTTAGACCATAGTAGCCCCCAAGTGCCGGTTTACTTTACTTGTAAGTGATCTGGGACTTCTCTTATGTCTGAGAATGAACGTACATTAGCCCCCAAGTGCCAAGGTCATAACTTGTTTATGTGCTTGGGACTTGTCTGAAAAATTGTCTTTCTTTTACTTCAATTATACATTAGCCCCCAAGTGTCGAGTGCATAACTTGATATGTGCTTGAGACTTTGATTGAACTGTCCTTCTAAAACGTTTGCTTTTCTTGCAGGCCGACTTGAACCGGAGAGCTTCAGAGGCAACTGAGCTCCGGAATAGCTTGGCCTTCCATGAGACTGCTTCAACCAAATCTAAGGAAGAACTTGTCCTTGCTTTAACTAACATGGAAAAACTAAAGAAAGATTTTGAAGCGGAGCGGTCCACATGGGAGGTGCAAAGGGGCGCTCTAGAAAAAAGAGCGAAGGATGCTGAAGCTGCTCTCAATCCGGTTACGCAGGAGCTATCCGGGTTGAAACAGCAAATAGAGAATATGACCTCTGCTATCTTCGGTGAGTACCTGTCTTCGTATGTTTGCATCCTTGCAATCTTTATTCTGCTCCGGTTTAACTCGCCAATTGTATATAGGGAGGCACATAACTCATCTTGGAGATGATGTTCGAAAGAAGCTCAAGGCTGCTTATACTCTGGTGGAGCAGCTCTACTCCGGTGCTCAAAGGGCTATCAGCGCCATGTCACACAATAAACCGGCGCCGACCACCATCCAAGCCACTCTGGAAAAGCTATCTGTCTTGCCTCCTCGACTCGTTGAGGTAAAGAAATCTGTTGCACGAGCTGGTTCTCTTATGGCGTTAACACGGGCCAAAGCATGGGTCCCCGATTTTGATCCGGCGGAGGCCATGAATGGTTACCCCAGCATGAAAGAGGACGGGTCAACCTTCTCTTCTGAAGATCTCCTTTTTTTAACCAAGGACATGCGCCCTCTTGCCAGTAAGCTTGCTGACGAAGAAGATTTAACAAGGTATCATCCGGCTTACGATCTAGAGAATTCGCGGGTGGAGCGGCCGGTTTACAACACCGAAAATCTGATCCCACCAGTTCGTAAGCACACCTTCGCTCCAGACATTGATCCGTTAGATCTTATAAACGATGAAGTATATTTCCGTGCCCTCACCAAGATTGACTGGAGCGCTCCTGATTTATAGCAGCTGCCAGAAGTCGACGAAGATCCGGAGCAAGCTGACCCTCAGCCTTCGCAGCGTGCTGAAGAAGAATCGTAAACCGTCCGGTTTAACTTTTAGTTGCTGAATACTTTGGAAGAAAGTTTGATCCATTCAGGCCTGCAAGTGCCTTGTAATAGAATAGTTGAGATACTGCCTTTGTCCCACTGTCATGGTATTATTTTGATTGGCACTCCCCAATTTATCGTCTATTTGCAATGCTCCAACATTGTATCTTACCTGTATCTGCATGAAGAATGCTAAAAGATGTCCTGGCGGTTTACCACCGGACGGATTATACTGCCCTGAAACATGTTTCAAATATATAGCTTGAACTACATATAAAACATAAACACATCCCATACCTGTGGTTAAGTGTGCTTGTAGACCTTAAACCAGTGGGAATATTGTAAAACAAGGGTGCTGAAGAAACCCTTGGCTCTCTTGTCGGCTTAGTATGATATCCGATCCGGTTTTATGATGAAGACCGGTTTGACTCTCGCTGGTGTTCATGACCCAGACTTTTAACTCTGTATACATATTGGCAACCTTGTAGTTGTCCAATCTCGCATCAATGGACTTGGTTAAAAAACCAATGACCTTGAAGACAAAGATTTGTGAAATCATAAAAAAATAAAAATAAGGTTTTTGGGCAAATAAGACCATGTAGTCGAGGCTTTTTATGAGCTTCCAGGCTCCAAATTTGAGGCTTTTTATGAGCTGCCAGGCTACTATCATTAACCATTTTAGCAAAGCCTGTCAAGATGCTCCGCAATCCTTAACCAAATCATCGATGACAAGATACCCAATGTTTCAAAATCTCATAAAGATTTTGTCTTTAGGTAATCAACTCGATGATCATCAATTTAACGTGGCCAAGTTCAGGGTCCCGAAGGATCGGCGTGATTTACTTGATGCAAGCATGTTAATCCTGGGTTTTAGGTGCATGCACCGGGCTTCCAAGCCATGTTCACTACAAGGGTATTCAACTCGATGCGAGCCCCCAGGTAGTGTGTGAGCCGTTTGCTCATCGGGGCATATGTTTGAGCTGGGTTAGGCACCAACACTCTCTTTTACCCCTCATCATCATGTGGAAACTGCCGAAGCAACCAGAGCAGTGCTCTTATGATGGGCTTCATACCGCTGCCGGCTTAAGAGACCATGGAAAAACTTCCTTGCCCGCGGAAGCCCCCATGTGGCTCTTGTTCGTATAAATAAGATGGTTGATTCCTTGATGTGTCAAGGGCGCCGGTTTAGTAGGCCATGGAAAGCTTCTGTGGAAACTCCCATGTGATACTGCTTTGTGAAAAATACGGTTGGTTCCTTGATTCTATCAAGGGCGCCGGTTTAAGAGGCCATGGAAGGTTTCTTTCAAAGCCCCCATGTGATACTCTTGTGTAAAAAACACGGCTGGTTCCTTGATTCTATCAAGGGCGCCGGTTTAAGAGGCCATGGAAGGTTTCTTTCGAAGCCCCCATGTGATACTCTTTTGCGAAGAAGATGGCTGATTCCCCGGTGTTCCGGGGGTGCCAGTTTATTTTATTAATCATAATATATACATTGTACATAAAGCGGAGCCAATGGCTCAAGTATAATAAGGTCGAAGAAGAGCGATGTTCCATGGCCGCTTTGTCTCCTCCTCCACCGTACGTGAGTCCTTATGTTCTCGAACGTCGACAAGGTAGTATGATCTGTTGTGCAGGTTTTTGTTGACCACAAAGGGCCCTTCCCAGGGCAGGGATAGTTTGTGCATATCTGTCTGGTCCTGGATGAGCCGGAGCACCAGATCTCCTTCCTCGAACGTCCTGGTCTTAACCCGGCGGCTGTGGTACCGGCGCAGGTCTTGCTGATAAATCGTTGATCGCGCTGCGGCCGTGTCCTGTTCCTCATCCAGCCGGTCCAAGCTGTCTTGTCTTGCTTGTTCGTTATCCGCTTCAACGTAAGCCGCCACCCGTGGTGAGTCATGCCGTATATCACTAGGGAGGACCGCTTCAGCACCGTACACCATGAAGAAACGCGTGTATCATGTAGATCTATTAGGCGTAGTGTTGATGCTCCATAAAACAGAAGGCAACTCCTCCACCCAACAACCCGGCGTTCTTTGCAAAGGAACCATAAGTCGGGGCTTGATGCCTCTCAAGATTTCTTGGTTGGCTCTCTCAGCTTGGCCATTGGACTGAGGGTGAGCTACTGATGATACATCAAGGCGAATATGCTCTCTTTGACAGAATTCCTCCATATCTCCTTTAGATAGGTTGGTGGCATTATCAGTTATAATGCTATGTGGAAAGACAAACTGGAAAATCACCTTTTTGATGAACTTAACCGTTGTTGCCGCATCACACTTACTGACAAGCTCTGCTTCAACCCACTTTGTAAATTTGTCCACTGCTACTAATAGGTGGGTTTTCTGATCTTGGGATCTTTTAAAGGGTCCAACCATATCAAGCCCCCAAGTCGCAAACGGCCAAGTAATTGGAATCATCCGCAGCTCCTGCGCCGGTACATGAGCACGCCATGAAAATTTCTGGCAAGCGTCACATTTTCTGACCAAGTCCTCTGCGTCGGCGTGAGCCGTCAGCCAGTAGAACCCATGACGAAAAGCTTTAGCTACCAAGGACTTTGAACCGGCGTGATGACCACAATACCCTTCATGAATTTCTCGAAGAATATCGTAGCCTTCCTATGATGATACACATCACTGAAACGCCCCAGAAACGCTGCGGTGATGAAGTTCTCCATTGATGATAGTCATAGATTTAGATCGCCGGATTATCTACCGAGCTTCTACTTCGTCTTCTGGTAACTGCCTCAGCTCATGTACGCCAAGTAAGGGAGTGTCCAATCCGGAATGACATGAAGTGCTGCAACCAACTGTGCTTCCGGATCAGGAACGGCCAGGTCCTCCTCTGAAGGTATCTGTACTGATGGAATATGCAATTCATCTAAGAAAGTATTAGGTGGAACCGGTTTACGCTGAGAGCCCAGCCGGCTTAACGCATCGGCTGCTTCATTTTTTCACCGGTCTATATGATCCACCTGGTATCCTTTGAAGTATCCTGCAACTGCATCCACTTCTCATTGATAGGCTGCCATGAGCGGATCCTTAGAGTCCCACTTACCGGATACTTGTTGTGCCACCAGATCTGAATCACCAAAGCACTTAACCCGTCTCAAGTTCATCTCTTTGGCCATCCGCAAACCATGGAGGAGAGCTTCATACTCAGCAGCATTGTTAGTACAAGGGAACATTAAACGGAGGACGTAACAGAACTTATCACCTCGTGGGGAAGTTAACACCACTCTAGCCCCCGAGCCCTCCAATTGACTTGAACCGTCAAAGTGAATAGTCCAGTATGTATGATCCAGCTTCTCCTCAGGTGCTTGCAACTCTATACAATCATTGATGAAATCCACCCGTGCTTGGCACTTTATAGCAGTACGGGGCACATACTTTAATCCGTGCGGGCTAAGCTCAATGGCCCACTTCGCCACCCTGCCAGTGGCTTCTCTGTTCTAGATTATATCCCCTACTGGAGCTGAACCGACAACTGTGATTGGGTGGCCCTGAAAGTAATGCTTCAACTTCCGGTTTGCCATGAACACTCCATACACCAACTTCTGCCAGTGTGGATATCTCTGTTTCGACTCGATGAGTACCTCACTGACATAGTAAACCGGCCGTTGAACCGGATATTCCTTGCCTGCCTCTTTGCGCTCCACCACAATGGCCACGCTGACTGCATGGGCATTGGCGGCCACGTACAACAACATCGGCTCCATGTCAACCGGGGCCGCAAGGACTGGTGGTTCTGCTAATTGCTGCTTCAGATCTTCGAAAGCAGCGTTTGCAGCATCGCTCCAGACAAACCGGTCCGTCTTTTTCATCATCTTATAGAGCGGGATTGCCTTCTCTCCTAAACGGCTGATGAAACGACTCAGCGCTGCAATACGGCCCGCCACGCGCTGAACATCATTGATACACGCCGGTTTAGCCAAGGATGTGATCGCTTTGATCTTCTCCGGATTAGCTTCAATCCCTCTGTTTGACACTAGGAATCCAAGGAGCTTGCCCGCCGGAACACCAAAGACACACTTCTCCGGATTGAGCATCATTTTATAAACTCGGAGGTTGTCGAAGGTTTCTTTTAAATCCTCTATCAGCGTTTCCTCCTTCCTGGATTTCACCACAATGTCATCAACATAAGCATGGACATTTCTTCCAATCTGCCCTTGTAGGCAGTTCTGCACACAATGCTGATAGGTTGCTTGGGCACTCTTGAGCCCAAAAGGCATGGATACATAGCAGAAGGCTCCAAAGGGAGTTATGAAAGCTGTTTTCTCTTGGTCCTTAACTGCCATCTTGATCTGATGATAACCTGAATATGCATCCAGAAAACTTAGCCGCTCACATCCCACCGTAGCATCGATAATTTGATCAATACGGGGAAGAGCAAATGGATCAGTTGGGCAAGCTTTGTTCAAGTCTGTGTAGTCAACACACATCCTCTAGGTTCCGTTTTTCTTGAGCACCAGTACCGGATTAGCCAACCACTCTGGATGAAACACCTCAACTATGAAGCCTGCGGCCAAGAGCCTAGCCACTTCTTCACCTATAGCCCGACGCCTCTCCTCATTGAAGCGGCGCAAATACTGCTTGACTGGTTTAAACTTCGGATAAATATTAAGACTGTGCTTAGCGAGTTCCCTCGGTATACCTGGCATGTTAGAAGGCTTCCATGCAAAGATATCCCGGTTCTCACGGATGAACTCGATGAGCGTGCTTTCCTATTTGGGGTCTAGGTTAGCGCTGATATTGAACTGCTTGGATGAATCGCCCGGAACAAAGTCAACCTGCTTGGTTTCCTCTGCCGATTTGAACTTCAACGCCAGATCATGCTCTGTAGTTGGCTTTTTCAACGGGGACATATCTGCCGGATCAACATTGTCTTTATAAAACTTTAGCTCTTCCGTAGCACAAACTGCCTCAGCATATGCCGCGTCTCCTTCCTCGCATTCCAACGCGATCTTACAGCTCCCGTGAACCGTGATGGTTCCCTTGTGGCCTGGCATCTTGAGCTGCAGATAAACATAACACGGCCTTGCCATGAACTTGGCGTAAACCGGCCTCCCAAACAGAGCATGGTACGGGCTCCTGATCTTTACCACCTCAAAGGTCACAATTTCCGATCTAGAGTCATGCTCATCCCCAAAGGTAACTTCCAGATCGATTTTTCCAACTGGATAAGCCGATTTACCGGGCACTACCCCATGGAACACTGTGTTGGACTGTCGGAGCCTCTTATCTGTCACCCCCATGCGTCGAAATGTCTCATAGTATAGAATATTGATGCTGTTGCCTCCATCCATAAGCACCTTTGTAAAGTTATAACCGCCCACCTGTGGTGCCACCACCAGGGCCAATTGGCCCGGATTATCAACCCTTGGCGGGTGATCCTCTCTGCTCCATACAATGGGTTGCTCAGACCAACGCAAAAAATGTGGTATCGCCGGTTCAACAGAGTGTACCGCTCCCTTCAGAACCTTTTGATCCCGTTTGCATAAACTTGTGGTGAAAACATGATATTGCCCACTTCTTAGATCCTTCGGATTATTCTGATATCCGGATTGCTGCTGCTGACGTTGTTGATTCCCTTGGTTGTTGTATCCACCCTGGCCATGTTGCTGGTTATGTTGATGCTGATTGTTGCCATTGTGGTTATTGTTACCGCCGTGGTATCCTGATCCGGATCCACCACCCTGATAATCCGGACCTTGAAAACCGGGACCTGATCCGCCGGGGGGCCCGTGGTTATACTTGGCCTATTTCATAAACTCTTGCATAATGAAGTAGTCTTTCCAGAGATGCGTAGCCGGGTTTTCCTCTGTACCGTTCTTTGGGCAAAGCACGTTCAACTGGCGGTCTAGATTAATAGGTGGTCTGCCGTTGCGTGGGGGCGGTCTACCCTTGCGACGCTGCCCGTTGGCTTGAACGTTGGTATTGGCCACAAAGTCTGAGCTGCCCTCCGCTTTACGCTTGCCATTATAACCTGTGCCCGTCGGATTGGCCTGTGCCGGTTTACCATTTTTGCTTGCCTTCCCGGACTTGTCTCCGTCTGTATCTGGATACTTGGTGTTATCAGAGTCCCCATACTTTACCAAAGCGCCCAAGAGCGTTCCCATGTCATTGCAATCATGTTTTAGCCGTCCCATCTTCAGCCTCAAAGGCTCGAACCGGCAATTGCCTTCCAGGGTTACTATCGCCGTACTTGGATTGATGCTATTGGAGGAGTCCAGGATTTCAGATACTCGCTGTACCCCACTGCTTGTGGTCTCTTGCTCTCCTTGAACACATGCTGCTAAGTCAACCACGGACATCGGCTGTTTGCACGTGTCTTTGAAATTATTGATAAACCGGCAACGCAACTCACCCCATGATCCGATGGAGTTAGGTGGTAAACCCTTTAGCCATGTCCGGGCCATGCCCTCAAGCATCATTGTGAAGTATTTGGCGCATGCAGCTTAATCCACATCAAGCATCTCCATAGCCATCTCATAAATTTCAACCCACGCCTCCGGAGCTAGATCCGCCGTGTAGTTGGGTACCTTACGCGGACCTTTGAAGTCTTTGGGCAACTTCACGTTCCGTAAAGCGGGGATGAGACACTGCACCCCCAAGGAACTAGACATGATTCCTGTTTCTGTAGTGGTGGGTTGAACCGGTGTCACTTGACGGGTGTCGTCGCGGGCAGTATGCCTAGCCTGATCTACCACCTCTTGGGCATGTGCTCCTGCTCCTGCCGGATTATCCTGCCTCTGTCGGTGCCGTCTCCGCGTGCTGCTAGATACAGCCGGTTCATCTAGGTGCCTCGTGTAACTCCGGCTCGGGCGGGGGGTTGAATGAATCTTCTCCCGGCTATAGGAATAGGCTTGCTGCTGTGTTAACGCCGTGTCCAGCAACTCCTTAGCCCGTCGTGCCTCCATTGCTATGGGGGACGTCCCCTCAATGGGTAGAGAGGCCAACCGTGAAGCGACGGCGACAATGTTGTCCAACGGATTAGAATAATGGCCGGGAGGGGTGGGTACGTGCTGTGTCAGCATGACTTGGCGGTTTAACTCCGTGGCTGGTGGCTGAACCGACGAGCCCGTCCCCGTGGCTCCTCCCCAGTTTACCTCCGGACGGTTACTGGTTCCTGCTCCTAGTGTGCTAAAGAGATTCCTTGCCTCATAAACCGGCGGCAAACGAGATCGTTGTCTTTTGTACATTACCTCCCGCGAAGCGTTCTGATCTAACCTGAGCCGGAAGGCTTGGGAATCTAGCTCTGCCTGTCTTGTAGCTATCCTGACCTTCTCCGCATCCAGATCCAACTTAGCTTGCTCAATCTGGCTCCTCACCTGAGCGACCTCTGCATCATGCTGCTCCTTGTCGGCCTGGGCTACTTCCGCTGTTGCAAGTGCTGTCAAAGTGTCGACTAGGGTGGATAGGACGTTAGAAGGCGATGGGGGAAGGTCTCCAGCTCTGCCTCCCATTGCCTCAGAGGTTAACGCCCTGGTCGTTGAGGGCTGCTGCATGGGTTGTGATCCGGCCATGAAAGCAGCAACCCTGTTCGGCGGATCGAAGGGGTCCGGAATACTATCGCCATCGGACACACCCTCAGACCGGCCGTCCTGCAACAGATACAAAGATTCGGTCTCTCCGGATGAAGATTCATCACCGGAATAGACAATTGTCTCGCCACCAGAATCCGATCCGTCCTCGGCTTGTACTCCATGCACTGCTCCGACGAAAACATGCTTCACGGCGGGCTGAATCCGGGCTGATCTCGCACGCTGAGCCGGCTCGACGATGTTGGGGAAGATGTCCGACTTAGGGCCCGGTTCGCCGATCTTGCCGATGAAGACGTGGATGCCGCCAAACGGGACCCGGTACCCGTATTCAATTGAATCGGCCTCGGGGCCCCAACCTGCATCGCCGATGTAGATCCGGCCGCGACGAATCTTGGTCATCCGGCCCACTGCGTAACCCTTGAGCCCTTCAAAGCTGCCCTCAAGAACTCAAAACCATCGTGCGATAGCCCCACGGTGGGCGCCAACTGTCATGGATTAAGCAGGCCAGATGTCCTGGTTGAAGGACTTAGGTGTGAGGCCATCGCTCAGGTTAGCTTAAAGGGGTTAAAGCGGACGAAGGACTCAGGGAGTTATATACTAGTTCGGCCCCTTTGATGGAGGTAAAAGCCTATGTCTAGTTTGGTGTGGTATTGCTTGGGCTTCGATGACCAAGGAGCGAATCCGCTTTGCCTGTGTCTCAAGCTGTTGTTTCTTGTCCTTGAACCGTCGCCGGGTCGTCCCTTTATATAGGAGGCGGCGCCCGGTCCGGTTTACAGAGTCCGAGGCCGGCTTATAAATGTGTCCGCCTCGGTCTCTACTCTTTCCATCTTACACCCCAAGGCTACATGGTACGACGGTTTATAGACCATGGGCCTTATACATGGGCCCTAAACCTCTGTGGGCTATAACCTCCTGTTACATACTCTACTGGGCTTCTGATAATATAACCTTACCAGCGTAATCCGGACCCTCCTGGCCGGTTTATACCCGATAGTCATATCCCTGACAGAGGGATTGGTTCATTGTGTAGCATTCTGCATCTTATCTCCCTCGCCCACCATTTACTAAAAAGGATCAGATCTATATTTAATCTTACCAAAAAGTAGAATACACAGACAATGCCAGTGCAGAAGTGTATCCCATCGCTCTTGTCAGTACATCCTGTCCTGTAATGCTTGTACTTCCAGGGATTGGTGGTTGATGATGTAGCATCTTATCTTCATTATCCTCTATCCCTTCCAGTATTATCATATCTATAATTAGTCACTACCAAATGTAGAGTACAGGCTATGCTTATGAAGAAGATTTTGTGCTGAAATTCTTGAGTTATCCTTCCCTTGATATGGAGAAGGACATTCTAAAGCCGGTGTTAGCTGTTAATGTAAGTCAGTCCTTCTAAAGACTTTATCCTGAACTGCTGTTTAATTTGCTCATACTCCCTATCGTTTACTGCTGTTTAGTTTGCTGTTTCTATCAAAATGCATGTTCGCAAGAACCGTAAGTTCTAAATTTTACTTGTAAAACCAAATTCCTTATTCATACCATGCACATTACTCAATACTCCCTATATGTATGCTTGTTTTTGTGGATCTATAATCCAATGTGTGGTGAAGCAGCCCACGTTTGCACCTTGTCATCTCCTATTTTATCTTACTAATGTGGCTGATGATATGAACAACATGCCATGCACATTAACCAAAATAGATACAATGATTTTCTTTTCCCTTCATCTATCCTTGTTATGTTGACATGGTAATCCAGTAGTGTGGTGAAGCTCCCCGCATTATGAACAATGCCAAATTATGCTATTGATATTTTGAACTTACTCTTTATTTTCTAATTTGAAATTGGATGGAATTGACAGCACAATTATCATCTTTTTTTATACATGTGCAAAACCTGTCATATCTCTGCTTTGTTTCAGGGTGATATGCCTGATGGCATGCACAAGTCTGCTGAAGGCTATGAGACAAACCCAACATATATTGCAGCAAAGAAGGCAAAACATCTTGAAGATAGCGAGACAACCCCAAAGTCTTGTCTTGATGCAGTGTTCAAGTTACTTGAGACTAGCAGTCGGACAAGCTCACAGAATTCGTTGTCTGAATTAGTTCGACTTCTTCAGTCCCAAGTTCTAGCAGAAAGGCATTCTGCAACTCAACTTCGACTTGAAGTCCTATCTCTAAGAAAGATTGCAGAGAACACCAATGAGAACCTCATCGCTAAATAGCTACACCTGGAAGCTATGACCAACATGCTAGGACGGTCTCACAGCCTTGCTCAGCAGCTTGCGCAGCAGTTCCCACGCAAGGCTAACCTTTCTTGAACTATCTTGGAAGTGGCCTCGGTTCAGTATTATTTTGTTACCCAGCAATGGTGCCCAGTTTTTGTAATATGCCTCTTCGTTGCGCGTTATGATCACTGGTGGCGAACTTCGATGCCCAGTGGATGTAATCTACCATAAATACTTTATTGTATAGTGTATGTTTGTTCTTAACTCTTACTAGCTACTGCCATCATTCTCTATTTGAAAAAAAATCAGATGTAGTGGATCGGGCCGAAACATTCGCCTGTAATGGGCCTGGTGTTTAGCGGGCCACAATTGGGCCGGCCTGCATCTTTCTTGGGCCCGAATTATTGGGGCCTTCACACTTTGCGCCAGGCCCACAACTTACACTGGCCTATATTTTAGTTGGGCCTTTTGTGGACCCAGCGCTTAGTTTGGCCCAGGTAGCATTGGGCCATTAACAGGCTGGATATTGTACTGCCTGTTACGGCCCAGATGAAACCATGGGCCTTTAGCAGGCTGCTACTTCTCGAGCTTGCGTTGTATTCCCTTGAAGAGGAAAGGTTGATGTAGCACAGTAGCGTAAGTATTTCCCTCAGTTTTTGAGAACCAAGGTATCAATCCAGTAGGAGACCACGCGCGAGTCCCTCGCACCTGCACAAACAAATAAGAACTTCACAGCCAACGCGATAAGGGGTTGTCAATCCCTTTACGGTCACTTACTAAAGTGAGATCTGATAGAGATGATAGTTTGATATTTTTGGTATTTTTTTTATAAGAACAGAAAGTAAAAGCGGAAAAGTAAAGTAGATTGTAGATTGATATGTTGAGAATAGACCCGGGGGGCATAGTGTTCTCTACTGGCTTCTCTTATGATAGCGATATTCTACGGCGGGTAAACAAATTACTGTCGAGGAATTGATAGAAAAGCGAATAATTATGAGACTATCTAGGCATGATCATTATATATAGGCATCACGTCCGAGACAAGTAGACCGACTCCTGCCTGCATCTACTACTATTACTCCACACATCGACCGCTATCCAGCATGCATCTAGTGTATTGAGTTCATAAGAACAGAGTAACACCTTAAGCAAGATGACATGATGTAGAGGGATAAACTCAAACTTAGTGATATAAACCCCATCTTTTTATCCTCGATGGCAACAATACAATAAGTGCCTTGCTGCCCCTACTGTCACTGGGAAAGGACACCGCAAGATTGAACCCAGAGCCAAGCACTTCTCCCATTACAAGAACTATAGATCTAGTAGGCCAAACCAAACCAATAAGACTTGCAAGGATATTATAATCATACATAAAGAGTTCAGAGAAGAACCAAATATTTCTCATAGATAATCTTGATCATAAACCCACAATTCATCGGATCTCGACAAACACACTGCAAAAAGAGATTACATCGAGTAGATCTCCTCCAAGACCGAGGAGAACTTTGTATTGAGATCCAAAGAGAGAGAAGAAGCCATCTAGAAACTAGCTATGGACCCGAAGGTCTGTGGTAAACTACTCACAACTCATGGTGAGGCGATGATGATGATGTAGAAGCACTCCGTGGTAGATCCCCCCTCCGGCGGAGCTCCGGAACAGGCCCCAAGATGGTATCTCACGGGAACAGAAGGTTGCGGCAGTGTAACTAGGGTTTTCTCTATTGTTCTGATAGTTTGGGGGTACGTAGGTATATATAGGAGGAAGGAGGGCACCGGGGGCCAAACGTGGGGCCCACGAGGCAGGGGGTGCCACGTGTGCCCTACTCCATGGTTCTCAAGTATCCCGTGCATGATTTTCTCCAAAAATATCTCTCCCGAAGGTTTCATTCCGTTTGGACTCCGTTTGATAATCCTTTTCTGTAAAACCCTGAAACTGGCAAAAAAAACAGCAATCTGGACTAGGCCTTTGGGTTAGTAGGTTAGTCCCAAAAATAATATGAAAGTGTATAACAAAGCCCATTAAACATCCAAAACATCATAAATAATAGCATGGAACAATCAAAAATTATAGATACGTTGGAGACGTATCAAGCATCCCCAAGCTTAATTCCTGCTCGTCCTCTAGTAGGTAAATGATAAAAACAGAATTTTTGATGTGGAATGCTAACCAACATAGTTTTTCAATGTAATACTCTTAATTGTGGCATGAATGTTTAGATCTGAAAGATTCAAGACAAAAGTCTATATTGACATAAGAAATAATAATACTTCAAGCATACTAACAAAGCAATCATGTCTTCTCAAAATACTATGGCTAAAGAAATTTATCCCTACAAAATCATATTGTCTGGCTATTCTCCCTCTTCATCACACAAAATATTCATATCATGCACAACCCCGATTTCAGCTAAGCACTTGATTTCATACTCTATTCTTTCAAACCTTTCAACTTTCACGCAATACATGAGCGTGAGCCATGGACATAACACTATGGGTGGAATAGAGAGGTGGTTGTGGAGAAGACAAAAATGAGGGAGATAGTCTCACATCAACTCAGCGTATCTACGGGCTATGGAGATGCCCATCAATAGATATCAATGTGAGTGAGTAGGGATTGCCATGCAACGGATGCACTAGAGCTAAAAATGTATGAAAGCTCAACAAAAGAAACTAAGTGGGTGTGCATCCAACTTGCTTGCTCATGAAGACCTAGGGCATTTGGGGAACCCCATCGTCGGAATATACAAGCCAAGTTCTATAATGAAAATTCCCACTAGTATATGAAAATGACTAAACATGAGACTCTCTATCATGAAGAACATGGTGCTACTTTGAAGCACAAGTGTGGAAAAGGATAGTAGCAATTGTCCCTTCTCTATTTTCTCTCATTTAAAAAAAATTGGAGGGGCTTTTTTTTTCTTTTTTAGCCCCTCTTTATTTTTTTGGCCATCTCTTTTTTTATTGGCCTTTCCTCACATGGGACAATGTTCTAATAATGATGATCATCACACTTTTATTGATTTACAACTCGATATTACAACTAGATACTAGAACAAAGTATGACTCTATATGTATGCCTCCGGCGGTGTACCAGGATATGCAATGAATCAAGAGTGACATGTATGAAAAATTATGCATGGTGGCTTTGCCACAAATACGATGTCAACTACATGATCATGCGTGGCAATATGACAATATGATGCGTGTCATATGAACGGAACGGTGGAAAGTTGCATGGCAATATATCTCGGAATGGCTATGGAAATGCCATGATAGGTAGGTATGGTGGCTGTTTTGAGGAATATATTTTGTGGCTGTTTGGTACTGGCGAAAGTTGCGCGGTACAAGAGAGGCTAGCAATGGTGGAAGGGTGAGAGTGTGTAATATCCATGGACTCAACATTAGTCATAAAGAACTCATATACTTATTGCAAAAATCTATGAGTCATCGAAACAAAGCAATCAACGCATGCTCCTAGGGGGGAGGTTGGTAGGAGTTAACCATTGCGCGCCCCCGACCTCCACACAAAGGTTGACACTTTACAAATACCTCATGCTCTAACTTCGTCACATAGCGGTTCACCATACGTGCATCCTACGGGAATCACTAACCTTAACACAAGTATTTCTCAATTTCATGATAACTCCAATAGCATGACTCTAATATCACTATCCTCATATCTCAAAACAGTTATCAAGCATCCAACTTCTCATCATATTCAATGCACTTAGAGTGAAAGTTTTTACTACATTGATATTGGATGTCTATCATGTGAAGACTAGTTTTATAGCCTAAGCACATTACCATGCTGTTTTAATAGACTCTCAAAAGGATATAAGTGAATCATGAGATTTCAACAATTTCTTCAAAATATTATCACCACCGTGCTCTAAAAGATATAAGTGAAGCACTAGAGCAAAAACTATTCAACTCAAAAGATATAAGTGAAGCACATAGAGTGTTCTAACAATTCCTAGGCCATATTTAACTCTCTCAAATAGGTGTGTCCAGCAAGGATAATTGTGGCAAACTAACAAGCAAAGACTCAAATTATACAAGATGCTCCAAGTAAAACACATATCATGTGGTGAATAAAAATATAGCTCCGTGTATAGTTACCGATGGATGAAGATGAAAGAGGGGATGCCTTCCCGGGGCATCCCCAAGCTTGGGCTTTTTGTTGTCCTTGAATTTTACCTTGGGGTGCCATGGGAATCCCCAAGCTTAGGCTATTGCCATTCTTTGTTCCATAGTCCATCAAAGCAACACTCAAAACTTGAAAACTTCACAACACAAAACTTACACAAAAATCTCGTGAGCTCCGTTAGTATAAGAAAGCAAACCACTACTCAAAGGTACTGCAATGAATTAATTCATTGTTTATATTGGTGTTAAACCTACTGTATTCCAACTTCTCTATGATTCATACTTCCCAATACTACTCATAGATGCATTGAAATAAGCAAACAACACACGAAAAACAAAATCTGTCAAAAACAGAACAGTCTGTAGTAATCTGCAGTTTTCGCATACTTTTGTAACTCCAAAAAATTCAAACTAAATTGGTAAACGTGAGGAATTTGTCTATTAATCATCTACAAAAATAATCAACTAAATACCACGCTCCAGTAAAATCTGGTGATCATTCTAGCAAGCGCTAACGATTCGGTTTTTCACAGCAAGATCACATAATCTTCACACAAGTATTCCCAAAGGTTCTACTTGGCACAAACACTAAACAAAACACAAAACCACATCTAAAAAGAAGTTAGATGCAATATTTATTCCTAAACAGAAACAAAAAAAACAAAAAATAATATAAAATTGGGTTGCCTCCCAACAAGCGCTATCGTTTTACGCCCCTAGCTAGGCACGATAGATGGATAGATCTAGGTATTGCCATCTTTGCAAGGAAATCCATAAGTGGCTCTCATAATAGATTCATATGGTAATTTGATTTTTCTTTCTAGGAAAGTGTTCCATGCATTTCCTTAATGGAAATTGGAATCTAATATTTCCTTCCTTTATATCAATAATTGCACCAATCGTTCTAAGGAAAGGTCTACCAAGAATAATAGGACATGAAGGATTGCAATCTATATCAAGAACAATGAAATCTACGGAGACATAATTCCTATTTGCAACAATAAGAACATCATTAATCCTTCCCATAGGTTTCTTAATAGTGGAATCCGCAAGATGCAAATTTAAAGAACAATCATCAAGCTCACGGAATCCTAGCAAATCACACAAAGTTTTTGGGATAGGGGAGACACTTGCACCCAAATCACACAAAACATAGCATTCATGATTTTTAATTTTTATTTTGATAGTAGGTTCCCACTCACCATAAAGCTTTCTAGGGATATAAGCTTCTAACTCAAGTTTTTCTTCATAAGATTGCATCAAAGCATCAACTATGTGTTTAGTAAAAGCTTTATTTTGACTATAAGCATGCGGAGAGTTTAGTACGGATTGCAACAAGGAAATACAATCAATCAAAGAGCAATTATCATAATTGAATCCCTTGAAATCCAAAGTAGTGGGCTCATCACTATGCAAAGTTTTAATCTCTTCACTCCCACTTTTAACAATTTTAGCATCAAGATCTAAAAACTCCGAATCATTGGGACACCTTAAAGTAGAATCATCTCCATTCCTATCTTCATCAGGATTTATACTAGAAAACAAGGATCTAATAGGAGACACATCAATAACTTTCAGATCTTCATCTTTATTTTCATGATAGCTAGAAGAACACGCTTTTATGTAATTCTCTCTTTTAGCACGCATCCTAGCGGTTCTTTCTTTGCATTCATCAATGGAAATTCTCATGGCTTTGAGAGACTCACTGATATCATGCATAGGTGGGATAGATCTAAGTTTCAAAGAATCAACATCAAGAGTAATTCTATCCACACTTCCAGCCAATTCATCAATCTTAAGCAATTTTTCTTCAAGCATAGCATTGAAATTCTTTTGCGAAATCATAAACTCCTTAACACTAGTTTCAAATTCAGAAGGCATCTTTCCATAAGAGTTATTGTAGGAATTACCATAATTATTAGAGGAATTACTAGGAAAAGGCCTAGGATTAAAGTTCCCTCTATAAGCATTGTTACCAAAATTATTCCTACCAACAAAATTCACATCCAAAGATTCATTATTATTTTCAATCAAAGTGGACAAAGGCATATCATTAGGATCAGAAGAAGCACTCTTAGCAGCAAATAATTTCATAAGTTCATCCATCTTTCCACTCAAAACCCTAATCTCTTCAATAGCATGCACTTTTTTACTAGTAGATCTTTGGGTGTGCCATTGAGAATAATTAACCATAATATCATCTAGGAGTTTGGTAGCTTCTCCTAAGGTAGTTTCCATGAAAGTGCCTCCTGCGGCCGAATCTAAAAGATTTCTAGAAGCAAAATTCAAGCCAACATAAAAGTTCTGAATAATCATCTACAAGTTCAAACCATGTGTAGGGCAATTACGTATCATTAGTTTCATTCTCTCCCAAGCTTGTGCAACATGCTCATGATCTAGTTGCTTAAAATTTATAATATCGTTTCTAAGAGAGATGATCTTAGCAGGAGGGAAATACTTAGAGATAAAAGCATCTTTGCACTTATTCCACGAATCAATACTATTTCTAGGCAAAGAGGAAAACCAAGTTTTAGCACGGTCTCTAAGTGAAAACGGAAATAACTTCAATTTAACAATATCATTATATGTATCCCTTTTATTTTGCATATCACACAAATCGACAAAGTTGTTTAGATGGGTAGCGGCATCTTCACTAGGAAGGCCGGAAAATTGATCTTTCATGATAAGATTCAACAGAGCAGCATTGATCTCACAAGATTCAGCATCGGTAATAGGAGCAATCGGAGTGCTAATAAAATCATTATTGTTGTATTGGAGAAGTCACACAATTTGGTATTGTTCTGAGCCATAGTGACAAGCAAGCAATCCAACACTCACAAGCAAACAAGAAGCAAGCGAACGATAAATACACGGCAGAAGAAGGGCAAATAAAACGGCAAGGGTGAAGTGGGGGAGAGGAAAACGAGAGGCAAAAATGTAATGCGAAGGATAAGGGTTTGTGATAGGTACTTGATATATGACTTTTGCGTAAGCCTCCCCGGCAATGGCGCCAGAAATTCTTCTTGCTACTTCTCGAGCTTGCGTTGTATTCCCTTGAATGGCTATGGAAATGCCATAATAGGTAGGTATGGTGGCTGTTTTGAGGAAGGTATAAGGAGGGTTTTATGCACCAGCGAAGGTTGTGCGGCACTAGAGTGGCTAGCAAGGTGGAAGGGTGAGAGTGCGTATAATCCATGGACTCACATTAGTCATAAAGAACTCACATACTTATTGCCAAAAATATACTTAGCCCTCAAAGCAAAGCACTACGACGCATGCCCCTAGCCCTCAGAAACCTTAACACAATTATTTCTTTAACCTCACAAACTACCACTAGCATGACTCTAATATTACCATATTAACATCTCAAAACAATTACCAGGAGTCAAACTTCACATAATATTCAATGTTCTATATATGAAAGTTTTTATTATATCTCCTTTGGATGTCTATCATATTAGGACTAATTTCATAACCCAAGCAAATTACCATGTTTTTCTTTAAGACTCTCAAAATAATATGAGTGAAGCATGAGGGTTCATCAAGTTCTATAAAATAAAACCACCGCTGTGCTCTAAAAAGGTAGAAGTGAAGCACTAGAGCAACTGACAAACTACTCCAAAAAGATATAAGTGAAGATCAATGAGTAGTCAAATAATTAACTAGCTATGAGAAGACCATCTCTCATTTAAGAATTTCAGATCTTAAGTACTTTATTCAAACAGCAAGCAAAACAAAATAAAATGACATTGCAAGGATAGCACATATAATGTGAAGAAGCAAAAACTTAGGCTAAACCGATACTAACCGAAAATTGTTGAAGAAGAAAGGTGGGATGCCAAACCGGGGCATCCCCAAGCTTAGCTGCTTGAGACTTCTTGAAATATTAACATGGGTTGCCTTTGGAACCCTCAAGCTTGAGATTTTGTGTCTCCTTAATTCCTCTCATGTCGCGGTTTCCCTAAATCTCAAGAACTTCATCCACACAAAACTCAACAAGAACTTGTGAGATATGTTAGTATAAATCAACTCAAAACCTTATCATCCCATACTGTAGAAAATCACTAAAATTATAATTGAACATTGCATACTAAATGCCTCTGCATATGTAATACTCTTATCCTCAAATAGAATCATTAAAATACAAACATATGCAAACAATGCAAACATAACAGCAATTTGTCTAAACAGGATAGTCTGTAAAGAGTGGAACTGTTCTCATACTTCCCTACCTCTAAAAATTCTGAAAAATCACCATGTTACAGAGAACTTATGCATGCTAACTTTTTAAAAAATTCAAGAATTTATCACGTCTGACTATCCAGAAGAATTTAGAAAATGATAGAAAACTTTCTGTTTTCAAACAGCAACATATATACTTGCAAAATAAGCATGGTAAAGGCTATACTTGTCTTTTTTATTGAAACAAAAGATACTAAAATTTCTTCTAATTAACAGAAAGCAAATCTAAACAAAAGAAAATGATGCTCCAAGCAAAACTAGTATCATGTGGTGAATAAAAATATAGCCTCAAGTAAAGTTACCGATAGACGAAGACGAAAGAGGGGATGCCTTCCCGAGGCATCCCCAAGCTTAGGCTCTTGGTTGTCCTTGAATATTACCTTGGGGTGCCTTTGGCATCCCCAAGCTTAGTCTCTTGCCACTCCTTATTCCATAGTCCAAACCTTACCCAAAACTTCACAACAGAAAATCTTATGAGTTCCGTTAGTATAAGAAAGCAAATCACCACTTAGGTACTATTGTGAACTCATTCTTAATTAATATTGGTGTTATATCTACTATATTCCAACTTCTCCATGGTTCATACCCTCCGATATTACTCATGGATTCATCAAAATAAACAACACATGAAAAACTAGAATCTGTTTAAAACAGAACAGTCTGTAGTAATCTAGACAACCACCATACTTCTAGAACTATAAAAATTCTGAAAAATTAGGACAACGTAGGAAATTTGTAGATCAACCATGTGTAAAAAGTTCAGATAATTATCACGTTCCAGTGATTTATTGAATTTTCTGCAGTGGACGCGAAACTTTCTGTTTTTGCATAGAATCAAATCAACTATCAACCACACTATCCCAAAGGCTTTACTTGGCACTTTATTGAAACAAAAGATATAAAACATAATTACTACAGTAGCTTAATCATGTTAACAGAAAAAACAAAAGGTAAATGTATACAGTTGTCTCCCAACAAGCGCTTTTCTTTAACGCCTTTTTAGCTAGGCATGACTATTTCAATGATGATCACATAAAGATAAGAATTGAAACACAAAGAGAGCATCATGAATCACATTGCGAACACATTTAAGTCTAACCCACTTCCTATGCATAGGGATTTTGTGAGCAAACACTTTATGGGAACAATAATCAAATATCATAGGAAGGCAAAACAAGCACAACTTCAAGATTTTCAACGCATAGAGAGGAAACTTGATATTATTGAGATATGTACAAGCATGTGTTCATTTCTCATAATAATTTTCAGTAGCATCATGAATGAATTCAACAATATAACTATCAGATAAAGCACTCTTTTCATGATGCATAAGCATAGAGATTTTGCTACTCTCCACATAAGCAAATTTATTCTCATGAATAGTAGTGGGAGCAAACTCAACAAAATAACTATCATGTGACACTTAATTGGCATAATCAATTTGAGCATTAAAATCATGATGATAATTTTCCTGGTTATCATTATTCTTTATAGCATACATGTAATCACAATAATAATCATAAATAGGAGGCATGCTTTCATCATAATAAATTTGCTCATCAAAACTTGGGGGACTAAAAATATCATCTTCATCAAACATAGCATCCCCAAGCTTGTGGCTTTGCATATCATTAGCATCATGGATATTCAAAGAATTCATACTAACAACATTGCAATCATGCTCATCATTCAAATATTTAGTGCCAAACTTTTTATTGACTTCTTCTTCTAACAATTGAGCACAATTTACCTTTCCATAATTTTCATGAAAGCCATTAAAAAGATGAAGCATATGAGGTAACCTCAATTACATTTTTGTTGTTGTTTTCTTTTAGAAACCAAACTAGTGATAAAATAAGAAACAAAAAGATTCAATTGCAAGATCTAAAGATATACCTTCAAGCACTCACCTCCCCGGCAACGGCGCCAGAAAAGAGCTTGATGTCTACTACACAATCTTCTTATTGTAGACTCGTGTTGGGCCTCGAAGCGCAGAGTTTTGTAGGACAGTATCAATTTTCCCTCAAGTGGATGACCTAAGGTTTATCTATCCGTGGGAGGCATAGGATGAAGATGGTCTCTCTCAAACAACCATGCAACCAAATAACAAAGAGTCTCTTGTGTCCCCAACTCACCCAATACAGTGGTATATTGTATAGGTGCACTAGCTCGGCGAAGAGATGGTGATACAAGTGTAATATGGATGGTAGATATAGGTTTTTTTTAATCTAAAAATATAAAATTGTAAGGTAACTAATGATAAAAGTGAGCACAAACGGTATTGCAATGCTTCAAAACAAGGCCTAGGGTTCATACTTTCACTAGTGCAAGTTCTCTCAACAATGATAACATAATTAGATCATATAACAATCCCTCAACATGCAACAAAGAGTCACTCCAAAGTCACTAATAGCGGAGAACAAATGAAGATATTATTGTAGGGTACGAAACCACCTCAAAGTTATTCTTTCTGATCGATCTATTGGGCTATTCCTATAAGTGACACAAACAACCCTAGAGTTTGTACTAAAATAACACCTTAAGACACACATCAACCAAAACCCTAATGTCACCTAGATACTCCAGTGTCACCACAAGTACCGCGGGGTTTGATTATACGATATGCGTCACACAATCTCAGATTCATCTATTCAAACCAACACAAAGAAATTCAAAGAGTGCCCCAAAGTTTCTACCGAAGATTTAAGACGAAAACGTGAGCCAACCTCTATGCATAATTTCACAAGGTCACTGAACCCGCAAGTTGATCACCAAAACATACATCAAGTGGATAACGTGAATATCCCATTGTCACTAGAGATAAGCACATGCAAGACATCCATCAAGTGTTCTCAAATCCTTAAAGACTCAATCTGATAAGATAACTTCAAAGGGAAAACTCAATCCATTACAAGAAGGTAGAGGGGAAGAAACATCATAAGATCCAACTATAATAGCAAAGCTCGCGGTACATCAAGTTCGTGCCAAATCAAGAATACGAGAGAGATATCAAACACATAGCTACTATTACATACCCTCAGCCCCGAGGGTGAACTACTCCCTACTCGCCATGGAGACCGTCGGGATGATGAAGATGGCCATCCATGATGGTTTCCCCCTCTGGCAGGGTTCCGGAACGGGCTCCTAATTGGTTTTTCATGGCTACAAAGGCTTGCGGCGGCGGAACTCCCGATCTAGGTTTATTTCTGGGGGTTTTGGTATTTATAAAAAAATTGCATCGAGAACAAGTCAGGGGGGTCCACGAGTCAACTACAAGGTAGGGGCGTGCCCTAGGGCGGGCCGCGCCCTCCACCCTTGTGGAGGCCTCGGGGCTCTTCTGGCCCAACTCTTTTGCTTCGGGGGCTTCTTCTATTCCATAAAAAAATCGCCGTAAATTTTCAGCTCGTTTGGACTCCATTTGATATTCCTTTTCTACGAAACTCAAAAACAAGGAAAAAACAGAAACTACCATTGGGCTCTAGGTTAATAGGTTAGTCCCGAAAACCATATAAAGTAGCATATAAATGCATGTAAAACATCCAAGAAAGATAATATAATAGCATGGAACAATCAAAAATTATAGATACGTTGGAGATGTATCAGGCCGTAACACGTTTGCGAACAAACTAAACGGCCATGGGGCCTCTATGTACGCACGCGAGGTCGAAGGACTCCTGCGCATGACCAATTGGTCACCGGAAGGTGGGCGGCGACGGGCACACCAGAGTGCGTCGGAGCCAAGGGAGAAGACGGGCCGTAGGTGTCGATGCAAAGCACCCCGGCCAACATGCCTTGGCGTGGAGGAAGCTGACGTCGACGCGGAGCCATGGGACCACACGACGAGGCAGGAGGGGCTCGGTGTCCGCGTGATTACGGAGGGGCGGCCATGGCAGCGCTCGGTAGAGGGGCAGAGAAGGGCGAGGGGCGAGCTAGAGGGAGGGGTGGATAGGGTTGCCACAGGATGCCGCGGTGGGGATCTTATCTGCTGCCCGGCGATGTAGCGGCGCACAGCGACGGGCTGGTGCGGTGGCAACTGCGCATGGCATCGGACGCGGGTGCACGCGCTGACATGGGGAGACGGCCCTAGGGTGGGTTGGGCCGCACTGTGGACTTCGGCTGAGTTGTCAGTAGCTTTTCTTATTTTCCCTTTTTTTATTTTGTTTTCCTTTAATCATTTGTGTTGCATTTTCTTTTAGTTAGCAAATGAATTTTGTAAAATGCATAACTTGCCAAATCAAATACTAGGTAATGTCTAATAGTGTCACAAAAAGTTTGGAGGCAAGATGATTTCATTTGAATATTGATTAAATAAAAATGGATTAAAGGGTTGTTTTGGTCACTGTTTAAAAAAAGGTTAAGGGCATTTAAATAGTATATAAAATGTTGGTTCCTCTAAGACAATTACTGAGTGATTATTTCCAATACTTTGAATGTTTTTTTATTTTCACTTGCAATTTAAATTTTGAATCTGACTTGGATTTTTATCAAGGGGCAATTTGGCTAAGTAAAAATGATGACATGGCACCATTAGTGTGAGGTCACTATAGCATGATACCGGGGGTGTTACAGGGGCACATGGTATATCTCTCCTGATAGGAAGGGAAAATCCCATCTTACTCGACCATATCTTGTAGCATGGGTCTGGACAAGTCCGAAACCTACCTTTGTAACTACCCAGTCACAGAGTAGCATTTGGTCGGCCCAAAGCAGGTTTGTCATCATCCCGAGTACATGCACTAGCTCAGATGTTAGGACATAGAACATATGTTGTACTAGAGACTCACAGATGACCTATCACTGCGTCTCATAGTCCGGTTTATCCGACTCGGACCTTATCAGGACTCGGATCTGACTATGTCATATCCAACCAGATCCTTCTGAGTCCATATTATCCGGCTAGCATCCAATGCCCCATGCATAGTGAGACCGAGCCATCTACCGAGCCAAATGTTGGTAGTCCGATGGCATGTAGTTTAGTAGTGATGGAGTAAGCGAAAGATGTGTGTGCATCAACGTAGTTGCATGAGTTTGTATGGATTTGAGATATGGTAATTGAGGTGTTCGGATGTGGATGCCGTTATTTGAGGGATGATCGGATAGTGCCCGCAGACTCGCCCGGGCGCGTCCGCAGGCGTTTGAGGGGCCGGATTTGCCAAGTCTGGTTGTATATGCTCTAAGGCTACTTGGAGAGCGAAGAAAAATAATATCTCAAGTCTGATGAGGAACAATGGTATGGTTACTGAGAATATGAAAGAGATCCATGACATCACTAATTCATTTTTCAAGAATCTGTATACCCGTGATGGTAAGGTCGATCCTTCCTTGATTATTCCTCTAGTCAAGCCGCTTTGTTAATGATGATATGAATTTTGATTTATGTAAACCGTTTACGGATCAACAAATTAGTGATGCTCTCTTTGAAATTGTACCTCTTAAAGCATGAGGTCCAGATGGCTTCTATGCAAGATTCTTCCAGCGGAATTGGGGATTGTTCAAAGACGATATTATTCGGGCAGGAAAAAAGTTCTTTAATACTAGGAAAATGCTGGAAGGGGTAAATGATATGGTTATTGTTATTATCCCTAAGGTGAAGAATCCCTTGTCGATTAAAGATTTCTGGCCTATCAGTATGTGCAATGTTATTTATAAAATTATTTCAATGTGCCTCGTCAATAGATTGAGACCACAGCTCGATGGTATAACTTCTCAACTCAAAGTGCTTTTATTCTTGGGAGACTAATATCTGATAAGGCTATTATATATTTTGAATGTATGCATTTTTTAGTACACTTAAGGATGATCGGGGTGAATTCGGTGCCTATAAACTGGATTTAGCAAAAGCATAAAATAGGGTTGATTTCCACTTCTTGGAGAGCATGTTAAGGGCGTTGGGCTTCGCACCGGGATGGGTAAATTAGATTATGCCATATATTACTTCAGTAAAAAATTCAATGTGCTTCGATGGTCAACTCTTGGAATCGTTCTCCCCGTCATGTGGTATCAGGCAAGGATATTCATTATCACCGTATTTATTTCTGTTTGTGGCCAAGGCACTTTCATTGGTGATACATGATGCGTGCACTAGAGGATCCCTTATTGGATTTCAAGATCAATATGCATGCTCCAGGTATATCACACCTTTTGTTTGCCGACGACTACCTATTATTCTTCAAGTGATCTATTAATCAAGCATTGACAAATAAAAGTATTATATCCACTTATGAGAAGGGAACTGGTCAGTTAGTGAGCCCAGATAAATGTTCTGTTATGTTTGGAAATAAGTGTAGTGTGGAAGTTCAAGTGGTCGTTATGGTAATCATATGCATCACTACGCAGGGATTCAAGGACAAATATCTTGGGCTTCCGGTGCCTCAAGGTAGAATGAAAGCTGGTAACTTTCAATTGACAAAAGAAAACTCTCGAAATCTTATCAAATTGGATAGAAAAATATGCATCATGTGGAGCGAAGGAAACTTTGATTAAATCTGTGATACATGCTCCCCTAGTGTACGCCATGGGTATTTCTAAATTTCTGGCAACACTGTGTGAGGAGTTATCACAGATTATAAGGAACTTTTGGTGGGGTGACAAGGATGATAGGAGAAAAACTCATTGGCTGGCTTGGGATAAATTGACAAGGCCTGAAGGTGAGCGAGGTATGGGATTCCGCAAGCTCAGACTATTTTACCAAGCTCTCCTAGCGAAGCTGGCATGGAGATTGGTGGTTAACCCCGAATCATTGTGCACGTAAGTAGTCAAGGCAAAATATTACCCAAGGGACATATCCTTGACACTGTCTTTCCTTAGTTGGCCTCACTTCCTTGGCAAAGAATTCTGCATGGGTTGGATTTGCTGAAATCGGGAGTTATTTAGAGATTGTGTGATGGGTCTAATATTAATATTTGGAGAGATAACTAGCTCCCAAGGTCCTCCGGACATAAAATTACTGCTAGGTAGGACGAGGATGAAATGGGTGTATGACTTGATTCTAAGTGGACCAAGGATATGGGATGAGAACTTGGTTAGGCACTTATTTTATCCACATGACACGCAAGAGATTCTTAGGTTTCTTATTCCATCTTCAGGGGATGATGATTTTGTTGCATGTCACTTTGAGAAGACGGGGATGTTCTCGGTTAAAAGTGTGTACAAGCTTGCACTCACTTTAAAGGAAAAATAGAAGACGAGGGCCAACACAGTGCTGCTATGTCAGGGGATACATTACAAGAAAACAGAGATACTATGACAAAACTCCTCGTGGCGGAGATGGACAACGTCACGGAAATACCTAATGTGTGATGTTTTCGTGGGTGGCGCCATTGATTACCGCAAATCGGCGACGATAGAAGTCACTAAATATTTCCAGCCTTTGAGCACACCTGGCTACCAATTTCTACAACGGTTGGGTAATTTCCATGACAAACCTAATATGTCACCGAATATTATCAATGTGCTATGATAAAATTTTCTCATCTAGTGTCTACCGGTGGGACCCGCCATAGCTGCTTCATGGGTTATGGAGCGGTAGGACCTGCGTACCAGTGTTGGCAGTATGACCCACCTTGTTTTTTAGAGACTAGTGAGCTCGATAATTATTTTCTTACATCTAACATAGATAGGTAATAGCCAGTGAAAACCATATTTTGTTCCATCTAATATAAATAGATAGTGGTCGGGCCAAAAAACTACTTGAATCCATGCATTCGTGAGCTGATGTTATTTCGTTCTATCACAAAAAGAAAAATGGAAATGTAAGTTAACCTGTAAAATTTTGGTACACAGAGTTTGAACGCCGGACCATTATGGTAAGCAAACGGTAGTGCTAATAGGCTAGAATTTTATTTAGATACTTATATGCAAATTATGCTAAAAAATATTATGCATCCGAAAAAAATATTATGGTCCTGGACTATATGTATACACGCGTATACCACTTAGTAGGTTAGTTTTTTAATCCTAAAAAGGATACTTTTTTTGGAGAGATACTTAGTAGGTTAGTTATTTCTTCCTTGGGGCGTGTGTTGTTGGTTCAGTTCGTCTGTCCCGGGTTCTAGTCGGCGTCACGTGGTGGCGGGGAGAGGCAATGCATGGCACAGCCGTGCTGGCTGTTCGTAACTCTGACGGGTGCAACACAACCCATGGCATGGCAAGCCCAGCAAAACACCCTTTATTTATTTATTTTTATTATACATGGGCTAAACCCAGCTCAACCGCACATATAACCAACGATTTTTTTCCCTCGTCCATCTTCTCCTCCCTGACCGAAACCCTCTCTATTTGATCTCGCTTTCTTTCGCTCGTGCAGTGGCGGCTGCAGATCGGGGGCAACCAAACGCGACGATGGCCCTCTCCCGTCGTCTTCCTTGAGGGCACCCCATTGCGGAAGCTGCTAGTGGTGTCAGGGCCCTCCATGGCGTGCAGCGGTGGACCCAGCGTGCGCCATTGCAGGACCAGCCTAGTCGCGTGGCGGCGGCCCAACCTATGTGCGTGACATGCGTTCTCACTATGAGTACACGCATGGGTGTGCGTGTCCTATGATCCCTCTCATGTGATTGCAGGGAATACACTTCCCAATTCCATCAGAGCAAATGAGGGATAGGAGCCATGGTGATGTGGGTACTGGCTATGGCTTCCTTGAGCGAAACCTCGGGTTCTTCTAAGATACTCGCCTTGTCGCCTTCGTCGGGTACTACCGCCACATGGTATGATTGACTAATGAGTCGGGACGTAGTCGTCTGATCTTTCACACTTGTCGGTACATCCTCTTGATCCTCTATTTTTCTTTCTAGGATTTTGAATGTCATATTGACATGGAGCACAGACCACGGGGATACGCCGGAGTTCCATGGGAGGACCGTAAAGGTCGACCAACAACCTGGGTTAACATGTGTACAATGCTCAACTCGCAGTTCTCAGTTTAAATGAACCGCTAATGTGCGGGGATTGATTCAGATAATAGTTTTGTTTTGTCCTCCTTGTTAGTGAGTTCTGAACTTCTGATTGGTCAAACATAATACTCCCCCATTGGTCAGACAGTCTTTGTTGTGTTAGTAGTCTTGAACTCATGGAAGCTACTTTATAAGTGTCACCAAGCTAAAAATTGTAAACTTAATTGTACCTGTTGTGATTTATCTTATGGAGAAATTATTATGAGAACCAAGATAGTACATCTGAAATGTGTTAGTAATTAAATAGTTAGCTCCAGTGCAATATTTTCATTATAATGATCCTCCCCAGTACCTATTCTGAGCTCGTGGCAACTCTGTTTGAGGAAGTATGAATAGATTTGCAAGTTAATTGTTGTTGTAGAATTGCAGTTGGAGTTATATGAGCGATTCAACATGATTTTGGTAAATTAATAATGTAGAACTAATTTACTGCACTCGTTTGTGGCAATCAGAAGTGATACTGACTATATGTTAATGCAGATTACTGGCCAAGCTTGTAGGAACGACAACTGCAAAGATCATAGCCGAAACGAGTTTTTTATTCGGCATATGATCATCCCATAATTTTAAGATTATTTCTGATTGAATTATTGATCACACTTCCATTCAATGTGTGTAAGAACAACAACAAAAAAAGTTCATGCTTTCTTCACGGTTCTAGGCTGCTTGAAGATTTCTTTCTTTGTGGCTTTGTCGAATATTTTGTATTTTCACACCATTTTAATTCCAATCTAATATTTCAGGTGACCTTTGTTGCTCACAAACAAATATCTTTAGTTTTGTTCATATTACTTATTAGACAAGTACTAACATGTATTTTTTTGTTATGACCCCAACCTAGAGCTCTGAGTTATAACTTTCTTGGTGTTCCACTATTGCAGGATGCTGCTAACGCGACAGTATGATCAGAGACCCTTCAACAAAACTGTGTGCGATGCAATAATCGCAAACGGTGGTGTAAAAAACCATAAAAAAGGTGCAAAACGTTTGCGATGATGGATGCATCAAACACGGTTCAAATTTTAGTTCCGTGTGCGATGCAGGGCATACGGTTCAGTTTAATTAACTGTTTGCGATGAGGCAGCACAAAATAAACGGGAAGCCAGATGAAGGTGTGTGCAATATATAGCATATGGTTCACTCGGATGAACTATTTATGATTAGGCAACACAAAAGAAACTATCAGCGAGATCAAGGTGTGTGCGATATACGGCATGCGGTTCACTCGGCATTGTCGTCAGTGTGTGACCTCTGTGGCAACCGTTCACTCCCCACTAGCCTCTTCTTGTACCGTGGCAACCATCCACCACCTCTTCGCCTTTCCCTCTCGATTTGGAACTGCTGTCGCACGCTCTTCCTCCCTCCATTTGCCTTCACCCTTCCTTCTGCCATTGTTCGATTGTCTTCTCCATGGAGGGAACAGGTCGGAAATGACCCCGTTATTCTTGCCCCAATTTGAAAGATGACATGGTGGAGGAATTCATTGATCCGTGTGACGTCATCACCTCAGCTAGCATGGGAGGTTTGTACAAGACCATTCTAGACTAAAAAAGGATAATTACAAAGAACCCAAGGGTTCAGGAGCGGTTTGATCTCCCCTATCTTCTTCGCCATGACCCTGCTCGCCATCCCGAGGACGATGAAAGCCTTGCCTTGTGCAAGTTGATGCCGCTTGATAATGATACGTGTGATGTTAAGATGCCATCACTTAAGGCTAAGGCCTGGGCAGGCGCAAATGGAGATTGGGTTGTTTATATTGGGAACAACTGCGCGTGGGAACTTGTGAATGTGTACACTCGTCACCGGGTTCCATTTCCAAAAATCTCAGACTGCCATGAGGTTCAGCACACAGATAGTCTACATATGTTCATATACGATCATCATGACTATCGTCTATGGAAGATAGTAATTTCTCAAGTTCCCAACCGCTCTTGGGATTACAAGAACTATGATGTTGTTGCTATCTTCGACAAGCTTGTTGCCGTCTCTGCTTCCACGGATGGATGGATATTGCTCAAAAATCAATTTCTGTACACCAATGAGTATTGTGATGCAATTCAATACGAGCGTCTTGTGTTTGCTGCCATCACTCGTGGCACTGTTTTTGCATGGGATCCTTATTGTTTCGGTACGTTTCTCTTCCACCATAATTAGAATTGTTTCATCCACATGGATGCTAGTTAGTATCACCGTACTAATTAACCTTCTTATGTTTCCAAGGTCCTGTGATCATTCCACCACCTATACTTGAAATTTTTTATAACCAAGGGGGATATGACGATGGTGATGATCAGGAGCATGAGGACGAGTAGGACCTATATACTCAGTGGCGCCTGGCAACTTATTCCGATGGATCACTTCTTCTTGTATGTATACAGGGCACTGCTGATGATACTAACGAAGCAGGTGTTGTCTCCCATGGGCGCACTATCCAGACATATTCCGACATCCGTTGCAGGGTATTTGGGATGGATACTACTGTACTAGCACCAGCACCTTCTGAATGGTTCCGTATTGATAGTCTTGGAGGAAACTCGCACTTCCTTGGACAAAACTATCCAATGATGGTGAAAGGCAATCCAACTGTTGTTGACACAACGTTACTACCATTTATGAGAAGCAACTATATCTATACCTTGGACATTGCTATGGTTCCCTACCTTGGCTATCACAATATGCGTCCTGATATAGGCCGCTTCAGCCTGGATGATCAGTCCTGCGTTGGTCTCGAGATCGACAATAGCAGGCCCTTCCCAGAGAACCAGTTATGGTTCAAACCAAGTGTTTCCAACGCCGAGGATTGGTTGAGCTGAAGTTCATTTCATCGCTTTGTTATTTGTTGTATGAGAAAAACTTTAGTTTATTAGAATGTTTTGTTGGAAATAATCTATAATCCAACATGTATCCTCATTATTGTTGTGTGTTGATGACTTGTTGTATGTAATGAATGGTACATTTTCATATGAGTCCCATCAACTCACGCCTGCTCACACGTCACACGGGTCGCGTGGCGGCATGTATTATTTTCTATTTGGATGACAAAAAAAGTACAATGCCACTTTGTATTGGTGTCCATATGAACAGTACTAGTGATTTTAGTTGCAAAAATTAGATAGTGCTAGTGATTTTTAGCTGCATATTTTGACAAATCGTCGTGTTACAAGGTTGAAAAATGTCAATGTTACTAGATAAAAATGTCAATCTTTCCAGTTTGACAAATGACAACATACCCAATATGACAGATGCAAATCTTACCCAATTGTTTCTACGTGGTTGCACACGGATCATCCAAAACAACCGTTTGCGTTGAAGGGATGCACAAATCCTGCACTGCGAATTTTCCATAGCTCTCACTTTGCATACGGGTGTTCTATCTAAAACGTTTGCGATCAAGAGCTACACAAATCCTGCTTGGCACATTTTCCCTTGGCTTCCTGGGGAAGCTATCGGTTTCCATACGGGTGTTCTAACTAAAATGTTTGCGATGAGTGTTTTATATTTAAAAACCATTAACTTTTTTCAAAAGAAAATGTGTGATATGTTTGTACATTAAGAGAGAGAAAACGCTAGTTTGTTCAAACCATATCTTTCATTCAGTCACACCGCGAATTCATATTCATATGATCGAGAATTCGAGATACAGTATTAAACCCCAAAACAATTATTTTCGGCGGCGGCGGATGCAGCGTGCCGCGCTGTCGTTGTCGTTATCATCCTTCGGGATGCCATTGTTGAAGTCTTCAAGGTAGCACCGAATGTTCTTCACATGCAAATCAGACATCATGTCGTTGCGCGATCGACGGGCGGGGCGCGGGAGGACGGCAACTGGCACCGCTGAGAGGTAGCGGTCTACGGCAGCGTCCCATGCCGCTGAGGGGGGGGCACGCGCATGGGCATGGGCACGGCGGGTGCAGCCAAACGCACGGGGATCGGCGCCGTGGTGGGTGGAGGGGCGCGACGGGTGCAGCCAAACGCACGGGGGGCGACGCCACGTTGGGTGGAGGGGCGCACACGGGCACGGGAACGGGCGCTGGCGCCGGCATGTACACGAGCTCGCGCGGGTCCGCGGAGACCTCGCTGACGCCCGCGGCTTCCAGCTCTGCGATAGTGCTCGGCGACCAGCCCATCTATGCTACGGGGATGATCGCTGGCGTGGGCGCGGGGATGGGAGCTGGGACGGGAGCGGGGCAGCAACCGCCTTGGCCAGCTCGTTCTGGGCCATGCCATGAGGCCCCATTCCTCCTTATTTTCTATCTCCTCTGGCTCGGAGTCAACTTCACCAAACTTGAAGACTAGTGACAGATGATCATTCTGCGCCATGGCGTTGGTGGAGGTCTGCGGGAGGGAGGGGAATGGGAGGCGAACAGTAAGGTCACCCGTATTAAACAGCGGCTCGGGCGCCATTAATGGAGAGGAAGGCGGGCGGCCATGGAAGTCAAAGGGCTCGTTTCCCAATGAGCATGCGCAGCGTATAGCTCGCACGCTTCCCAGTGAGCCTGCGCATTGGACGACAGCTTGCACGACTCTCGGTTAGCCTGCGCATCGGACTCCGCTCGCACGCCTCCCGTTCAGTCAAGGTCAAGCAGTTATCCGCACGACACCTCCTATAGCCATTAAAACGAAGACATGTGGTGTCACCTGAATGGTTAACAGAATGCACACGATTTGAATTATACAAATGTTTTAGATATTAAAGTGGCAGCTATTTTTTCAAAATGCCTTTGTTGGCTGTTATTCGAGTGCGCCTTCTCTCAAAATGGGCACGAAAAATACCACAACATGTCGGGTGCCCTTCCATGATAGCAAGTTTTATGAATTTCAGAAGAGTTTTGGATTTACTAGAATTTAAAAACAAAGTATCTCAACGTTTTGCTGGCAATCAACGGTGCCCTGGTGTTTGAAATTCATTCCCATTTCTTGCATGGGACCTAAGCATGCACCCAAGGACACAGATTTGATTTTTCAACCAATTTATATGCATTAGAGCATGTGCATGTAGTTCAAGTTTGAATTATGCACATAAATGCATTGAAAACTCAATTAATGCATAAAAATGTCCAAACAAACCCCAAAAAATCCCAAAAATTGACACAACACTCATGTTGTTCCATGTTGACACGAGAATTTTTTTGAAAGCAATAAGAGGCAATGGATATCGTTTCATCCCCAAAGGTGGGACGTTCCCTACCAAAACCAGCAGGCTTGTTGTGAGAAGCTCTGGTATGTGAGAAGCATATCCCCAAACCTGCCCCAAATGGGACAAAAATTTTACCACAGCATGTTGATGCCTCTCCATGACAGCATGCCAAGTTACGTGAATTTCAGACGAGCTTTGGATTTACTAGAATTAAAAAACCAGGTATCTCAATGTTTGCGCCCGAGTGACTGTTGTAGGGTGTTCGACATTTATTCCCATTTCTTGCATGGGACCTAAGCATGCAACCAAGGACACGGATTTGATTTTTCAACCAATTTATATGCATTAGAGCATGTGCATGTAGTTCAAATTTGAATTATGCACATAAATGCATTGAAAACTCAATTGATGCATAAAAATGACCAAACGAACCCCGAAAATCCCAAAAATTGACACGATGCTCCTGTTGTTCTATGTTGACACTAGGCAAAAAAAATGAAATTGAGAAGGGCCAATGTATATCGTTTCATCCCCAAAGGTGGGACGTTCCCTACCGAAACCATCAGGCTTGTTGTGAGAAGCTCTGGTTTGTGAGAACCATATCCCCAAACCTGCCCCAAATGGGACAAAAAAATTACCACGACATGTTGATGCCGCTCCATGACAGCATGCCAAGTTTCATGAATTTCAGATGAGTTTTGGATTTAATAGAATTAAAAAACCAGGTATATCAATGTATGCGGCCGAGTGACCGTGGCAGGGTGTTTGACATTCATTCTCATTTCTTGCATGGGACCTAAGCATGCAACCAAGGACAAGGATTTGACTTTTCAACCAATTTATATGCATTAGAGCATGTGCATGTAGTTCAAATTTGAATTATGCACATAAATTCATAGAAAACCCAATTAATGTATAAAATTGTCCAAGTGAACCCCAAAAATCCCAAAAATTGACACAACGCTCATGTTGTTCTATGTTGACACTAGGAAAAAATTTGAAATCGAGAAGAGGCAACGGATATCGTTTCGTCCAGAAAGGTGAAATGTTCCCTACCGAAACTATCAGGCATGTTGTGAGAATCTCTGGTTTGTGAGAAGTATATCCCCAAACCTGCCCCAAATGGGACAAAAAAATCCACAGCATGTTGATGCCGCTCCATGACAGCATGCCAAGTTTCATGAATTTCAGACGAGCTTTGGATTTACTAGAATTAAAAAACAGGTATCTCAATGTTTGCGGCCGAGTGACTGTGGCAGGGTGTTTGACATTCATTCCCATTTCTTGCATGGGACCTAAGCATGCAACCAAGGACACGGATTTGAATTTTCAACCAATATATATGCATTAGAGCATGTGCACGTAATTCAAATTTGAATTATGCACATAAATGCATAGAAAACTCAGTTAATGTATAAAAATGTCCAAACGAACTCCGAAAAATCCCAACAATTGACACAACGCTCCTGTTGTTCTATGTTGACACTAGGAAAAAATTTGAAATCGAGAAGAGGCAATGCATATTGTTTCGTCTAGAAAGGTGAAACGTTCCCTACCGAAACCATCACACTTGTTGTGAGAAGCTCTGGTTTGTGAGAAGCTTATACCCAAACCTGCCCCAAAATGGGACAAAACTTTTACCACGGCATGTTGATGTCGTTCCAAGATAGCATGCCAAGTTTCATAAATTTTGGACGAATTTTGGATTTACTAGAATTACAAAAGTAAGTACGTTGACATTTTTCGGAGAGCCACGGTGCCGTGGTGTTCGAATTTCACCCCCATTTCTTGCATGGGACATAAGCATATTCCCATGGACGCATAAATGATTTTACAACTCATGTTGGTGCACCGGAGGATGTGCATGTAGTTTAATTTTGAATTGTGCACCTGAAATGGCTAGAAAACCAATTCAATGTATAAAATGTTCAAACGAACCCTGAATAATTCCAATTCTTTTACGTCACACATATAGTTGCATGTTCACTGCAGATAAAAGGTCTAGCAATTCAAACACCGTCCATTGCCGCTGTGACCCCATTATGTAATTCAAATCAAGATGAAAACTAAAGTAGATCACACACAGTTTATTATAACCAACCATGTGAGATGTAGCACAAAATATCCTGGAGCACCGTCGGTGTATAGTACGCATATGGCTTACGCAGGAAGGTGCGTCGGCTACAGTCCACAGCCGGCGTCTCAAACACACTAGCTTGCTCCCCCAATATCATTTCATTGTTCAATCGTCGCTGATGAAAGATGGGCCCGTGCACCCGCGTCGTGAGGGCAACTTCGGTGGTCCACCCCGGCGAGAGCGTGGCCGCAGCCACCATGCGCGTGCTAACAAGCTTCGTGAGCGTGACCGCAATCTGCGGCCGGGCGGCCAAGGCAGCCCAAACGGTTGTTGTTGCTTCTCAGGCGGCGGCATCAACATTTGCCTCGAGGATAACAATTGGCGAGAGCGGCACAACAACTATCCATTCCGCAGCGGCTGCCTTAGCCCTGATGGAGGCCGCCCACGACCATATCGAGGCCGTCCACGCCCAGCTCGTGGCGGTCACCATACAAATGGAACGAAGCTTCTCCGACAACGGTCGGCAACCCACGGCCGAAGAGTTAGCAATCGTCGAAAGCGTTTGAGCAACCTCCCGTTCCTGCGCATCATACCTTGCCACGAGGGAGCCCGCCAAAGCCCAGATCGCGGCCACCCACGCCCAGCTCGCGGCGGCCTATTCCAAAGATATGGCGGACGCGGTTGGTGAGATGCTTGTCGAGGATGGTGTGATTGATGCCATGGAGCGCCTTCCCCAGGAGACCGTCGGGGGCGAGCTGGACATGGAGGCGATGGTGGAGATCGACGAGCACCAGCAATAGTAGTACTCTTTGTTTCCTTTAATTAAGAGCGCTGGTCTTTAATTTTTTAGAGTAATATTGAGGTCAGCTAGCTCTGTTTAATTGCTGAACTTGCTCGATTAAGAAGTGCGGGTGTGTTCTAGTCTCCTTTGTGTACCCAAATTATGCAATGACGTGGATGACCACTGTAACCATGGAAATTCGAAGCAAAAATTTTGACATTCAAACTCATCACACATGGGTTAACCTATCTGAATCGTTTGTGATGTTCACATATCATACACATTTATGAATAAGGGACCGTGTCTGATGACACTTTGCGCGTCATTTTTTTCGCTGAAGCGATTCCAAATTTTCGGCTTCGTCGGAAATATCCACCTCCCCGCCCTCCCCCTTACCAAAAGCCACATTTTCCCTGTTTCCACCTTCCTTTCCAAGTTGAAACCTTCACTCCTTGCTTGAAGCACCGCCTCCTCGCCGGTGACCCTCCTTCACGTTGCTCGGCCTTGTCTATCTAGGCATGTAATCCACACCTGACCCCCATCCTCCTCCTCCTTTCACATCCCACATGCCCCGACCACCGGCGCGAGCGCGACACCTTCCACCCAAATCACCAACCCCTTCACCAAATAAGCACCGCCCTAAGCCATGTTGCGCGCAATATAGCCAGGATCTCAAGGAGCATTTGGCAGCGGAGAACCAAATCATGGCCGCACGCGCGAATGAGGTCGCGATGGCTGCCATTCGTGCCGACCCCCAGAACTTGGAGGAGCACCTGGACGTCGAGGCCACCGTCGACGCCTCGCATGCCGACGCCGCGACGCGGTTGGCTACTTCAAACGACAGTACGTGGCGTTTTCTCAAGGCCACCGTCGGTGCCTTCGACGAAGACTATGAGGTGTTTTCTCAGCGTGCACATGTTTACCTCATCTCGAGTGCCAGCAGGTTGGTGTCCATGAAGCCGAGGCCTCGCCCTCTTCCATGTCCAAGGAGCCAATCGTCATCAATATCTCCGACAATGAGGAGTATCTTGTCTTATTAGCTCACTATAAGGACCCATGTTCAGTTTGCTAGCTACTAGCTTTCCTTAACAAATTCTAGTGAATTGTGCTATCTACTTCTACCATGCAATCTTCTGCTCTAGAGTACATGTTCTATATGTCGAGTGTAAGGGCATATTTCTCCCTAAGTAGTTTTGGTGATTGATGACAATGCATTTGCGGACTAACCGTGTGCACTAAGCTTTTTCGGATATATCTCACCTAGGCACAAGAGGATTAAGTGCCCCTCGAAACCTATGGAAGACGGTGTTTCCTTTTGTTTCTTTTTCGGTGGAATTGAGTCATAGGAAAGCTGTACTATTAAGAGGGGGTCCGCTTCGGAAAGGTTTGGGTGGAATCAACACATACAGTCTACTCATTCGCACCACCTTTCCTTTGCTTCTCTGGAGCTCCGGCTGTTTTCCTCGTCGGTATAAAAACAGTGGCATCCTACTACTACAACTGCTTGGCATGCGGTAGTACCGCTTAGAGTGTGCGGTAGTACCGCACGGTCACACGGTAGTACCGCCTCAGGGCCGCGGTAGTACCGCACAAAGCGGTAGTACCGTACCCTGAGCACGGTAGTACCGTGTGGCCGGCCCAGCGTCGTAACTAGTACGGTAGTAGACGCGGAAGTAAATTTTTACTTCCGCGTCCTACGCGGTAGTACCGCTTGGAGCAAGCGGTAGTACCCTGTCGTGTTTTTGCTACGATCGTATATCTTTGGATGTAGCTGCGGATGTATTTTATTTAGTCCGCACTTCTCCTCAGCTTCTCTAGCCCTGCCTTGCGGTAGTACCGTAGGGACGTGCGGTAGTACCGCTCAGGCAGTACTACCGCCCGTTGCTTCAACGCAACAGGGCTAGTACTGGCCTGTACTGCACCAGCGGTAGTACCACACCCAGAGCGGTAGTACCGCAACTTATGTGCGGTAGTACCGCGCTCTGCGGGCAGATATGTGGGATAACTGTTGGATTTGTTCTCCTACTATATATAGGGAGTCTTCTTCTCCAAGAAGACTCACCTCTTCCTCCCCAAAGCTCCATTGTTGCTCAAAGCTCCATTTCCGCCCGATCTCTCTCCTTAGCCAATCAAACTTGTTGATTTCCTCGGGATTGCTTGTGAAGGCATCGATCTACACTTCCACCAAGAGATATTTGATTCCCCCCACTAATCCCTTGTGGATCTTGTTACTCTTGGGTGTTTGAGCACCCTAGATGGTTGAGGTCACCTCGGAGCCATATTCCATTGTGGTGAATCTTCGTGGTGTTGTTGGGAGCCTCCAATTCGGTTGTGGAGATAGCACCAACCTTGTTTGTAAAGGTTCGGTTGCCGCCTTCAAGGGCACTGTCGTGGAATTAGCACGGCAAATGTCCGGTTTAGCGGACTTAGGTGTGAGGCCATCGCGCGGGTTAGCTTGAAGAGGTTAAAGTGGACAGAGGACATCGGGAGTTTATACTAGTTCGGTCCCTTCGATGAAGGTAAAAGCCTACATCTAGTTTGGTGTGGCATTGCTTGTGCGTCGATGACCAGGGAGCGAATCCGCTTGCCTGTGTCTCGAGCTGTTGTTTCTTGTCCCTGAACCGTCGCCGGGTCGTCCCTTTATATAGGAGGCAACGCCCGGTCCGGTTTACAGAGTCCCAAGGCCGGCTCATAAACGTGTCCGCCTCGGTCTCTACTCTTTCCATCTTACATTCCAAGTTACATGGTAGGACGGTTTACAGACCGTGGGCCTTATACATGGGCCCTAAGCCTCTACGGGCTACGCCCTTTTACATATCTTACCGGGCTTGTAATAATACAACCTTGTCAGTGTAATCCGGATCTTCCTGGCCGGTTTATACCTGCTAGTAATATCCCTGACATTAGGCCCCAGATTGATTTGAACTTCTTCATGTCAGTCTTCTAAGTCTTGCACAAATCTTCTTTCTGCAACTTATTTGCTTCATAAACTGGCCATGACGTCATCTCTTGGAATCGCATTAGTCTGTCGTGACATCATCTCCGCATTTAATGCTTGCGTCTGTCTGTTACCTTTCTTAAATGCCGCACCGAAAATCGAGGCGACAGCTCAATCTTTATCTGATCTCTGGCCTCCTCGATTCTCGCGCTTACCGTTTTTACCTCTTCGGCTTATAAATACCGCTGGGACTCATCTCTTTTCCCCTTCTGCCTTCTTCTTCCTCTATCTCCATCACTCGAAGCTCCGCCGCCGCTCTTCGAGCTCACCGTCGTCCTCGAGCCAGGCCGTTGCATCGACCTGAACGTCTCCAGAGAATTTCGCCGCCGTCCTCTATTTCTTCAGGTACTCCTTCTTCTTCCCCATAGATCTTACTCTAGGGTTTCTTCCGTAGCTTCGCCATGAACCCTCGAAGCTTTGCAGTTCATCCCCGTAGGTCAACCTTGCTGTAGATTTAAACTTATTTAGGCTCGACCTGAATCCATGCGCTTCTGCTCCGTCATCATATCCTTAGTTCCTCTAGCTTTATCAGTTTAGATTCAATCTGTAGAGAACCTCCGCGGCCTTTCCTGAATATAACTTGTATTTATTCCATCTTTTTTTCTTGTGCCTTAGATCCATGTTTACCTCTGCTTTCTTGTGGAAACTGTTTCTTCATACTTTAGATCTGTAGCTCGTCTCGCTGGTTTAGCCATAACTTGCATGTCATATGCTTTTTATGACGGTTTAGATGTAAGCCTGTATCCCATAATTGACGGTTTAGCTTCTTCTTTTCCTATCATCATGAACCGGTAGCTATCTTATCATACCTGCTTCCGGATTAGTAATACCATTAGCCCCTTGTTTAAACCGACAATTAGGCCCATAACTTCATAGAATATACCAGTTTGCACTTAGCAGCTTGTAAACCGGGTCTTGTATTGTATTTTTCAGCACCTCATCAAAAAACAATGGCCAAGCAATTTGTCGCTTGCAATTGGGCTCCTTCCCGAATCACAGAAAATGATTTGGCTGAAGCGGCCTCAATCGGCGTTCTGGGCCCTAAGGAAGTTATGCACTGGCGGGCCCCTGAAAAGGAATGCCCTCCTGAGCCTAAGGAGGGGGAAGTTGTAGTTTTTTATGATCATCTGGCCCGGGGCTTCAGTCCTCCCGGTTCAAAATTCTTCTGGGATGTGTTAGCTGCCTTTCAACTCCACCCTCAAGATGTAGGCCCAAATTCTATGTCAAACATCTGCAATTTTCAAGTCTTCTCAGAAGCATATCTTCAAGAAGAACCATCAGTGGATCTATTCCGGGACTTCTTTCATCTGAACCGGCGGACGGAGTTTACTAATGGGCCGCATCAGGAGCTGAGTGGCGTCAGCATCCAAAAGAGAAAAGATGTGAGCTTTCCCCACGCCGCTCTTCACAGCCACCGCAAAGACTGGAACCAGATGTGGTTCTACTGCCGGGACACTTCGCGTGAAGTAGAGAATCCGCTGCCGGGTTACCGCGCCTATCGCCTAGCAATAGACCATCCTCTGCCACAACGTCTCAGCGCCCCCGACCGGGCCCGATTTGCCCCTCAACTTTGAAAGCTCGGGGCCTTCATGGCAAATGGCTTAACCGGCATTGACTTCATCCGCTGCTAGCTCTCTTGGAGCATTCTTCCGCTAAGCCGGCGCCCAAGTCTAATGTGTAAATACACCGGCAAACCGGATGATCCTCAACGCCATACCGAAATAATACTTCCAGAAAATGAAGTCACTGAATCTGCGAAGAAAATGCTGAACATCCCTCTGGAGGAGTGCAGCCGGACCGGTTTAGCTCCGTTCTGCGCAACCAATGAACCGCCAGCAGTAAGTCTTTTCTGATCCTTTCCTGTTTATCTTTAATTCGTTCATTTCAATTGTCTTCAACTCATTACTTATCCTTTCGTACAGGCCAACGATCCTTTCTGGAAGAGGAAATCTCAAGATAAACCGGCCAAGCAATCACGCAAAAAGACTTACGCTGTTAAGAAGAAAAAGGCTGTGGCTGCTTCCGGTTCACACCCTGAGGAGGATGATCCGGACTCTGAGGTATCAACTAACCCTTATATCCTTTGACCTCCCTTTGTCTAAATTTATGTTAACAATGCCTTTCCACATGATCTGGCGGAAGGAAGCAAAGCGGGGGGAGTTGAGGTAATTTCTCACTCATCTGATTCAGAACCTTTGCCACCCAAGATCCGCCGGGTATCCCGGAAATATCCCTTTTCTCATCCTTATGCTCAATTGGATCCTAACTTTCTTTTGAAGAAATAGCAGCATGAAGCTCGCCGGACCACGCGCCATAGCGGCCATGTGGTTGAATCGGCCGGAATACCCCTTACGCCGGCTCGCAGACGCCGCTCCGAGGTTTTACTTTCTCCAACTCTCCTTCATCCAAAAGCCGACCTCATACGTAAACCGCTTAAACCGTCTGATCCTAACTATCAGGAGGCTCCTTTGTCCTCTTCCGGCGAGTCAACTGCTACACAGGTCCCAGTGCTTAAGACCGTGCCTGGGTAAGTCCCTCTTTCAAACGTCCGGTTTACCTTCCTGTTTTTAATTTTATGATTCTCACTGTTCCTTTGATCTTTATCAGAATGCCGAAGCCCAGCAAGAAGGCAAAAGCAAGTAAGCCGGCTGCTGAAACCACTGCTGCTGAACCGGCCGAGGACCCTGAAACGGCTGTCCCTCCAGAAGACAACCTTGACATTCAACTTGATGATCCCATTCCCATGTATCGTGACGACACTGCTGCTCCGGGAGGTGACAATGCGGTGAACACGGCTGAACCGGCAAGCCCTGTCCGGGTTAGCCCTCCTCGGGCTAGCCCGGCTCCTGTCAGTTCGATGCCTACTGCTGTCCCCCTCCAGCCAACTACTGCCTCATCCGCAGATGTTGAGATAACCGGGCGAGGCTTCACTGCTCCCACAGAGCCTGTCACCTTGGCTAGGCATACTGCCAAGGAAGAGAAATTTCAACAAGACAAAGGCAAGTGGAGTTCAGATTTATCCAGCTATGCTCAGTTGAGTGCCCAAGAAATTCATTCCGGGTACCTGAACCGGCTCTTTACTGGCCGCGACTATGAAGTCGATTTAGTTAATATGACGAAGGACAAGTATGAGGTGACTTCCTTTCCTTTCATTTCTATCTCTGCTTGTAATTTTGCAATCCTGTCTTTAGGCCATAGTAGCTCCCAAGTGCCAGTTTAGCTTCATTGTAGGTGAACCGGGACTTCCATTATGCCTGAGAATGAGCTTACATTAGCCCCCAAGTGCCAAGGGTATAACTTGTTTATGCGCTTGGGACTTGTCTAAAAAATTTTCTTTCTTTACTTCAATTGCACATTAGCCCTCAAGTGTCAAGTGTATAACTTGTTATGCACTTGAGACTTGATTGATCCGTCCTTCTAATCCGTTCGAATTCCTCGCAAGCTGACTTAACCCGGTAGGCTTCGGAGGCAGCTGAACTTCGGAACGGCTTGGCCTTCCATGAGACCGCTTCAGCCAAAGCTAAGGAAGAACTTGTCCTTGCTTTGACTCATACGGAAAAACTGAATAAAGATTTTGAAGCGGAACGGTCTACCTTGGAGGTGCAGAGGGATGCTCTTAAAAAAAGAGCAAGGGATGCCGAAGCCACTCTCAATCCGGTTACACAGGAGCTATCCGGATTGAAACAACAAGTAGAGCTCATGACTTCTGCTATCTTTGGTGAGTACTTATCTTTGTATAGTCATATCCTTGCAACCTTTGTTCCGCTCCGGTTTAATTTGCTGATTGCGTACAGGGAGGCGCATAACCCATCTTGGAGATGATGTCCGGAAGAAGCTCAAGGCAGCCTATACCCTGGTAGAGAAGCTATACTCCGGAGCTCAAAGGGCTATCAGCGCCATGTCCCATAACAAACCAGCACCAACCACCATCCAAGCCACTTTGGAGAAACTATCTGTCCTGCCTGTGCGTCTGGTGGAGGTGAAGAAGTCTGCTGCACGGGCTGGTTCCCTTATGGCGCTGACCCGGGCCAAAGCATGGGTCCCTGATTTTGACTCGGCTGAAGCTATGAACGGCTATCCCAGCAACAAAGAGGACGGGTCAGTCTTCTCTGCCGAAGATCTCCGTGCTTTGAATAAGGACATGCGCCCGCTTGCCAGTAAGCTTGTCGATGAAGCGGAATTGACAAGGTATCATCCGGCCTATGACTTAGAAAATTTGCGGGTGGAGCGGCCGGTTTACGATACTAAAAATCTGATCCCACTAGTTCGTGGTCATACCTTCGCTCCAGATATTGATCCTTCAGATCTTATTGATGACGAAATGTATTTATGCGCACTCTCCAAGATTGATTGGTGCGCTCCTGGTTTCCAGCCATTGCCTGAAGTTAATGAAGACCCGGAACGAGTTGACCCTCAGCCTTCGCAGCGTGAAGAGGACTCGTAAACCGTCCGGTTTAATTTGTAGTTGCTGAATATTTTGCAAAAAACTTTGATCTATTCGGGCCTGCAGGTGCCTTGTAATAGGATAGTTAAAACACTGTCTTTGTCCCAATATGGATGGCACAGCTTGACTTGGCATCTGCCAATTTAATCCTCTGTTTTGCCATGCTTGATCCGTTTATATTATCTATGCCTGCATGAATGAGGCTAAAAGATGTCCTCGCGGTTTACCACCGGACCAATTACACTTCTCCAATATATATATATATGTATATATATATATATACAGCCGGTCTATTCTCATAACATTATGAGAATAATATTCTCATAACACTTCCGAACTGCATTGCAAAATTGCATTGGAGAGCTAAACGCACCGCACCACAGAGACCAGCGAACTTCATGTTGAAAAAACTGTACGTGTTGTTTTTTCGGTACCTTTTTTGCTCTAGTTTTTTAACCGTTTATCGGAATTATGCGTGTAATATACCGTTGAAAAGCTATGGAGTAGAGGCAACTTCTCCATGTTGAACACTTTTCAAAATTCATCATAGTTTAAAAGCAGTTTCGAAAATCGTGCGGCTCACAACGAATGGCAGCGAGCGTTTTTTGGCTTTTTTTCTAAACCGCTCGTCGGAATGTAACATATGATACACCGCTGGAAAGGTATCGTCGCCACGCATCTTTTTCATATCTATTATTTTTTCTAATTCGCTACGGTTTAAGAGCAGTTTTGAATTTACTAAATCGCGGAATTGTGTTTTTCGAATTTTTTTAAATTTTCGGTACTGTTTTCATTCTAGTTTTTTAACCGTTTGTCGAAACAAGGCGTGTAATATACCGTTGGAAAGCTACGAACGAGGCGCAACTTTCATATGCTGAAATGTTTTTGAGATTCCTTACGGTTTTTAGTTAAATTTGAAAGTCGTGCCGCTGGCTACGAACGGCAGCAGCCGTATTTTCGTGAAATTTTTGCAAAACGTTGGCATAAATGATCCAAATGATACACCGTTGGAAAGATATCGTCGAGACGCTACTTTCTCATGTAGAACACGCCCTCCAATTCATTACGGTTTAAGAGCAGTTTTGAAATTACAAAAACGCGAAAAGCGCACTGCTTCAAACTGAAGAACGCACTGCATCAGACAGTTAACCGAACCTCATGATTTACTTTGTTGGACGTAGATTTTTCTCAGAGAAGTTTTGTTGTCTTTTTTCCAACTTTTTTTTTCGAAGGAAAGTGGACCGCAATACTCCCGAAAGTGAAGCGAAACACTACCAAAAGTGAACCTCATTAATTTTTTGCGCGCGTTGAGAAGTGTTTGAGAAGTGAGCTGCTTTCCGATGTGTGTTTTGTTTTTTGATCACCAAGCGAACCGCATTACTTTTTGGTGTTGTTTTGGTAACCATTTTTTTTAAACGGGCGATTTGTTGTTGTCTTTTCTCGTACTAATTAATTTTTTACACGCGTTTGAGAAGTGTTGAGAAGTGAGCTGCTTTCCGATGTGTTTTTGTTTTTGGATCACCAAGTGAACCGCATTACTTTTTTGTGTTGTTTTCGTAACATTTTTTTTTGAGATTCCGCTATTTATTTTTTTTGCATTTTTCATGTTGGGGGCAAGTGAACGACATCATTCTTAAAATGAACTAATGAATTACATTTTACAAGAAACAAACTTTGCCAAAGTGGAGCACACTTTCTTTCTTCTTTTCTTTTTTGTTTCTCATCTTCTACTGAACCGGAACCGCACTGCACTTAATTTTACGTTTTGCGCCACTGTCTATGGCCGCTGATGATGCTCACGGAGATAATACATTCATCCGTTTGTTTTACACAGCCACACACATACATACACAAGAAATCAACACTAGCCAGATCAAAAAATCAGTTGAATAGGCGGGTTGCATACTGCAAGCACCCACGCGCTGCACTGCACACGCCCACGGACGGTGACGCACACACCGTGGCCTGCGTGACCACGGTGCTAAACTACATATTGTCGTGTACCACACCAGATCACTATTTTCTCTTTACACTTGCAACCAAAATCTGCAACAAATTAGAACATCTCCGAAACATGAGCAGAAATAAAAGTACAAAATATTCACTGCAATTTTACATAGCGAACTGCATGGCACAATTTAAACAAAAAAAGAACTACAGAGCGAACTGCACTCCTACTCGTGGAGGTTCAGTGGCAATAATAGAAGTGAACATCAATAAACAACTAAGCTAACTCCCTGTTCGTGGGAACATGCCGGCGAGGACAGAGCAATGGAGGACACACAACTCAGGGTTGGTGGGTGCTCAACTATTGCCCATACGTGGGAGCGAAGGAAGGAGGCCACAGGAAGGGGGCTCAGTGGCCGTGGATCTCGGCCAGAGTTGAAGAGGATGAACCCACCCGCGGCAGCGCACCGACGCCTACGAACTGAAGACATGGGCTGGCCAAACCGCATGGCCACGCTAGCCGAACTGCTCACCAGAAATACAATGAAAACTTGCCTGAACCTCGCTGCCAATGGACCTCATTCTTACCTGCGGTGGTTCTTGGCGATGGAGCAGAAGAGGACGGGGGGAGGCGGCCATCAGGGAGGGCAGTGGGAAGGGGCTCGCCGGTGGTGGGGATCTCGCCATGGCCACGGGATGCGCCAGGGCGCCTGGGGGCGGCGCGACCGGATCCATGCCGTATGATGTAGACCGGCGAGACAGGGGAGGAAGGCCGCTGGCCGGTCGCGACGGGGTGCGGGGTGGAGGGGGCCATGGGGGGCTCACCAGATCTGGGGAGGAGAGGGCCACGGTGACCTCGGTAGGCCGCGGGGACGACAAACAGAGGTCGGGACAGCCAGATCCGACGGAGAGGGAGGCCGGGGACGGCCCGATCCGGCGCGAGGGAGGCCGGGGGCGGCCCGGTCTGGCAGCGATGGGGACTGGGGCGGCCGATCCGGCGGCGAGGGATGCCGGGGAGGGCGGCGGTTGGCTCGAAGATTCAAGGGCGTCTCGGGTAGGGCGGGGCCCTAGCGGCGGCTTCAGGCCAAGGCGGAGATGGCTGCGGTGGCTTGGCGGGTCGAGGCTGCGTCGGGTGAAGTGGAGGGGAGGGGGACGCTGTCGGGGCGCTCCCGCGCTAGAAGGCAGGGAGGGGTCGGGGAGGACGCCGGCGTCGGGGCGCTCCCGC
>LR738715.1:573453939-573473132 GCA_902687465.1 Secale cereale | reverse complement strand
CGCCAGCGCCCCGGCGGCCGGCGACGACCCCCACCCCTCCCCGCCTTCTTCCGCGCCAGCGCCCCGGCGGCCGGCGGCGACCCGCACCCCTCCCCGCCTTCTTTCGCGCCCAGCACCGCGGAGCGCGCGCCAAGCGGCCGGCGATGCAGTCCGTCGGCGACGATATTTCCGCGGCGGCGTTTAGGAAGCGACGCCGCACCTCACCTTCGCCCCAACACCACCTGGGGGGTCCGCCGCTGAAGCATCCAGCCTCAGCCATGCATGACAAGGGAAAGCGAACTGCAAGGATGACTACTCCATCGCATTTGTCGTGGATGCGAACTGCAATGGTGCACATCCAGCCTTCTCCCGCAACAATGGCGAATGTGGAAAAAGCGCATGAGTTCCTGCAGCGGAGGTGGACTGCACGCCAACAGCATCAAGAGCTGCATCTGCAGAAGGAGGGAAATGCATATAAGGTAAGAAAATCACATACCAAACCCCCACATCCAGTTTGCAGTGCCGTTTTTATACCCATGCAGTGCCCCATCTTGCGCCGACTGCAGTCACATGTGTCTCCAAAGTAGAAAAACAGAAAAGGATACTTCGAAAAATAAAAAACGCTGTATGGATCAAAATTGCAGTCCACAATGACTTAAATATGTAGAACGCCGTGCCTAGAACTAAAGTGCATTGTTTCTTCATGTTAACTAACAGTGCCCCTGCTGTAGAATGACAAATTGAAGTGCAATTTCTTACAGTTGCAAAAATATAATGATATATAGTACGAAAGATGCAGTTCATTTCACTGTTGACGTGCATAAAAAAAGCTTTGGCTTAATACTCTGCAGGAAATTACTATGCCTCAAAAAACAGAAGATGCCTCGAATCATTTACGACCCAAAGCCCCTGAACTGCATTGGAGGAGAAGAGTGGGAGATGCCTGGATGGATAACGCCTGAAATACCTAGGGGTTTCTTTAACACAACAAACAGAACTGCGTACTCCATGGAGGAAGATGTAGAGGATAAAGATGAAAACAGTGAACCAAACATCATTCGAGATGGAGAAGGCAGTGAAACAAAAAACCCGCAGGATGAGGAGGAGGACGACGACGATCTGGTCTTCATGGGGGAGCACGCGCAGAAAATTGATGAGGAGGAGGATGATGACGAAGAGCAAATCATAACAGTTATGCAGCCAAGGTACACGCGTGTCTTTGAAACATTTGGTCAGCAGATCAGAACGGATGATATAGCACCTCCAGAAGCCGATGTTGAAACCCAGCAAGTTCGGCAAGTCCATGAGCAAACGATTCGTCAACAAAGAGACAGTGGAATTCCACCAAGGCCGCCTACTGCCCAACAAAAGAATCGGAAGCAGAATCAAGGAGAGCCGCAAGCAACCAAAAAAGTAAAGTTCTCCACACTCCTACCTCCTCGCGATCCTGAATTACACAGATCTGTTGTCACCCCTCCATGCCCAATAAACATCGGTGAGATGCAAACACCGTTAGAAGAAAAACAGTACACGCACGTAAGCATCCTTGCCTAACTACTGCAGTTCACTTATTACACATTCTTTCAGCTTGTGCATTCTCATTAACAAAAAAAACATTCCATATTGTGTGTGTGCAGGATGAGAACATGCTCCAAGAACTTGTGCCTGTGAAAGGTATGCAGTTCACATCACAAGATGCGGCGCGAGAATTCTACAACACATATGCGAGGCATGCAGGCTTCGGCACACGCAAAAACGGTGGATACAGAACAAACAGATACATAGTGTGCTCAAAGGAAGGCAGAAGCAAAGAAACTGTCACTGATTATGACAGAAAGCGAGAAAAAACTTCAAAGAGGACTGGCTGCAAGGCGGGAATGAGATTGAAAAAAATAAAGGATGTGTTTGTGATAGCAGAGATTGAGCTCAATCACAACCACATGATGATTGACAGCCCGGCTATGCTTCTGCACATGCACTCGCATAAGACGGATGATCCGTTGCTCGATAAACTAGTGAAGGACATGCAGAGCGACAACCTCACGCACACGCAGATGATGTCAACCCTGTCAAGGATGTCAGGAGGACTACACTTTATGGGGCGCACCAGTCGTGACTGGGTGAACAGGTACGTTCACTAATACAAAAAAATGATATATCGTCTATTTCATGCGGTCCGCTTTGTGCATTTTCTGTATGTCCCTAATGCTGCAAGTATATTATTATTTCGAACTGCAGGAAGCACCAATTCGCGAGGGAGGAAACAGAGGACGATGTGAAGAAACTCCTGGCTTTCTTTGAGAAGATGCAGCAAATAAACCCGGAGTTCTTCTATGATTACGACAAAGATGTCGATAACCGTGTGCGGAACATATTCTGGGCGAACGCGAGCTGCAGGGGATCGTACGAGGATTTTGGAGATTGTGTCACATTTGACACGACCTACACGACCAACAAGTTCCACATGCCTCTGGCCGTCTTCGTTGGAGTCAACCACCACCTCCAAAGTACAATATTCGCTGTGGCTCTCATCAGAGACGAAACAATACCGACTTTCGAGTGGGTGTTCCGGACGTTCTTGCGTTGCATGAACAACAAGCGGCCAATCTGCATACTCACAGGTATGATGAAAAAAAATGAATTTAAATAACAATGCAGTTCACTGCCAAGTTTTGTAGTCCATTTCTTCCATCCAATGAAAAAAATAAGAAAAAAGCAGAAAAAGGATATGCAGTTCTCTCAATAACTCACTGCTTGATTTTTTCAAAAAACATGCAGATCAATGCCCCTCCATGGATGCCGCGATAAAAAGTACGCTAATAGGCACGCTGCACAAGTTATGTCGTTGGCATATACTGAAAAAATACAAGGAACACCTGTCCTTGCTGTACAAAGCGTATGAGAAATTCAAGGATGAGCTGACCTCCGTTCTCAACCACCCGCTGATGCCATCAGAGTTTGAACGCGCTTGGCATGAGCTCATGGAAAAGTATAACCTGTAAAATGATGAGATTATGAAAGCGCTCTGGACAGACCGAAAAGAATGGATATCGGCTTACTACAAGGAGGTGTTCTGTGCACGGATGACGTCGACACAGAGAAGTGAAAGCATGAACCGGATCTTGAAGAGGAAGTTTGTAATGCCCCGGATGTAATACTTTCCCTTTTGGGCATATAATATATCTCCGGCTTCATCTATTCCTTTTCGGGTTCTTTGTCTTTCGGGTTTTCGTCGTTTTGTTGTGTGCGTGTGTGGCATTCATTCATAGCATGTAGTCATGTGCATCACATTGCATTTGTGTTGTCGATTGCATCCGGTTCCACGCGTTCCTTCCCGTTGTCCGTTTCGCGTTCCGGAGCTCCCTCACGTGTCTGTGGCGTCTCGTAGGCCTACTTTGGTGTTTGGCCGTGTAACGTTACCGGTTTGGCGCGAGTCTTGTCGTGTGTTGTTGTTTTGGTGTGTGTAACCTGCCTGTCAAATCTCGTCGCGTTTCGAGTCCGTTTGCTACCCCAACAGTTATTCGTGTGGGCTCAAAGTGCCTCCACTTTGAGGCCCAAGACACCCATCCAACAGCCCACCAAACCACTCCTAGCCACTTCTATCATCTAGGCCATCCAAATCTGATCCGGTGGCCGAAAACCGCACTCCATTTGGACAACCCTAGCTACTTGTACCTATATATTTGTCCACCTCCCACAATTTGTGCCCCAAAACTAGGAAACCCTAGCCCCCACTTCATCCCCTTCATCCAGCCTCCACCTCGCCGGAGACTTCGCCGGAACCTCGCCGGAGCACCGCCGGAGTACCTTGCCGGAGTTCCCGGAGCTCCCCATCTCCTCCACGCGCCGCCCCACGCCCTCGGGCCCCGCCGACGTCGCCACCCCGCCTGGGCCTCGCATCGCCACCTCCTCCCGGCCGTTCCAGCGAACGAGGCCAGCTCCACAGCCAGCGGAGAGTTCGCCGCCGTTAGCCGCCAGATCGGGAGCCAGAGCGAGCTTCCCGATCTCGATCAGTTGACTCGAGCCGCCGATCTGCCTGCGCTGGGCCGGCTACCGCATCGCCCTCCCAGGCCCGAGCCGGGAATCCAGCCGCTGGGCTTCCCTCTCCAGCGAGCCTCCAGGCCAGGAGATCCAGCTGGATCCCTCCCTCGGTCCAGTCCGGCCGCCTTCCAACGACGCCGTCGCCAGCCTCCTGCGGGCCTCCTTCGTGGGCCGCCTTCCAGCCAGCAGCCAGGCCGCGGGCCGTTTTCCCTCCGCCGGCCCGTCTCCTTCGACCGAGGCCAGCAGCCGCCTGAGCCGATCGATCGCCAGTCGCCTCCTGGGCGCTCCGCTTTGCCAGCAGGACTGCGGGCCCGAGGCCTCTAGCCGCGTGGGCCACCGCCGCAGATCCCGGCCCGCTCGCCGGATCCCTCTCCAGCCGGGCCGCCCGATCCAACCGCCCCGGCCCGATCCACTCCTCCGCTTCGTTTCTTCATATCTGAGAGGTTGACATCTTTTCCACTAAGTCCCTGTGTTTGCTTGTCTGATGCTAGTTTCAAACTGGGATAACTTTGTGTGTATTGATCCGTTTTGCGCAAATGACATGTCCAGACGTTCGTGGTGACTAGCACTACGATTCATTCCATTGTGCCATGCATGATTGAGATCATCTAGATGCTTATTTTTCTGTTGCAAGAGTGCATCCCGATATAAACTGCTGCTATGTGTTGTTTTATGCCATCTTTGCATAGTTATATCTTTTAGCTCGTTTGTCCGAATGATGCAAATGACATGTCCACGTGTTCGTCTTGCCATGCTCTACATTTTGTTTGTGTTAGGGTGCATGATAGATTTACTCTTGACATGTTTATCTTCGTCGCAAAGTGCTATGTGGCTGTGATGTTGTTTAACTTGTTATGAAATGCCATCTTGTTGAGCTCATTGCTATCGTTGTGTTTATCTCCATGATGCATGCTTGTATGTTTCGGAATCACCATCATGTGTACTTTGATGTGGTGCTTACCACTTGCCATGTTTAGTTTCGAGGTGACTTAAACTTGCTCTTATAGATGCCATGATGAAACTTCTGTTTTAACACTTAGTGGAATTTCACTAAGTCTGGAATCTGTTATTGTTCCGATGCCATGTTTGCGTGCTGTTCTAGGACAAACCATGATAGTTTTGGAGTGTCTCTTGATGGTTCCTTGTAGTATATATTGTTGGCTATCCATTAATGTTCTCACATGCTTATTTAAGTGGTTGTAGCATATTTAACTTTGGCTCCAAAGTTTCAATAAAATTCTGCTGTCAGGATTTTGTTGTCAAGTTCAATATGTCCAAGCTTGTTGCTATTGATCCGTGGCTCCTATGGGGGTGCACCTTTGGACTTATTTGCTGTAGGATATGTCTAGTTTATATTCATGCTCTTTGCCATGGTGTTTGAGTGTTGTACCTTAGTTATCTTGTGCTCCGAAGTTGCTATGTTGCTGTAATTTTCAGCTTTCGCCTATTTCTTGTTTCGGGCATAACTTTTAGCCCGTAGCTCCGTTTTCAGCGAGTCTTATATGAAACTTGATTGATTTTACGTGTAGAATCATAATATCCTATTGTTGGCATGTTTTGAAGTGTTTTGCTTGAGTGATATTTTCCGTGCTCCGTGTGCTCCCTTAGTTCATCCATCATTTTGGTGTGCGCATTGCATCTTGTTGATTCGTGCCTTGTGTGATTGTATTGTTTAGAGCCGGAAGCTGAGACCGAGTACGAGTTCGAGCACGAGGTTACCAACGAGGTTGAGCACGAGGACCCTTCTTACGATCCGAACGACTACTCTTCAGGCAAGATGACCGAACCCCGATAACATTACTATCTTTGCCTATTGCTAGTAGTTCCGCTCTATAGTTTTGCCTCGATGCCCATGTCTTTCATGTCAGCCTCCTACTTGTAACCATGTCCATGTCTAACCACCCTACCTATGCAAACCGTTGCTTGGCTAAGTACGTTTCGCTCAGCCCCTCTCATAGCATTGCTAGTTGCAGGTGAAGATCGAAGATGCTTGCTTCATGTTGAAGTTTGTTGGGTTATATCACACTATATAAATGCTTAAAAATGAAGTCATCTATATATTGGCAAGGGTGGAAGGCTAAGCCTTTTGCTTGGTGATTTGTTCCACTCATGCCGTTAGGAACCGTTTAAACCGGTGTTATGTTCCTTGATTATGCGTTCCTAACACGGTTGGGGTGTATGGGACCCCCTCGATAAACCGCTAAGTGCTAAGTCTTTTTCAGCAAGTCCCAACATTGGTACTATTTGCCTAATAACTAATTAAACTTGCATAGGGAGTAATTAACCCTCTTTCTTAATCAACAACCCCGGGCCAGTGCTCCACATGAGTGTTGGTCCGAAATGAGCAGACTGCGGGGCCACCTCAAGGAAACTCGAGGTCTGGTAAAAACCTGTAGGATGACTCATCCGGTCGTGGCATGAGACGAGATACGCGCGGCTACTATCAGGGTGTCGGCACGCCGGGAGGATTTGCTGGATTAGCCTTACCTTAGTTCGGAGTATCTTGAGCACGGGATTCCGAGAATACTCGGGTCTTCCCACCTTGGAGTTGCGACTCCGCGGATCGTGGGCTTGTAATGGGTCAAGTTGAAACACCCCTGCAGGGATATGAACTTTCGAAAGCCATGCCCGCGGTTATGTGGCAGATGGGAGCTTGTTAATATCCGGTTGTAGATAACTTGACACATTGTTCCAATACACTACCAGCGTGTGTACCGTGACTGTCAATTTCCGAATAGGGATTCGGGAGTTGAACACGGTGGGGTTATGTTTGTTGAGCTTTAGCTAGGATCACTTCGTGATCACCTCTCGATCGAGGCACTTCTCTTCTCGCACTCTTTCACGTAAGCTAGTGCTAGTTGCTGTTGCAGACTCTTATCTCTTTTCTTCAGCCTTATCCTCTCCCAAGGCTTGAATAGTCTTGTTACCCGGGAACGGGATTGCTGAGTCCTCTGTGGCTCACAGTTACTTCACCACACCAGATGCAGGTCCGATGGTGAGCTATCCAGGTGATGGCACCGAGCTAGACTGGGAGTATGACGAGGAGCATAGTCGATACTATGTTCGTTATCCTGATGATCAGTAGTGGAGACTTCTACTAAGATTCGATCCGACCTGTGGATTTAAATTATGTTTGGTATCTTGTCATTTGGATTTTACCCTTAGAGGGCTGTGATGTTTTATTGAATGATGTTTGAGACATGTATTGTATTTGTGTGACGTGGCGAGTGTAAGCCAACTATTTATGTTTTCCATCCCCATCTTTTACATGAGTTGTGCAAAGATTACCAAACTTGCGATCATTCCAGCATGGGGTTATGTCTCTAAGTCGTGCCTCGACACGTAGGAGATATAGTCCCATCCTGGGCATTACAAGTTGGTATTCAGAGCCTTCTCCGACCTAGGAGCCCCCACTGATTGATCGAATCGTTGACGGTCGAGTCTAGACACACACTGAAAATATTTTGAGTCCTATATATTATATCGGAGAGTAGGATTTCTTTGCTTCTCATCCCCGTTCTCTCTGGTGAGGATTTCTTTGCACCAAATTTTTTTTTGGAATCTCGCGAGTATTCTGGGATTGTTTCGATGTTCTTGTGACGAGAATATTGTTCTCGATGCCTCCTGACATTAGGGGTTGTGGCAGTGTCCCGGGGAGTTGAGCTTCGGGGTATTGTCGTCACAAGCATATCGCGGCAGTACTAAATACTTAAGATGGCCGACATCGAAAATCTCTCCTATACGGTTAGTGGCAAGATAAACCCGACATCACCCAGTACTGGGGAGGTAGTTCGGGAGTATTGCCATTGCTTGTTATAGTGGATGCTTTTCGAAGGTCCGAGGTAAACAGTTTCCGAGAAAGACTGGTTATGTGTTGAAGGATGGATATAGCTGGATGTAGCTTTAGAGTTGATTGCGCGGTGCTTCCCCTGTATCCCCAACACCTGATTGCATAACTGGAATCTTTCGGAAATTCATAGGTGGGTTAATCCAGTAGATCGTGGGCATTCTTCCAACGAATGCAGGTTAGCGAGTTCGGGGTTCTACATTGAGTGAAGTGGTATTATGACCGATGTTCCGATCGGGAGTTGCATCTTAAAGGGTCCTTGGCTATGCTGATCCGGGGATTGCAAAACCCTTTCGTAACGCGTTCATATGCTTTCAGCACAAAGATGTTAGAACGAAGCTCCTATCTTGTGTTTGTTTCCATCCGTACCTTGTTGTTTTTCTTATTTTACCTTTTGTCCCCTATGTGGCTTCTCGTGAAGATTGATGTTATCATTTAACTGAGAATTTCATTCGTTCCTCTTGTTCGAATGATTTCATTCGTTCCTATTGTTCGAATGATTGTTGAGAAGACTTGTTGCAATTCATTCCATTGATTCAGCTTATACCTTCTGTCAATCAATTGCTGATTCGTGGTCATCTCTTTCAGGATGGCTCTGAAAAGGGTTCCCAATGCTAACCCAGAGGGTGAAGAGGTCCCAGATCGTCCTCCTTCCCCTCCTCCTCCGTCTGAGGCTTGGAGAGCGATTATGCAGACTACAGCTCAGAACGCCCAGATGTTGATGCAGATGATGCAGCAGATGCAAGCTAATCAAGCTAATCAGGGTGTTCCAGGGAATCAAGGCAACTTCTTCAACCAGCAGCACCATGCTACTCTCAACCAGTTCTTGGCCAATAATCCAAAAGCTTTCAGTTACTGTGTCGACCCTCTTGATGCTGAAGATTGGTTAACCGACATAAAGAAGCATTTTGAGTGCAGTAACGTGAAGGAAGAGGACTATGTGAAGTTTGCAGCCTTCCAACTCAAAGACTAAGCAGCTGACTGGTGGCAGCAGTACAAAGACTCTAGGCCAGGTCGTGTGATCTCTTGGGAGGATTTCTGCAAGGACTTTCGCTCTCACCACATTCCAACAAGTGTCATCGAGGGTATGCGTGAGCAATTCCGCAGCCTGAAGCAGGGCTCTATGACAGTCTACCAGTATAATGTCAAGTTCCAAAACCTCGCCCGCTATGCTAAGCAAGACATTCCTGATGCCAAGAGCAAAATCTACCAGTTTCGTGGTGGTCTGAAAGATGAACTTCAACTTACTCTCACCTTGTTCGAGCCCGATGAGTTCGACAAATTCTATAACATGGCTTTGAAACAAGAGGTAGCTCAGCTTAAGATGGAGGCTTCTAAAAAGAGGATTCGAGATGCCGTTCACTCTTCCTCATCGTCTCAGTTTGCTGCGAAACAACAGAAATTTTGGCTTCCTCCTCCTCCAGTGATTCGAGCTCCCTACAACAACTCCAACAGCAACAAGAACTCCAGTGGACGTGGTTTCTCCCACCCACCCAACCCGAGCAACCAGTCGAGGAACCAGTTTCAGTCTCAAGGCTCCAAGTCAAGTGGCTCTCATTTCCGTCCTCTCTCAGAAGTGACTTGCAACAAATGCACTCAGAAAGGTCACTATGCCAACAGATGTCCGAACCCGAAGCGTCTTCCACCTCCTCCACCTGTGAGTTCATCTATTGTCAAGCATAATCCCAAGCAAGCAAGGGTCAATCTGATGAATGCAGCACAAGCAGAGAATTCTTCTGATGTCATTTTGGGTAACCTTCCAGTGAACTCTATACCTGCTAAAGTTTTGTTTGATTCGGGTGCTTCATGCTCTTTTATGTCTCAACCATTTGCATCCAAGTACAATGTTGACATCAAAAGTCTGCCTCAGAAGTTGCAAGTCATTTCTCCGGGCAAGTGCATGACTTCTAATATTTTTGCTCCGGATGTTTCTATTCGCATGGGTGATTATCGATTTCTAGCTAATCCGGTGGTTCTTGGTAATTCTGACATTGACCTCATCCTCGGAATGGACTGGCTTTCTCAGCATGATGCTCACATTGATTGTGCACAGAAGGAAGTCAAGATGACTCATCCTGATGAAGATGTGATTATCTTCGCCTCCAGGGATAACACTATCAGGCTTTTCTCTCTCAATGATAAGGGCGAAATTAATGCCATATCTCAAATTCCGGTGGTGAACGAATATCAAGACGTCTTTCCTGAAGAACTTCCAGGCATGCCTCCACACCGTCAGGTGGAATTCGTTATTGAACTCGAGCCGGGTACTGAGCCAGCATGCCGGCGTCCGTACAAGCTCTCTCCAGATGAATTGAAGGAATTGAAGAAGCAGCTTGATAAACAGGAGAGTATGGGTCTCATCAGGCCTAGTACGTCTCCTTGGGGCTGTGGTGTCTTATTTGTCAAGAAGAAAGATGGCACGGAGCGTCTCTGTGTTGATTACCGGCCATTGAACAAGAAGACAATAAAGAACAAGTATCCGCTCCCCAACATCAACGAACTCTTTGAGCAGCTCAAAGGAGCTAAAGTGTTCTCTAAGCTTGACCTCCGAATGGGCTATCACCAAATTTGCATTCGCGAGGAAGACATCCCCAAGACAGCCTTCAGAACGAGCTACGGTTCATACGAGTATACCGTCATGTCTTTTGGTCTCGCCAATGCTCCTCCTACCTTCTCAAGGATGATGCACTACATCTTCAACCCCTATACTGGCGAGTTTGTGCTTGTGTATCTGGATGATATTCTGGTGTTTTCCAAGAATCAAGAAGATCACGAAAAGCACTTACGTCTGGTTCTTGATCGACTCCGTGAGCATAAGTTCTATGCCAAATTCTCCAAGTGCGAATTTTGGCTCGATAAGGTTTTGTACCTGGGCCATATCATCTCAGCTGACGGTATTGCGGTTAATCCCGAGAAAGTTGAAGCAATTGTCAACTGGGAAGCTCCTCAGAACGTCAAGCAACTCCGCAGTTTTCTGGGTCTTGCCAGCTATTGCAGAAGGTTCGTTGAGAACTTCTCCAAGATTGCCAAGCCTCTTTCCAACTTGTTTCAGAAGAATGTCAAATACTTTTGGTCTCCAGAGTGTGAAGTGGCATTCAAAACCCTCAAAGAAAAGCTCGTCTCTGCTCCAGTTCTGACTCCTCCGGATGAGTCCAAGCCCTATGAAGTATTCTGTGATGCTTCTCTTCAAGGCCTTGGTGGTGTGCTTATGCAAGATAAGAGAATTGTGGCATACACTTCTCGTCAGCTCAAGCCAAGTGAGAAGAACTATCCCACACATGATCTCGAGCTAGCAGCTGTGGTACATGCTCTGATTATGTGGAGACATCTGTTGTTGGGCAGAAAAGTCAACATCTTCACCGATCACAAGAGCTTGAAGTACATATTCACACAGCCGCATCTGAACCTCCGTCAGACTCGTTGGGTTGAAATGATCCAAGAGTACGATCCCAGCATTGAATACACTCCTGGCAAGGCGAATGTGATCGCAGATGCTTTGAGCAGAAAGGCATATTGCAACAGCCTTCTTATCAAGCCGTTCCAACCTGAGCTTTGTGAAGCTTTCAGGAAACTCAACCTCCAAGTTGTTCCGCAGGGTTTTCTTGCAAATCTTCAAATTGCTCCTACCTTGGAAGATCAGGTCCGTGAGGCCCAACTCAGGGATACCATGGTGAAGAAGGTGAAACATGGTATTGCAAAGGGCACTCCAAAATACAAGTGCTTTCGTGTTGATGAGAGGGATACCTTGTTCTTCGAGGACAGACTCGTTGTTCCCAAAGGTGATCTCAGGAAGCTAATAATGGAAGAAGCACATGATTCTCTCCTTTCCATTCATCCTGGCAGTTCCAAGATGTACCAAGACCTCAAGCAGTCTTACTGGTGGACACGCATGAAAAGGGAGATTGCCCAATTCGTGAATGAATGTCATGTATGCAGAAGAGTGAAAGCAGAACATCAACGTCCAGCCGGTCTTCTCCAACCTCTTCCTATTCCCGAGTGGAAGTTCGACCACATTGAAATGGACTTCGTCACTGGCTTCCCTAAATCCAAGCGAGGAAATGATTCTATCTTCGTGGTGATTGACAAGCTTACCAAAGTCGCTCACTTCCTTCCAGTCAAAGAATCCATCAATGCAGCTCAATTGGCAGAGTTGTACACTTCCAGAATTGTGTCTTTACATGGCATTCCTCAAGTCATCTCCTCAGACCGTGGAAGTTTGTTCACATCCAAGTTCTGGGACTCCTTTCAGTCCGCCATGGGCACTAAGATCAGGTTCAGCACTGCTTTTCACCCTCAGACTAGTGGTCAAGTCGAGCGAGTGAATCAGATTCTAGAAGACATGCTCAGAGCCTGTGTCATCTCTTTTGGCATGAAATGGGAAGACTGCCTTCCATTTGCCGAGTTCTCTTACAACAACAGCTTTCAAGCAAGTGTCGGCAAAGCTCCGTTTGAAATTCTCTATGGCAGAAAGTGTCGTACCCCTCTCAACTGGTCTGAAACAGGTGAACGTCAACTTCTTGGCAATGACTTGATCTCAGAAGCCGAAGAAATGTGCAAAGTCATACGTGAGAATCTCAAGGCCGCTCAGTCGCGTCAAAAGAGCTACTATGACGGCAAGCATCGTGATTTGGCTTTCAACATTGGTGATCATGTCTATCTCCGTGTTTCTCCGATGAAAGGCACCCAAAGATTCTGTATCAAAGGAAAGCTTGCTCCTAGATACGTCGGGCCTTTCAAGATTCTTGGCAAAAGAGGCGATCTAGCCTATCAACTTGAGCTCCCTCCCAACTTTGCCAATGTTCATGATGTGTTCCATGTGTCTCAACTCCGCAAATGCTTCAAGGCACCTGAACGCATGATTCCGTTTGAAGAGATTGATCTTCAACAAGATTTGTCCTACCGAGAGCATCCCGTTGCTATTCTCGAAGAATCCGAGCGCAAGACCCGCAACAAGTCCATCAAATTCTTGAAAGTCAAGTGGTCACATCACACCGATCGAGAGGCTACGTGGGAACGAGAAGATCATCTTCGTTCCGAGTACCCTTCCATTTTCCAGTCCTAGATCTCGGGACGAGATCTTTTTGTAGTAGAGGAGAGTTTGTAATGCCCCGGATGTAATACTTTCCCTTTTGGGCATATAATATATCTCCGGCTTCATCTATTCCTTTTCGGGTTCTTTGTCTTTCGGGTTTTCGTCGTTTTGTTGTGTGCGTGTGTGGCATTCATTCATAGCATGTAGTCATGTGCATCGCATTGCATTTGTGTTGTCGGTTGCATCCGGTTCCACGCGTTCCTTCCCGTTGTCCGTTTCGCGTTCCGGAGCTCCCTCACGTGTCCGTGGCGTCTCGTAGGCCTACTTTGGTGTTTGGCCGTGTAACGTTACCGGTTTGGAGTCTTGTCGTGTGTTGTTGTTTTGGCGTGTGTAACCTGCCTGTCAAATCTCGTCGCGTTTCGACTCCGTTTGCTACCCCAACAGTTATTCGTGTGGGCTCAAAGTGCCTCCACTTTGAGGCCCAAGACACCCATCCAACAGCCCACCAAACCACTCCTAGCCACTTCTATCATCTAGGCCATCCAAATCTGATCCGGTGGCCGAAAACCACACTCCATTTGGACAACCCTAGCTACTTGTGCCTATATATTTGTCCTCCTCCCACAATTTGTGCCCCAAAACTAGGAAACCCTAGCCCCCACTTCATCCCCTTCCTCCAGCCTCCACCTCGCCGGAGACTTCGCCGGAACCTCGCCGGAGCACCGCCGGAGTACCTCGTCGGAGTTCCCGGAGCTCCCCATCTCCTCCACGCGCCGCCCCACGCCCTCGAGCCCCGCCGACGTCGCCACCCCGCCTGGGCCTCGCATCGCCACCTCCTCCCGGCCATTCCAGCGAACGAGGCCAGCTCCGCAGCCAGCGGAGAGTTCGCCGCCGTTAGCCGCCAGATCGGGAGCCAGAGCGAGCTTCCCGATCTCAATCCGTTGACTCCAGCCGCCGATCTGCCCGCGCTGGGCCGGCTACCGCATCGCCCTCCCAGGCCCGAGCCGGGAATCCAGCTGCTGGGCTTCCCTCTCCAGCGAGCCTCCAGGCCAGGAGATCCAGCCGGATCCCTCCCTCGGCCCAGTCCGGCCGCCTTCCAACGACGCCGTCGCCAGCCTCCTGCGGGCCTCCTTCGTGGGCCGCCTTCCAGCCAGCAACCAGGCCGCGGGCCGTTTTCCCTCCGCCGGCCCGTCTCCTTCGACCGAGGCCAGTAGCCGCCCGAGCCGATCGATCGCCAGCCGCCTCCTGGGCGCTCCGCTTCGCCAGCAGGACTGCGGGCCCGAGGCCTCCAGCCGCGTGGGCCGCCGCCGCAGATCCCGGCCCGCTCGCTGGATCCCTCTCCAGCCGGGCCGCCCGATCCAGCCGCCCCGCCCCGATCCACTCCTCCGCTTTGTTTCTTCAGATCTGAGAGGTTGACATCTTTTCCACTAAGTCCTTGTGTTTGCTTGTCTAATGCTAGTTTCAAACTGGGATAACTTTGTGTGTATTGATCCGTTTTGCGCAAATGACATGTCCAGACGTTCGTGGTGACTAGCACTACGATTCATTCCATTGTGCCATGCATGTTTGAGATCATCTAGATGCTTATTTTTCTGTTGCAAGAGTGCATCCCGATATAAACTGCTGCTATGTGTTGTTTTATGCCATCTTTGCATAGTGATATCTTTTAGCTCGTTTGTCCGAATGATGCAAATGACATGTCCACGTGTTCGTCTTGCCAGGCTCTACATGTTGTTTGTGTTAGGGTGCATGATAGATTTACTCTTGACATGTTTATCTTCGTCACAAAGTGCTATGTGGCTGTGATGTTGTTTAACTTGTTATGAAATGCCATCTTGTTGAGCTCATTGCTATCGTTGTGTTTATCTCCATGATGCATGCTTGTATGTTTCGGAATCACCATCATGTGTACTTTGATGTGGTGCTTACCACTTGCCATGTTTAGTTTCGAGGTGACTTAAACTTGCTCTTATAGATGCCATGATGAAACTGCTGTTTTAACACTTTGTGGCATTTCACTAAGTCTGGAATCAGTTATTGTTCCGATGCCATGTTTGCGTGCTGTTCTAGGACAAACCATGATAGTTTTGGAGTGTCTCTTGATGGTTCCTTGTAGTATATATTTTTGGCTATCCATTCATGTTCTCACATGCTTATTTAAGTGGCTGTAGCATATTTAACTTTGGCTACAAAGTTTCAATAAAATTCTGCTGTCAGGATTTTGTTGTCAAGTTCAATATGTCCAAGCTTGTTGCTATTGATCCGTGGCTCCTATGGGGGTGCACCTTTGGACTTATTTGCTGTAGGATATGTCTAGTTTATGTTCATGCTCTTTGCCATGGCGTTTGGTAGCTTAGTTATCTTGTGCTCCGAAGTTACTATGTTGCTGTAATTTTCAGCTTTCGCCTATTTCTTGTTTCGAGCATAACTTTTAGCCCGTATCTCCGTTTTCAGCGAGTCTTATATGAAACTTGATTGATTTTACGTGTAGAATCATAATATCCTATTGTTGGCATGTTTTGAAGTGTTTTGCTTGAGTGATATTTTCCGTGCTCCGTGTGCTCCCTTAGTGCATCCATCATTTTGGTGTGCGCATTGCATCTTGTTGATTCGTGCCTTGTGTGATTGTATTGTTTAGAGCCGGAAGCTGAGACCGAGTACGAGTTCGAGCACGAGGTTACCAACGAGGTTGAGCACGAGGACCCTTCTTACGATCCGAACGACTACTCTTCAAGCAAGATGACCGAACCCCGATAACATTACTATATTTGCCTATTGCTAGTAGTTCCGCTCTATAGTTTTGCCCCGATGCCCATGTCTTTCATGTCAGCCTCCTACTTGTAACCATGTCCATGTCTAACCACCCTACCTATGCAAACCGTTGCTTGGCTAAGTACGCTTCGCTCAGCCCCTCTTATAGCATTGCTAGTTGCAGTTGAAGATCGAAGATGCTTGCTTCATGTTGAAGTTTGTTGGGTTATATCACACTATATAAATGCTTAAAAATGAAGTCATCTATATATTGGCAAGGGTGGAGGGCTAAGACTTTTGCTTGGTGATTTGTTCCACTCATGCCGTTAGGAACCGTTTAAACCGGTGTTATGTTCCTTGATTATGCGTTCCTAACACGGTTGGGGTGTATGGGACCCCCTCGATAAACCGCTAAGTGCTAAGTCTTTTCCAGCAAGTCCCAACATTGGTACTATTTGCCTAATAACTAATTAAACTTGCATAGGGAGTAATTAACCCTCTTTCTAAATAAACAACCCCGGGCCAGTGCTCCACATGAGTGTTGGTCCGAAATGAGTAGACTGCGGGGCCAACTCAAGGAAACTCGAGGTCTAGTAAAAACCTGTAGGATGACTCATCCGGTCGTGGCCTGAGACGAGATATGCGCGGCTACTATCAGGGTGTCGGCACGCCGGGAGGATTTGCTGGATTAGCCTTACCTTAGTTCGGAGTATCTTGAGCACGGGATTCCGAGAATACTCGGGTCTTCCCACCTTGGAGTTGCGACTCCGCGGATCGTGGGCTTGTAATGGGTCAAGTTGGAACACCCCTGCAGGGTTATGAACTTTCGAAAGCCGTGCCCGCGGTTATGTGGCAGATGGGAGCTTGTTAATATCCGGTTGTAGATAACTTGACACATTGTTCCAATACACTACCAGCGTGTGTACCGTGACTGTCAATTTCCGAATAGGGATTCGGGAGTTGAACACGGTGGGGTTATGTTTGTCGAGCTTTAGCTAGGATCACTTCGTGATCACCTCTCGACCGAGGCACTTCTCTTCTCGCACTCTTTCACGTAAGCTAGTGCTAGTTGCTGCTGCAGACTCTTATCTCTTTTCTTCAGCCTTATCCTCTCCCAAGGCTTGAATAGTCTTGTTACCCGGGAACGGGATTGCTGAGTCCTCTGTGGCTCACAGTTACTTCACCACACCAGATGCAGGTCCGATGGTGAGCTATCCAGGTGATGGCACCGAGCTAGACTGGGAGTATGACGAGGAGCGTAGTCGATACTATGTTCGTTATCCTGATGATCAGTAGTGGAGACTTCTACTAGGATTCGATCCGACCTGTGGATTTAAATTATGTTTGGTATCTTGTCATTTGGATTTTACCCTTAGAGGGCTGTGATGTTTAATTGAATGATGTTTGAGACATGTATTGTATTTGTGTGACGTGGCGAGTGTAAGCCAACTATTTATGTTTTCCATCCCCATCTTTTACATGAGTTGTGCAAAGATTACCAAACTTGCGATCATTCCAGCATGGGGTTATGTCTCTAAGTCGTGCCTCGACACGTAGGAGATATAGTCCCATCCTGGGCATTCCAAACTTTGTCAAGGAAAGACACGACCTACACATCTTTGCGTCGCAGGTGGGCAGGTGCATCCAGACAAGGAAGGGCGTCGAGCATGCGGAGACCATAGCTAACGAGGTATATAAACAGAGCAAAGTTTTTAAGCTGGAAGAGCAATTAATAAAAACACTACTCGCTTTCTTGATTTTTGCTGCGAAAAGACAACTACTTAACTAGTTTTCTTTGTTTCACAGACGGAAATAAAGACTACTACTCAGTTTGGTTTCGAGGTTCAGCTCTCCAAGATTTACACCAGGGCGGTCTTTGCTGACTTCAAGCAAACGCACTACCGCAGCACTGCATTCAGATCAGAGCAGTCCACTGACAACCCGACGAAATATTTGGTGCGCCACTACAACCGGTTTGATGATTTTGATTGGGCAAGACACGAGTTCCAGGTGGTTGCTGATGTGACGAACGGTATCTACGAATGCAAATGCAAGCTGTGGACACACACAGGTAAGTGAGACAGGAAAACAAAAAAATAAGCACACATAAAACATAATGAAGTTCACTTATTGCTGGTAGCAAAAAAATGAGATGAAAACAAAAAAATACTTAGTGAAGTTCACTATAGCAGCAGACCCAGGACCTATTTATAATGCAGTTCACAAAACCAAAAAATGAAAAAATGTTGCCTATTTATGTGAAGTTTGCTGGCACGAATAACCCAAAAAATTTCTTTTGCTGCAGGCCTGTTCTGCGTGCACATCATTTGCATGTTGGATCAGCTGCGGGTGGACAAGATACCTGAAGAGTACATATTGAAGAGATACACACGGAACGCACGCCAAAATCCAACTTTTGACCGCAGAGACTATGAGCAAACTGCTCCAGATGGGAGTTCGATGTTCTGCCGTAGGAGATTACTTGCAGAAACTGCCATGGACCAGGCGAGCAAGGGTGTCAAATCGGATAGAGGGTACAACAGAGCTTTAGCTGGGATGAGAGAACTCATACAAGAAGTGAACGTAATAAACGAAGAAGAAGAGGCAGAGAAGATCATGGATGTGCGGGGTGAAGAACAAGGAAAGGAGCGCCAACATGCTGCTGATGGTGCAGTTCATAATATGGATGACACAATTCTTCCCCCGCCTGTTTCAAACACAAAAGGGAGAAAGAAAGAGAGCAAATCAGCCAATAAAAAAGCTGCAGCAAATGAAAAAAGCCCTGAAAAAATAGCAGGCCTGAGCCAGAACTGGAGAGCGGAGGAAGACCACTGGGGGTAAGGATGTGTAAATCATGCAATAAGATTGCGGGACACAACTCAAGAACATGTAAGGAGAGGCTGAAACAAAACCAGGCTGAAAATGCCACCACAAATCACCGAGCTCACCAACAAGATGATACGACAAAGAGAAGACTATGTAGCGTCTGCAACAAGAGAGAGAAGCATAACGCGAGAACTTGTCCAAATAGAACAGAGGAAAAAGATGAAGAAGATGACGAAGAAGATGCTGACAGAGAAGAGAGCGAGGAAGCGAGCGAAGCTGATGAAACCGAGGAGGAAGATGAGGAAGAAGAAGAAGAAGACGAGGAAGAAGAAGAAGCAGATGAAGAAATCGAAGAACCATCATCAAAAACGAGGGGGGGAGACAGAACGCAGAATCCAGCCCGTAGGCTAGCATCGCAGTCGCACGGTCGCGTTACGAGGGGTAATGCGAACAACAAGAGCAAGACAGAAGCAGCAACAACCATTGAAACAAATGCAATGCACAATCTGAGAAGAAGCAGCAGGAAAAGGACATAGATCAACACATATGCAGTTTTACATTTAAAAAAATAATATTAACTTCACACTTTATATATATCGTATCGTATATAATATATATAGCTTGTGTTCAATGGATTGCAAAAAAAAAGAATTCAACATGTAATACTGAAGTTCAAAAATGAATAGATACAACATATGCCATACATACTTTGTGACC
>LR738715.1:573441253-573453801 GCA_902687465.1 Secale cereale | reverse complement strand
TATGCTTGATAAAATGCAGTTCTCTTCTATATGAAAAAGAAAATAAGATGAGAATGTCATTCTCAGAATGCGGTTCTCTTCTGTATGAAAACCCTGAGATCGGAATGTCATTTTGAGAATGCAGTTCTCTTCGTCGTATAGAATCTGACATGACCGTGAATCAATACAGAATGCAGTTAGAAAATAAAAAAATGTAGAGTCAGACTAGGATTCACGTACACTGCAGTGCGTGCGTGGTGCATTTAAAGCTTGCAGTGCAGTACGCTTCGAGTACACAGTGCAGTGCGCTTAGTGCAAAAAAATGTAAAAAATTGACCTCTCCCTTAGCAGATACGGTTGATTTTCTGTCTTCTAATACAATCTTTCCAGAATTTTGAAACTCGACGACAAAACACGTTGAATTCGTCTTTGCAGTCCCATATGATAAGGTGAGATGCAGTGCGGATGCGTATATTTAAAAAAAACTTGGCTGCTACTCATATGAGAGAATGCAGTGCGGTGCGAACATGTTACAACTCACGAGGAGGAGTTGGCTGAAAGCTCCATTATGTACATATTTGACATTGTCAGTGTCTGCCACGAAAAGAAAAACACAAAAACTAACTAGACCGGTATATACAAAAGCACACAGCATGGTGTCAACAGTTTTGCACATCGAGAACTACACACAGCGACCATACATTACTGTTTACAGAAAGTTCTGGAGCACACACGAAAAAAGACATCAACACACATAGAAAAAGATCTGCTATCATTTATGCCTCCTCCTGCTCCTGCGAAACCAGTCTTGGAGAAAAGCCAAGAGAAATGCAGAGATTTCTTAGATCCTCCGGGAACTCGGTGACTACGACCATGTTTTCTGGGTGGAACAGAATCTGGAACAAAAACTCAGCCTTCCAATCCTGAATAACAGCTTCCTGCGATGAAGAAAAAAATAAAATAAACAAATATACAACATCATCTACCAAAAAAAACTGACAAAAAAATATATCAAGGAATGAGGGGTTATTATTGGGTTAAAAAGAAGATACTTACACTACACTTTGCGAATTTCACAACAAAGGTTTTGCCGTCGTAATACTGAGCCATCTTCAGAACATAAAAGCCGCACTCGTTGGGGCCTTGCTCAGGGGTGCCCAAATAGCTAGCTTTTTTTGAAACATCGACCCAGTCTACCGACTCCTTTCTCTTGTACTCCTTTTCTCCATAAACCTTCTTCAACAATGCAGTCATCCTGATCATCTGGTGGAAATAAAAAAAATACACATCACAACAAAAATATTGTTCAACACGCGCGCGCATGAAAAAAAAGGTGAAAAAGGAAAAAATTTACCATTTCAGTGCGGTCGCTGTGGTATTCAGACTTATGCCACCTCGTCGTTTGATCAACCGGTCCGTTGTACCTCCTAGTGTCATGAATGTCAAGGGTCTCACGGTGCCTATTCATCGTGTATAGCGAATAATGCTGGTCTTTCATCCGTGGTAACAGAATCTGATTTTGTTTCATCAAATTTGTCATGGGTTTGATGAGCGAAAAAGGATTACTGGAAAAAACTGGGAGAGAAAATAAATACAAAAAAGGCTGAACAAAAGCAAATCTGATAACTTACTAATTTGCAATCAAGAAGGTTCTCGTCATCCCGAACATAAAGTTCGAACTGCTTTGCTGCATCTTCGACGTTAAACTTGCCGTGGACAAAAGGCAACACAACATTTCCATCTTCATCTCTATCCGCGTGATCATTCATTTGAAGCATACTGCGTGTGGGTAATTCACAAAAGAACGTTAATGCAGTTCACCTTAAGATGTTCGCTCCGACGCTTAATCAAAAAACGGATCACGCTTCTCTAAAAAACAGTATGCAGTTCACAAAATCTCACCCTAAATTTGTTTCGTTTGAGATGCATGTGTTAAAACACAAAAAAAATGTATGCAGTTCAGTACATTCTAAACACAAATTATTATACACTATTTACTGCAGTTCACTCGAGCAGAAAAAAAAAGAAAAAAAAATAAGAAAAAAAGAGAAATACCATGATAAACAAAGGGGACAGCAGAATGCGTTCGCCAGATCGATAAACCACGTTCATACGCTTGTCATTCTTCCAGAACCTGATGATATGATCCATCAATTCCGAGTCCATAAAACCACCTTTGGTGAAAGTTAAGAACATGTAGTCCACAGTCACGGTGTAGACTTCGATAGGATTCCTGTGCATGAAAATCGCGCACCTGCACAAAAGAAACGGCGAAGGTGGGGGGGTTAGTAGCACATAAGCAAAAACACAGAAAGAACATTACACACATTAAAAATCAAAAAAATATAAAAAAAACTAACGAAAAAAGAACTGACTCGCTGTATTTATGCCTGAATTGTGTGCTCGTGATGAGTTGCAAGACTTTCCTCATCTCCGCAAGATAGCTGAATCTCGCAGGATTCAAATTCTGTACAGGAGATCAAAACTTTGATGGCTTCTGCACAAGCCTCCTATTTGATAGAATTAGTACCTCGCTGTCCGTCGGGCGTTCCACAGCTGCGCTCCTGGTCCTCCTAGGCACTGGTGGTGGCCTCTCAAAATCATCATCGCTATCTTCAGCATTAGGAGGGCTCGCAGCTTTCTTCCCATTTCTCAAGAGCTTTTTCATTCGAAGTGCCGGCGACACTCCTCAACCTCTTACACACAGGTTCTTTCACAACCTTAACGGGGGGTTCATCAAGGACAACTTTCTGAATAGTTGGAGTGTGAACCTGAGTTTCAAACAAGGAAATACCACCTTGGTGTGCGCCTTCATCAAAGCATGCACAAAAAAAATGGATAATGAGCAAAATGAAAAAGAATCATCAAGTTCACTAAGTCATTTTAAACACGCGAATGGGGTTCTACTAAAAAAGCTTAACAAAAGTAGTGGACCTCCCCTCTCTGTACCAATGAAGTTCACTTAATAAAAAAGGTGTGTGACTGAAAAAAAATGTAATAACCTTCTTTAAAAAATAAAAGTGATGTCAGGTCCAGACAGCAATGCGACGAGGTCAGCCAACTATAGAGCATAGCCTTCCTGATGTAGCCAATGTGCTCCTTCCCAAACTTGGCAATCGTTTCACCATCCCAGGTCTGCATGAATTGGAACATGTAAAATCCACAATCATGCCTGCAAAAGAAAACCAACACAAAACACATTAATAATGCAGTTCACTCAGTAATGAAAGTGCTACTGATGTTAGTAAAACAATGCAGCTCCATACACACAAGAGACCGAGGGAGAACAACCAATAACACATTAGTAATGCAGTTCGCTCAAGGGAAAAGGTGCTTCTAATTTAGTAAAAACAATGCAGCTCACTTACACAAAAAAACTGAAGGATGAAAAAGAAAAAAAGGAGAACAGGTACAAACCCGTTTCCCTGTTGCGGGACATTAATATGAGTCAGCGCAAAGCCGTCCAGGGTGGGAGGGTTCAACGGCTCGTCGCAGCTTGCGCTGCCATCTTTCCACACTTTTTTGATGTTCCTGACCATTTTCCCGAAGACAAGATTTGCAGCAGCGCTGTCGCCTTCGTTCAATGAGTCGAGAAGCTCAAAACGCTTCTCTCGCAGGTTCAAAGTGACCAAGTAGTAGTGGCCTATCGCGTCCTTCATTGTTGCGGGAGGAGGGTCAAATGTTGCAAACATAATCTGAAGAAAAAAAAAGAAAAAAGAAACCAGATGAGAAAAAATAGAAAAAAAATAAAACTTATTTTCAATATGACGAAAAATGGTCAAGATGCGTCACCAAGTTTTTCTTGTCCACACGTTCCTCTGCGCTTGAAGAAAACATCTTTTTCAAAGCCCTATTTGTGGCACCGCCGTTCCAAATGGAATTCTGCAAAAAAGACAAAACCAGAGAGTTAATGAAAATGCTTATAGCACAAATAAAAATTGGAAGAGGGGATAAAATATAAATTAATGAAAATGCTTACACATTGGTTGTACGGGACAATCATCGTTTGAGATCCTTTGAACCTCTCAGCTAGCATAGAGACGCCAATGTTTGCGAGGCGCGTGCTCAGCGTTCCATACGACCAAAAAGACTCGCCAACATGACCGATAGTAATATCACCAAACTCGCCTTTGAACGCAACTAGATGCCTTCAGACAAGAAGAAAAAAGCACAGCAAAAAGTGATAAGATGGGTGTCCCTGAAAAAATAACATATTAAATAACCGGGGGGTAAGACAAAAAAATGTCATACTGCTTCTTCTTGTCCCTCCTAGCCCTCGTAACAGCGTCATATAACTCATTGTATCTTCTCATAAGAGCTTGATCAACACTTGAAGGAGTAACAACAGGTAATTCCTCATCTGCATATAGAGTGGGAACGATATCAGATGATAAAACACACACGCTGCATTTCGCCCCCTGGGGGAAAGAACAAAAATAATGCAGTTCGCTTACCTTCGGTTTCAGAATAAACTTCCTGTGGCTGCTCATATACATCTTCGCTGAGCGTCAAGTGCTCCACCCCGGTAATATCATCGTCAAGCGGCGCTTGATTGCTCATGTCCTGAGAGAGTCTTGGTTGTTCCTCTTCAGAATCAATCGAAACTGTCTCCGCTGCGACTTTGGTTGTATCGGCTGGGAAAGCCAGATTGCCAACAGATTGCTCGGGGGCGCGAGGAACGACACAAAATTTCTCAGTCACCTCATCGCCAACCAACAAAATAGTAGGCCCAACAACACCATCCATGCCAGCGGATGTCCCGGCATCGTCAAATCCGACTCTAGGAGTTCCTTCTGTCTCTTCTGCAACTTCAACTGTAACACCAGGAGCTCCTTCTTTCTCTTCATGCTTATCACAATCCAGGATATCCTCCCTTCCTTCTCTCTCTTGTGCCTTATCAGCCTCAACAGGACACTCCCCTCCTTCTCTACCTTCTGCCTTATCAACCTCCGCATCAGGCTCCTCCCCTCCTCTCCCTTCCACATTATCATCCCCAATGTTGCGCTCCGCTTGGATTTCAACATTTAATCCGCAGTTCTGATGAGTTAAAAAATAAAACACATTACACAAAAAAGATAGAATGCAGTTCACTAATAAAACGGACCATGAAGCTCCCATGAAAAATAAAAAATAAAGCACAAAAATGCAAAAATTCTCTATACTCACCAGGGAAGCGTCGTCGCCTTCCATCTCTTTACACTTGTCAGCCTCCTCGTCCTTGCCAGCGTCACCCTTTGCCTCCTTCCCATGTATATCCACATTTGATTCGGCATCCTAAAAAACATTAAAACATAAATAAAACTATTATCCAAATCTGTAGTTCTACAACTAAAAAACCAACACCAGGTCATGCAGTCCACTGCTAAAAAAAGATGATGCTTCTTCTCTAAACAACAACTGCAGTGCACTACCACTACTGGTGCACGAAATACAAAAAAAAAAGTTAAAAACTGCAGTTCGCTGCCACTGTTGGTGCAAAAATATGATTGTTTGTTTTGGACACTACAAAAAATCAAACAATGAAGTTCACTGTAACAAAAAAAGGAAGAAATCAAACCTTGTCGATGACAACTTCGTTAATAGGATTGTCTTTGGCAGCTTCGTCAACAGGGGATAACGGCCTGCCAAACAAATAATCAGAATCAACACCATCGTGGTCCTGGTGGTCATCATCACGACAAGCGTTAGCCTTGGAAGATTCTCCAACACACTGCGAAAAGAACAAAAGGATGCGAAAAACAAATAGTCAATGCCACAAACACACAGAAAAAATAGATAACAAAATATGGGTAAAAAAACTGTTCACATATGGAAAAAAGACATACATCCACATCTGCGGGGTCGGGCAAAGAAGGCCGGACAACATCTTCATGCCTGTTCATTTCCTTCACAATTGCATCCGCTTCCTGCTCATATGTAGCACACCTATCATCCTGAGACTGCTTAAACTGAACGAATGAAGATCTGATATTCGTTACAGTCTGCTTAAGGAATTCAAGCTGCCCACGGTCAAAGTTATGAGCGGCCTCGATTTCTGCTTCAGAAGGGCCATTGCCTTCAGGAAACAACCGGCAATATTCCTCATCCTGGAACCGGATGTTGGGAAACCACTAGTTATATTGATGACCCTATCGAGAAGCTCATCGACCTGAACAAATTTATTACGATCAGCAGAAGCATGGCCAGAAAAACCTCCAGCAGCCGCCCTAGCAAAACCACGACCCCGTCGAATTGGAGCCGCCCTAGCAAGAGGCTCACAAAACATTTCAGGCGCTTCGGCAACTGCAGTCCGCTTGTACACAATGTCCGCTTCCGCCTTCCACTGAAAAAATTAACAAAAAAAAGAGATGCAGTTCACAAAAAAAGTACATAAGAGGTTCACATTTAGCATGCGCGAAAAAAAAGGAATAAAAACAAAAACAAAGGATGGTTATGCACTCACCGGCAGCTTGCCAAACTTGTAAGAGTCCAGGTGTATCTTTCCCCTGACAATGATGTCGGCGTTGTGAATCTTCTTCAACTGCACATGGGATAGTATTGCGGCGCGTGGAGTGCGTTTATCCATCACAGATACTTTTCGAAGATTCAACGAATCCAGGTACATGAACAGGGGCACGATGGTGCAACCCTCAGCGCAGTTTTGCTTGCTCCCTTTAGAATTCCACTTATACACAGCGGCCTGCAGCTCGTCGACAACAAGCTGACAAAAGTCCATGCTAGCCATAGATGCAATATCCAAGTTTTCAACCATAGCAGCTACCCTGGACAACCGAGTTGCGGGGCTGGGACACAACAAGCACTGGAAAACAATGAGAAAAAAAACCTTCACCGTCTTATTAACCTTCGCAGGGTCCGCAGCCAGCGTGCGAAGTAAGATAAGCAGGTCCTTCGCATCTATGCTACGAGAACGGTTGAAACCGAGTTCATCCTTCAGATTAGTCAGCGAATCATCATGGCCGCTGGCAGTAGGCCTGGGAGCAGTGTGAGAACCCATAGGGAAGTCAAAAATGTGAGGGACAGCCTCACGATTGATTTCCATAACCTTGTTTGGCCCGCAGTCCAATCTCATCGTGTCAGGGTCGATCTTTCCCATCAGCTTGCACATCAAAACACGAGAAACATTCTTCTCTAATTTCAGGTCAAAGACAATGCCAAAACCTGCTTGCCGCACTAAAGTTCTATGCGCCTCACCCAGCAAAGCGACAGCTTTGATTACATTTGGAATGGACAGCCGAACAGTCTTGTTGAAACACCATTCATGCGCAACATCATCTTCAGACCTCTTCCTCTTCGTACTCTTAGCAGTCTACAAAAAAAGGATAAAAATGCAGTTCACATCAGCAAACTCATGCAAAAACAACTTAAAAAAACAGAAGAAAAAGTAAATAAACAGCGTATACCTTACTAACATCGACATCCTCCTCATCAGAATCACTGTCCAGAGCTTCTTCAGCTGCATTTTCCCGCGCAAGCTTAGATCGACGCTCAGAATCAACACCAGAGTGATCGTCCGCGCGTCTCCGCTTTCCATGAATCCCACCCACATCAACCTCGGCGTAATTAGGTCTCTTTGAGTAATCAACACGCGGGCTCCGGCGTGGAGAACTTAAACCTTGCTCTGCAACAGTGTTGAGTTTCCTCTTCACAGGATTCTTTGCGGGGGCAAATTTAGCCGACTTCTTTGAATCTGCAATCCTCCTTCCTATCTCCTTACCCTCCCCTAACTTTACTTGCTTCGCCCTATGAGCCTTCACGAAAGTATTACCGAGCGCAATAGCTTTCTGCCTTCTCCTCTCAACATCAGCTGCAATCTGATCAGGGACCATCCAATCCTGTGTAACTGGCTATGTGCCATCAACAGATTGCGACTGGGTTTCACTCAATTCAGGTGGAATGTTGCCCTGATCAGATGTACCGCCACCGACAACATCGGCTATGAAATAACGTGTAATCAAATAGTTAACACCACCACCCCCTGACCCACCAGGAGATAAAACTGTGGGTGAGAAAAAAAACATAAGAAAAGATATGTGTGTGAGAGGAAGACCTAAACTTAATGCAGCTCATATCAACTTGGAAAACACAAAAAATGTTGAAATGCAGTGCACTTTTCCAGCAGTTTATGTTTAACAATTAAAAACATAACAGTAAACCTAAAAATGCAGTTCATGTCGCTTGAATATCATATTCACGCGTGTCTGAAAGTGGACATTGGTAAAGGGATGTATGATGCAGTGCACTAATTCGTTCAAGTGACCAATTGACCGCATATTAAAAAAAGAAGTGCGCTTAGATATACAAAACAAAACAAATTCATGCAGTTCTGTGAGAGGCAAAAACTAAAACTTAATGCAGCTCATATCAATTTCGCAAAACCGCATAGTGGATAGACAAAAAAAAATACAAAGCAGTGTCCAAAATGCAGTGCTCTTTTAGCAGTTTATGTTTAACAAAAAAAACATAACAACTAACTTAATGTCCTTCCAAAAAAGTAAAAACAATTAACTTGAGGCAGTTCATATCAGTTTGCCACACGTCTGAAAAAAATGGGCCTTGCTAAAAAGGAATCTAAGATGCAGTGCACTATTTCATTCAACAAGGAAGTAAATTGACCCTGAATGAAAAATGCAGTTCACTTTGATATAGTTACCAGATGGGGAAGCCGTTCTAACAGGTGATGCATCAATTGGGGAGGAAGAAGCCATGTTGTGCCTCCAATCAGCAAGGGATAATAACTAAACCCTAGACAGCAAACCCCAAAAGCAGACAGAGAAAAACTTTCAATCCATAGGGCGTTGCAATTTCAAGCATACAAAACAACCTTAAGAAGAGAATGCTGGCTCGAAAAATAACCCTATCACAAGATCTGGAACGGATTGGGGGCGATTTGGGGCTCACCGTGGGACGAAGTGACGGCCGGACGAGGCGGGTGCGGACGGCCACGGCGGAGGAAGCGCCCTACGGACGGCGGCGGCTGCGGGCGTCATCGCTCTCCACCACGAGAGAGCCCCTACGGACGGCGGCGGCTGCGGGTGGCGTTGCTCTCCACCACGAGAGCACGAGGGCGGGGGGATTTCTATGCGGGCACGGGGGAGAGGGAAGCGGAAGGGGGCAAGGGGGCTGCAAGAGAGACTTAATGAATAAAAGGCCGACCGACAGGCCCACAGGTCATAGACAAAAAATAAAAAAACGTCTCGGTGTTGTAACACGATGCAGTTCGCTTACGGAAAACCAACTCGGCTTCTGAAGCGTTGCAGTTCGCTTAGGGAAAACGATTCCGCTTCTGAAGCGATGCAGTTCGCTTACGGGGAACGATTCGGTTCGCATGCCCTAAAATAAATGCGCCCACTATCGCCCGAAGCGCCGCGCCCCCGCTCCCCTATCCGGCCGGTTGCACGCCGCGCGAAGGCCACGATCATCACGAACCCACGATCGCCAACACGGTTGGGAGACGAGATCGTGGCCTCGGCAGAAGTTGCTGCCGCTCCGATTTAAATTCCGCGCTCCATCAACCAGACCGTCCACACAAACACACGACGATCCCCCTTCCTCCTCCTCTTCCTCCTCTTTGCAGCAATGGGGTTCACCAGGACCTACGACGACGTGCTTGCGCACGGGAACACGAAGCTGAAGGTGATCTACACCATCGACGTTGCCGCCATGGAGACGTACGTCGAAGAGTTCAAGACAGTTCTCTAGCGGCGCCGCCAGAAGATCGTCGACATCGACGTGGAGTACACACCCAACAAGAGCAGAGCGGCCCTGGTTCAACTATCCATCGGCAAGTACCACCGAGTGCTTCTTTTCCACGTATGTGGTACATTGGGCGAGAGATGCATCCCCTTCGACAGGTTCCTCGGCGACCCAAGGTAAGCAATTCTCTCTGCCGAGTACGTGTTGCAGTTCTATATGCCTATGTATGCAGTTCCGAAAGGTATAACTTGCGGTTCACTTTCCTTAGGTTCGAGTTCGCTGGCTTCGCCATCGAGCAGGACAAGGAGAAGCTCTCACGCTGCAACCTCCACATCCCCAACTTCGTCGACATCCAGACGAACTGGAGGGTGCCTGATGGAACGAAGCCACTGGACTCGCTTGGCGATGTAGCTGCTGCCATCATCGACGACGAGTACGCAGACATGAAGATGAAGATGTCAGACCACGACCACAGCCTGTGGACTTCGATTCTCAACACCAGGCACATCGAGTATGCTGCCAAGGACGCCTACACTGCATTCAAGGTATGGAACCGAATCACCACAATGAAGAAAGGCCTCGGGTGCGCTGAAACAGAGAAGACCAGGAAGCGCTCGAGGTCATCCTGGAGGGTGGGGGGCAAGGGGGGATCAACTTCCACCTCCAACTCCAACCGGTGGAACTGGTGAAGCAGGCCAGATGCTGAAAGCCAAGGATTCATGTCGCAAGTACTCGATTAGTTTCCCTCTGCGTATGTAGATTAGTTTGCTTTCGTTGTAGTTTGCTTTGGTACAATGTTTGCTTATGTTGCGTTAGTTTGCTTGATGATGTACTTTGTTAATTATGAGCGCAGAACCTTGGTTTCTATCTATCAACGATATGCAGTTCTCAGTAGTCTGTTTTCAGCATGTATATTGCTTCAAACTGCTGCTGTAGCTAGGATACACATAAAAAACAAACTATCAGAGCAGTTCGCATAGAGTATTCTTTCACAAAACTGCTGCTATTAAGAAGGTTGATGCAGTCCTCTTTTATTAAAAAAACTCTAGTTCCGTATGTGGGTTAAAAAAAGAAAAGCTCGGTGGGGGTTTCCAGTATGTATGTTCTTCAACTGCTGCTGCTGATAGGATGCACATGAAAAACTATATGTCAAAAGCAGTTCACTTATACTCAGAATTCTTATAAGAAAATACACTAGAAGCCACACAAAAAATGTCAAATTATTACAACAAAAATGTCTCATGCTGCTGCTGCTCAAGCAAGACTGATCTAAAGCAAATTTAACTTGATTTCCAAACACTTTGCATGCCTATAAAACATAGCCATCACAACATCCCTAGCCTGAAGACCAGCTTCCTCCACAAATTCCTTCCAGCCATCTTTGAGAACCAAACAATCATCAGAGCCAACAGAATACATAACATCAACATCATGATATCCATTCTTGCTGACCAAGACCAAATTAACACAGCTTTCTGTTACCCTGACTAGACCAGAAGGGAATTTCTGCAAGCAAAACAACAAGAACAGAAAAAATAAGAACAAATAAGAAAAAGATTACAATCTTTCAGAAACTAAATTGCTGCTACAATCTTCATAAAAAAATATTGATGTCAACACATAATAATATTGACTAGACAAAATTGCTGCTGCTCCTACAATGTTCATAATAAAACTACTATGTGAAAAGCAGTTCACTTATACTTAGTGAAAAAATGTTTCTTCAGAAACTAATACTCCTACAAAAATTCAGATAGTGTTAACTACAAACAACACATGAAAAAGAATATGCGAGAAATACATACCCATGAATCACTGACATCATCCTCAGTCATCTGATGGACGAATGGAGCCCGAAATCCAATACCTGGCGAATAGAGAAGGGAACAGAGCGCGCTGTGCCGCTGCCTCTGGTTCAGAACCAAACCTTCAGAAAAAACGCATGTCTCCATCATGGGCTCCAAACTTGCCAGGCAGCCGCACACGCAATCCATTGCCAGGCGAAAAACAGATCTGGTTGGGAGAAAAACAGATCGAGGAAGAGTGGCGCTGCCAGGGATAAGGTGAGATGGGAGCCGCCAGGGATAAGGTGGGAGGGGAGCCAATTGACCCACCAATATATATATATATATGTAAAGACACAACACACAAAAAAACGACAAATAAAGAAGTGCGGTTACATAAGAATGTGCATTTCGCATTGCATATTACTGCAGTCCACCGCGCTTGACCAAGCAAAAAAACTTATCAAACTAGTCCCCCACACCCCTGTGGCTGTAATGCAGTTCATACAGGCTCGCATTGCATATTAATGCAGTTCGCCGCACTACAAAAATTCACCGCGCATTGCATATTACTGCAGTTCATCGCGCATTGCATATTACTGCAGTCCACCGCTCTTGACCACGATTCACAGACGAAAAACACAGCCTGCAATGCAGTTCTAACAACTATATAATGCAAAAAAATCTCAAAAAACATCTTTGAGAAACGACCAGAGCCAGTGGCGCCCGCAAAAAACATGGACAAAAAAGTTAAATTCTTCAAAATTAACAACTTAATCCGCTCCAATTCATACGGATAGATCAAAGGCAGCACGTAATTGCCGAAAACAACAGAATATTACATACAAAATGCAACAATTTCGATCCGGACGGGGAAGGACAGAGAACAGATGTTTTTCTGCTAGAACGGAGAGATACTCGACCATATAGTTGCAAATAAGACCATGTAGTCGAGGCTTTTTGTGAGCTGCCAGGCTCCAAATTCGAGGCTTTTTGTGAGCTGCCAGGCTCTAGGATTTTTGTGAGCTGCTAGGCTCTAAATTCGAGGCTTTTGCGAGCTGCCAGGCTCCAATTCAGGGCTTTTTGCGAGCT
>LR738715.1:573404048-573441224 GCA_902687465.1 Secale cereale | reverse complement strand
CAGGCTCTAGGCTTTTTGTGAGCTGCCAGGCTCTAGGCTTTTTGCGAGCTGCCAGGCTCCATAGGCTTTTTGCGAGCTGCCAGGCTCCATAGGCTTTTTGCGAGCTGCCAGGCTCCATAGGCTTTTTACGAGCTGCCAGGCTCCATATTTGACGTTTTCATCGATGACACACCACCCAATGTTTCAAAACCTCTGAGGGATCTTGTCTTTAGGTGATCATTCGATGATTGTCATTGGCTGATTCCTTGATGTATCAAGGGCGCTAGTTTAGGAGGCCATGGTAAGTTTTCAGAGAAAGCTCCCATGTGATACTCCTTTGGAGAAAAACACACCTGACTCCCTGATGTTATCAGGGGCGCCGGTTTAGAAGGTCATGGTGAGTTTTCAGCGAAACTCCCATATGATACTCTTTTCGAAGAAGATGGCTGATTCCCCGGTTTACTGGGGGCGTCGGTTTATTTATTAATCATAATATATATATGGTACATAAAGCGGAGCCAATGGCTCAAGTCTAGCAAGGTCGCAGAAGAGCGATGTTCCATGGCCGCTTCGTCTCTTCCTCTACTGTACGTGAGTCTTTATGCTCTCGAACGTCGACCAGGTAGTATGAACCGTTGTGTAGGTTCTTGCTCACCACAAAGGGTCCTTCCGAAGGTGGGGATAACTTATGCATATCTGTCTGGTCTTGGATGAGCCGCAGCACCAGATCCCCCTCCTGGAACGTCCTGGTCTTAACCCAGCGGCTGTGGTACCGGCGCAGGTCTTGTTGATAAATTGCTGATCGCGCTACTGCCGTGTCCCATTCCTCATCGAGCCGGTCCAAGCTGTCTTGTCTTGCTTGCTCATTATCTGCTTCAACATAAGCTGCCACCCGTGGTGAGTCGTGCCGGATGTCACTAGGGAGAACCGCTTCAGCACCATATACCATGAAGAAGGGCGTATAACCTATAGACCTATTAGGTGTAGTGTTGATGCTCCAAAGGACAGAAGGTAACTCCTCTACCCAGCAACCCGGTGTTCTTTTCAAAGGAACCATAAGCCGGGGCTTGATGCCTCTCAAGATCTCTTGGTTGGCCCTCTCAGCTTGGCCATTGGACTGAGGGTGAGCTACTGATGATACATCCAGGCGAATATGTTCCCTTTGGCAAAACTCTTCCATCTCTCCTTTAGATAGGTTGGTGCCATTATCAGTAATGATGCTGTGTGGAAAGCCAAACCAGAAAATTACCTTTTTGATGAACTTAACCGTTGTTGCCGCATCACACTTACTGACACGCTCTGCCTCAATCCACTTTGTAAACTTATCCACTGCTACCAACAGGTGGGTTTTCTGATCTTGGGATCTTTTAAAGGGTCCAACCATATCAAGCCCCCAAGTTGCAAACGGCCAAGTAATTGGAATCATCCGTAACTCCTGTGCCGGCACATGAGCACGCCGTGAAAACTTCTGGCAAGCATCACATTTTTTGACTAGGTCCTCTGCATCAGCATGAGCCGTTAACCAGTAGAACCCATGACGAAAAGTGTTAGCTACCAATGACCTTGAACCGGCGTGATGACCACAATCTCCGTCGTGTATCTCTCGAAGAATATCACAGCCTTCTTCTGATGATACGCATCGCTGAAATGCCCCAGAGACACTGCGGTGATGAAGTTCTCCATTGACGATGGTCATAGATTTGGACCGCCGGATTATCTGCCGAGCCTCAACCTCATCCTCTGGCAACTCACCTCGGCTCAGGTATGCCAATTAAGGGAGTGTACAATCCGGAATAACGCGGAGTGCTGCAACTAGCTGTGCTTCCGGATCAGGAACAACTAAATCCTCCTCTGACGGTATCTGTACCGACGGACTATGCAATTCATCCAAGAAGGTATTTGGTGGAACCGGTTTACGCTGAGAGCCCAGCCGGCTTAATGCATCGGCCGCTTTGTTTTTCCGCCGGTCTATGTGGTCCACCTGATATCCTTTGAAGTACCCTGCAACCACTTCAAGTTCTTGCCGGTAAGCTGCCATGAGCAGATCTTTAGAGTCCCACTTGCCAGACACCTGTTGTGCCACTAGATCTGAGTCACCAAAGCACTTGACCCGACTCAAGTTCATCTCCTTGGCCATCCGTAAACTGTGGAGGAGAGCTTCATACTCAGCAGCATTGTTAGTGCAAGGGAACATTAATCGAAGGACATAACAGAACTTGTCACCTCGTGGGGAAGTTAACACGACTCCAGCCCCCAAGCCATCTAATTGTCTTGAACCGTCAAAGTGAATAGTCCAGTATGTATGGTCCGGCTTCTCCTCTGGTGCTTGCAATTCTGTCCAATTATTGATGAAATCTACCAGTGCTTGGGATTTTATAGCAGTACGGGGTACATACTTCAATCCGTGTGGGCTAAGCTCAATGGCCCATTTCGCCACTCTGACAGTGGCTTGTCTGTTCTGGATTATATCTCCCAATGGAGCTGAGCTGACAACAGTAATTGGGTGGCCCTGGAAATAATGCTTCAACTTCCGGTTTGCCATGAATACGCCGTATACCAACTTCTGCCAGTGTGGATACCTTTGTTTTGACTCAATGAGGACCTCACTGATGTAGTAAACCGGACGCTGAACCGGATATTCCTTGCATGCTTCCTTGCGTTCCACCACAATTGCTACGCTAACTGCGCGGGCATTGGCGGCCACGTACAACAACAACGGCTCCTTGTCAACCGGGGCAGCAAGAACTGGCGGTTCTGCTAATTGCCGCTTCAAATCCTCGAACGCAGCATTTGCCGCATCGCTCCATACAAACCGATCCGTCTTTTTCAGCATCTGATAGAACGGGATCGCCTTCTCTCCCAAACGGCTGATGAATCGGCTCAACGCTGCAATACGGCCTGCTACGCGTTGAACATCGTTGATACAAGTCGCTTTAGCCAAGGATGTGATTGCCTTGATTTTCTCCGGATTAGCCTCAATCCCTCTGTTTGACACTAAGAATCCGAGGAGCTTGCCTGCTGGCACACCGAAAACACACTTCTCCGGATTAAGCATCATCTTGTAAACCCGGAGGTTATCAAAGGTTTCTTTCAAGTCGTCTATCAGCGTCTCCTCCTTCCTGGATTTCACTACAATGTCATCAACATAAGCATGGACATTTTTTCCAATCTGCCCCGTGAAGTAGTTCTACACACAACGCTGATAAGTTGCTTGGGCACTCTTGAGCCCAAAAGGCATGGATACATAGCAGAAGGCTCCAAAAGGAGTTATGAAAGCCGTCTTCTCCTGGTCCTTAACTGCCATCTTTATCTGATGATAACCTGAATATGCATCCAAAAAACTTAGCCGCTCACATCCTGCTGTAGCATCAATAATCTGATCAATACGGGGGAGAGCAAAAGGATCAGTTGGGCAAGCCTTGTTTAAGTCTGTGTAATCAACACACATCCTCCAGGTTCCGTTTTTCTTTAGCACCAGCACCGGATTAGCCAACCACTCTGGATGAAACACCTCAACTATGAATCCTGCGGCCAAAAGCCTGGCCACTTCTTCACCTATCGCCTTGCGCCTCTCTTCATTGAAACGGCGCAAATACTGCTTGACCGGTTTAAACTTCGGATCAATATTAAGACTGTGCTAAGCAAGTTCCCTCGGTATAACTGGCATGTCAGAAGGCTTCCATGCAAAGATATCCCGGTTCTCACGGATGAACTCGATGAGCGCGCCTTCCTATTTAGGGTCTAGGTTAGCGCTGATAATGAACTGTTTGGATGAATCGCCCGGAACAAAGTCAACTTGCTTGGTCTCCTCCGCCGATTTAAACTTTAACGCCGGATCATGCTCTATAGTTGGCTTCTTTAACGGGGAAATATCCGCCAGATCAACATTGTCTTTGTAGAATTTCAGTTCCTCCGTAGCACAAACTGCCTCAGCGTATGCTGCGTCTCCTTCCTCGCATTCCAATGCAATCTTGCAGCTTCCGTGAACCGTTATGGTTCCCTTATGACCCGACATCTTGAGCTGCAGATAAACATAACACGGTCTAGCCATGAACTTGGCGTAAACCGGTCTCCCAAACAGAGCATGATATGGGCTCCTGATCTTTACGACCTCGAAGGTCACTGTCTCTGATCTAGAATCCTGCTCATCCCCAAAGGTAACTTCCAGATCAATTTTCCCAACTGGGTAAGCCGATTTACCGGGCACCACTCCATGGAATACTATGTTGGACTGCCGGAGCTTCTTATCTGTCAACCCCATACGTCGGAAAGTCTCATAATATAAGATGTTGATGCTGCTGCCGCCGTCCATAAGTACCTTTGTGAACTTGTAGCCACCCACCTGTGGTGCCACCACTATCGCTAACTGACCCGGATTATCAACCCGTGGCGGGTGATCCTCTCTGCTCCACACAATGGGTTGCTCAGACCAACGTAAAAACGTGGTATCGCCGGTTCAACTGCGTGTATTGCCCGCTTCAGCATATTTTGATCTCGTTTGCACAAACTTGTGGTGAAAACATGATACTGCCCACTGCTTAGCTCTTTCGGATTATTCTGATATCCGGATTGCTGCTGCTGCTGACGCTGCTGATTGCCTTGGTTGTTGTAACCACCCTGACCATGCTGCTGGTTATGTTGATGCTGACTGTTGCCGTTGTAGTTATTGTTACCACCGTGATATCCTGATCCGGATCCTTTACCTTGGTAACCTGGACCCTGAAAACCGGAACTTGACCCACCGCCGGGGGTCCGTGGTTATATCTGGCCTGTTTCATGACCTCCTGAATGATACGGCAGTCCTTCCAGAGATGATTAGCCGGGTTTCCCTCCGTACTGTGTCTTGGGCAAGGCACACTTAGCTGTTGATCTAGATTGAAGGATAGCCCCTCGCCGTGCGGGGGCGGTTTACCCTTGCGGCGCTGCCCGTTTCCCTAAACGTTGGTATTGGCCACAAAGTCTAAGCCGCCCTCCGCTTTTCGCTTGCCATTGTAACCTGTACCTGCCGGATTGGCTTGCGCCGGTTTACCAGCTTTGTTCGCCTTCCCAGACTTGTCTCCGTCTGCCTCTGGGTACTTGGTGTTATCAGAGTCCCCATACTTCACCAAAGCGCTCATGGGCGTTCCCATGTCATTGCAATCGCGCTTGAGTCGTCCTAACTTCAGCTTTAAAGACTCGAACCGGCAATTGTTTTCCAGTGTCACTATCGCCGTACTGGGGTTGATACTATTGGAAGAGTGCAGGATCTCTGATACTCGCCGCACCCAACTGCTTGTGGTCTCCTGCTCTCCTTGAACACATGCTGCTAAGTCCACCACCGACATAGGCTGTTTGCACGTGTCTTTGAAATTATTGATAAACCGGCGACGCAACTCACCCCATGATCTGATGGAGTTAGGCGGCAGGCCCTTTAACCATGTCCGGGCTGTACCCTCAAGCATCATGGTAAAATATTTGGCACACGCCGCTTCATCCACATCAAGCATCTCCATAGCCATCTCATAACTTTCAACCCACGCCTCTGGAGCCAGATCCGCCGTGTAGTTGGGTACCTTGCACGGGCCTTTGAAGTCTTTGGGTAATTTCACGCTTCGTAAAGCGGGGATGAGACACTGTACTCCAAAGGAACTAACCGTGACTCCCGTTTCTGCGGTGGTGGGGTGAACCGGCGTCGCTTGACGGGTGTCCTCGCAGGCAGTATGTCTAGCCTGATTTATCGCCTCTTGGGCATGTGCTTCTGCTCCTGCCGGATTATCCTGCCTGTGACGGTGACGTCTCCGCTCGCTGCTAGACACAGCCGGTTCATCCCAGTGCCTTGTGTAACTCCGGCTCGGGCGGGGGGTTGAATGAATCCTCTCTCGGCTGTAAGAATACGCCTGCTGCTGTGTCAGCGTCGTGTCCAACAATTCCTTAGCCCGTCGTGCCTCCATCACTACGGGGGGTGTCCCCTTAATGGGTAAAGCGGCCAGTCGTGAAGCGGCGGCGACAATGTTGTCCAACGGGTTGGAATAATGGCCGGGAGGGGTGCGTACGTGTGGCGTTGGCACCACTTGGTGGTTCCGCTCTGTTGCCGGTGGCTGAACTGACATGCCTATCCCCGGAGCCCTCCCCGGGCTTACCTCCGGGCGGTTACTGGCTCCCGCTCCTGGTGTGCCAAAGAGATTCCTCGCCTCATAAACCGGTGGTAGAAGAGTTTGCTGTCTTCTGTACATTACCTCATGTGCAGAATTCTGATCCAACCTGAGCCGGAAAGCTTGGGAGTCTAGCTCTGCTTGCCTTGTAGCCATCCTGGCTTTCTCCGCATCCAGATCCCGTTTAGCTTGCTCAATTCGGCCCTTCAGCTGAAGGATATCCGCATCATGTTGCGCCTTGTCGGCAGGGGCCACTTCTGCTGTTGCGAGCGCCGTCAAATTTTCGACCAAGGCGGATAGGACGTCAGAGGGCGATGGGGTTTGGTTGCCTGCCCCGGCGCCCGCTGCCTCTGAAGTGAACGCCCCGGTCATCGAGGGCTGCTGCGTAGACTGTGATCCGGCCATGAAAACAGCAACCCTGTTCGACGGATCAGAGGGGCCCGGAATACTATCACCATCGGACACGCCCTCTGACCGGACATTCTGCAACAGATACAAAGATTCGATCTCTCCGGATGAAGATTTATCGTCAGAATAGACAACTGTCTCGCAACCAGAATCCGATCCGTCCTCGGCCTGCACTCCATGCACTGTTCCCATGAAAACATGCTTCACGGCGGGCTGAATCTGGGCTGATCTCGCACGCTGAGCCGGCTCGACGATGTTGGGGAAGATGTCCGACTCAGGTCCCGGTTCGCTGATCTTGCCGATGAAGACGTGGATGCCGCCGAAGGGGACCCGGTACCCGTATTCGATTGAATCGGCCTCGGGGCCCCGGCCTACATCGTCGATGTAGATCTGGCCGCGACGACTCTTGGTCATCCGGCCAACCGCGTAACCCCTGAGTCCTTCAAAAATGCCCTTCAAGAACTCGAAACCATCGTGCGATAGCCCCACGGTGGGCGCCAACTGTCGTGGAATTAGCATGGCAGATGTCCGGTTTAGCGGACTTAGGTGTGAGGCCATCGCACGGGTTACCTTGAAGAGGTTAAAGCGGACAGAGGACACAGGGAGTTTATACTAGTTCGGCCCCTTCGATGAAGGTAAAAGCCTACGTCTAGTTTCGTGTGGTATTGCTTGTGCGTCGATGACCAGGGAGCGAATCCGCTTGCCTATGTCTCGAGCTGTTGTTTCTTGTCCCTGAAGTCCCTTTATATAGGAGGCAACGCCCGGTCCGGTTTACAGAGTCCCGAGGCCGGCTCATAAACGTGTCTGCCTCGGTCTCTACTCTTTCTATCTTACATTCCAAGTTACATGGTACGACGGTTTATAGACCGTGGGCCTTACACATGGGCCCTAAGCCTCTACGGGCTACGCCCTTTTACATATCTTACTGGGCTTGTAATAATACAACCTTGTCAGTGGAATCCGGATCTTCCTGGTCGGTTTATACCTGCTAGTAATATCCCTGACTGGCACCACTAGTGGAATCACGGCACCTTGCATTGTGTGAGGGCGTGAGGATAATACGGTGGCCCTAGTGGCTTCTTTGGGAGCATTGTGCCTCCACACCGCTCCAACGGAGATGTACTTCCTCTCAAAGGGAAGGAACTTCGGTAACACATCCTCGTCTTCACCGGCTCCACTTGTGGTTATTTCTTTCCTTTACTTGTGCAAGCTTTCCTTGTGTATCTTAGGTAGCTTGCTTGTGAGGTTGTTATCTTTGCTTCCTATAAGTTGTCATCATAGTTGCATATCTAGACAACTTACTTTGTTGCTTAATTTAAATTGGTTAAGGAAAGCTAAAATTGTTAGTTGCCTATTGATACGTCCAAAACGTATCTATAATTTCTGCTTGCTCCATGCCTCTTTTGGGTGATATTGCTATGATATTTATACACTTCCATACACTTTTGATCATATTTGGACTAACCTATTAACTCAGTGCACCCCAGTGCCAGTTTCTGTTTTTTGCTGTTTCTGTATTTCAGGTTTTCCCATTACGAAAACTGCCAGAAAAATCCCGGAAAAATTATATAAAAAATCAGCGTTCCAGAAGCTTCCCGGTAGCCAAAGTACAGCCGGAGGGGGGCCACCAGGGCTCCAGGCGCCCTGGTGGTGCGGCCCCCCTCCTGGCCGCGCCGGGGGGGGCGCCTGGGCCCCCCAGGCCTCCGCTGATGCCCCCCTTTGGCATATATTTATATCGTGTCCCGAAACCCTCGAGACGGGAACCCTTTTTCGCGATCTCATCTCTGTTCCGCCGCCGCCGCTCTTCCAAGATCGGGAGCGCCAGGAGAACTCTTCCCGGCACCCTGCCGGAGGGGAGGATCACCACCGGGAGCATCTCCACCACCATGGACGCCTCCCGGATGAGTTGTGAGTAGTCTCCCTTGGACCATGGGTCCATGACCAGTAGCTATGTGAATATCTCCTCCCGTTCTTGTGCTTCACTAATTAGTCCTCGTGAGCTGCCCTACATGATCGAGGCACATATGTAATCCTTATGCTGTTGCTATGTTGAGTTTGCTGGGATCCGATGGATTGTGAGATTATGTTCAGATTGTGTTTGAGTAATATATTTGATAAACCTCTTTTATATTTATGTTCGTAAGTAATTCTTGCATGTTCTCCGTTGTTATTTATTGCTTTGGCCAAGTAGTAGGTAGTGACTCCAAGAGGGAACGTTATGCTTGATTGTGGGTTCATGCCCCTCGATGACTAGCTTGAGTGACAGAAACATGAGTCTAGGGGGTGTGCTGTTGCCACGAGGGGGAAAACAACGGTGCTTGTGCCCGCGGGTGCAAGGATTGTTTACTTTACGCAAAGTTCTTTTAATGCAGTTGTCTGTTGCTTTGAGTTTACACTATGGGTGGGACTCGCAACTTAATACCAGCGAGATGTTCTGGATAGATATCTCAAGGTGGATGATTAGTAGTAGATGCAGATGGATTTCGGTCTACTTGCCTTGGCGTACCGCCCATTCTTTGAACCTCTACCTTTCTTGCAACATAGTTAGCATTGGTTTGCGCACATAATTCTGTCAATTGCCCAGTTGTAATTCGTTTACCTCACATAGCTGTTTTATCGTCTTTTGGGAGAGAGACATCACTAGTGAACATCATGGGACCCCAGTCCATATTACCATCACTGATCACATCCGCTATTTACTTTACGCTTTTACTTACTATTTGCAGCATTACCTATCACTATTATCACTTGCGTTTGATCCTTTGTAAACGACAAGGCCGGAGGGATTGACAACCTCTCTGTACTCGTTGGGAGCAAAGTTATTTGTATCTGTGTGTAGGTCCACGTTGATTGCTAATATCTGGCGCCGTTAGCAGTTGACACCTTCTTGTTGAAACTGGGAGTCTCAGGGAAATTGATCCTTGGTATCTTTGCCAAGGGAAAACTTTCGCTACACTGCATCTCAAACCTTCCACTTGGGGTAACCAACGAGGGGCGAGAAGCCATCAAGCAAAGTTTTCTGGCGCCGTTGCCGGGGACTCCACTCTTCAAGATAGGGGAGTTGCACGCTATCTTTTACCTTTGCTTTTTAGTCTTGTTAGTTTACCTTTCAGTTTTTTTAGCTTTAGTATCTTTTATCGAAAATCACAAAAATAGTTATTTCATTCTTTAGTTGTCATTATGTCGGGTCCTTTTGTCTTTGGCGAGGCAGAAGTTCTCACCTTTAAACAAAGAGGCGGGGAAAGTCTAAAAGATGCTTGCTATAGAATTAATGATTCACAAAAAAGAGCCACCAAGAAGCAATCTACTACTATCCTGCTTAGAAATTTTTATGTTGGAATTACTTCTTGGAATAGGTTTATTCTAGATACTGCTATCAATGGAAATTTCCTAGAGGCCCCAGTTTGGGAGTCTCTTAGTATTATTGAAAATCTTGTTGGGAATCCCCCTGTTGTTAGCATTCAAGAGGACATCACCCTAGCTCACATTATGAAAAAACTTGAAAAGATAGAGCTAGAGATGCCAAGCATTGATAAGATAAACGAGTTGGATCGTAAGATCCAAGGGAATTTGAATAGGCTTGATAGCTCCATGCATAAAAATTTCAAAACTTTGGAGACCATCAAATCCCATGACTTGGACTCTTCTAGGATAGACAAGATTGAGGAAATCTTTGATACTTTAGGAACTACTTTCTCCTCAATCAAAACCAAAAAGGTAGAAACTTCGGCAAAGAAGGAGCCTAAGTTCGTTCATGTTCCAAAGGCTCCCCGTTCTAAAAGTAATCCATCTATTGCCAAAGGGGTTGAAACTGTAAAGACTTTGGAAGAAACACCTCTCTTTGATGAATTTATAAATGAATCTTCCCTTGACTTTTATCCTTTTCGTCTTCTCCCTAGAAGTATCTCTATGAGGTCTTTATTTGAAAGTCCTCTTAAGACTAGTTGTATTATTGAAGAGCTTTTTGATGATCTTGATGATGGTTCAATTGATACAACTTGATCTGTATGCATTATGCCTAGCTTAAAGGCATAAAAGAAAGCGCTTTTGGGAGGCAGCCCACATGAATAAAATTTTATTTTGCTTTTGCTGTGTCTTGATGTTGTTACTACAGTAGCATCATCATTGTATCTTTGCTTTTCAACTTTGTGCCAAGTATAGCCTCTGATTGCAAGAAAGTTCAAAAGTTGTGACGTGCTGTCCAGGAAACAGATTCTGTCCTTGGATAGAAAAATTCGTATAAAATCTCCAGATCATCTTTTTGGTCTGAATTGTTTCGACAGCGTGCTCTATATAATTGTCTTTTGTGCGTCTGTTCTGAGTTTTTTGATTAGAGTTGCAGAAGTGCCCCGAAAAAATCATTTACTACCTGATGTTCTGTTTTTCACAGATTCTGTCCTGTTTTGCCTTTCCTTCATTTTGCAAACCAAGAGCTTGCTTTTTCTTTGCAAAAACCTTTTGGCAATCTTGAGAAATAGTAGACCTTCAAGAATATCCTTATTTCCAGCAAGGAACAATTATTTTATTATGGGTACTAACCTTGCTAATCAGATTATGATGAGTTATGTATGAAGGGAGTTTTCAAGTGTGCGAGGGAAGATGATAAAAAGATTCAGGAGTGTCAAACGCTCAAGCTTGGGGATGCCCCCATGCACCCCCAAGAAATATTCAAGGAGACTCAAGCGTCTAAGCTTGGGGATGCCCCCGTGCATCCCCTTCTCCATCAACATTATCAGTTCATCTTTCGTTCCACTATATTTTTATCACTTCATGTGTTATGTGCTATGCTTGGAGCGTCTTGCTTTTAGTTTCCTTTTTAGTTTTCCTTAGCTTTTCATAACGAGTCGGAACTCAGCTTTCTTTATGTGGGAGAGAAAACACGCTCCACTTCTACCTAGAACATAACATAGAATTTTCATGTCTATCTTTGTTGTGTGTGTTCTTTGTCTTTCAATAGCTACTATCATGCTCAGCTCTTAGTTTTCATGCTTATCTTTTTAAAGAGCTTTTGTTTAGTTGGTTGCTTGAACTCTCTTTAGTTATCATGCTTATCTTATTAAGAGAGTTTGCTTCTGTTGCATTGGTTGATATGTCTATGATAAAGATGCTACGTGCATAATGGTGCTTAGTAGTTCATGTTTTCTTATGGTTAGTCTCAAATAGCTGGGGGGTTCCCAATGTGTTATTGGAGTACCAACATGATTTGTTTGCCTATGATGTGGTATGGTTTAGTAATATCTTCCTTCAAGAATTTATTTTGATTGACTTGGCGTATGCTCACGCATATTTAAGACTGTAAAGAAAGTCTGTCAAGCCTTGATGATCTTTTGTTTCTGAGTAGCGATATAACTTCCATGCCTGATTCAATGTTGCTTTGTCGCTCTGCATGATTATGACCGTCATTGCTCTCTTAGTTGGTCGCTCCCAGTCTTTTGCTAACCTCCACCTGTACTAAGCGGACTGACTGCTTGTGCATCCAAATTCTTTTAAACCAGTTATGCCATATGAGTCCACCATACCTTCCTACATGGTATTTACCTGCCATTCCTAACGAAGACTTTCATGTACCATCTCGAAATTATTCAAAAAGAAAAAAAATGCATTTCTGTTTTGTGCCTCTGTTTTAAGTTCATGAGGAAGTAGTAGTTAATTCATGATCTTTTTAAGCTGGACAAGCTTCACCCCGGGATTGCATGTCTAATGTGCAAACCCATAACACGAGAAGGAAGTGGCATTGAGTGCGCCCGGCTCAAAATTAATATAACAAACAAACCCTCCTTCACGCTTTGTTCATGAGAAATCAGAAAACTTTGGCAGTGATAAACAAAGGAGATTAAGAGGATGTGATCGTCCTCATTCGGGAGCCGTTCCTCGAAACTTGTCCATCTCAAGAAGTGATTGAGTTATCTGCTAGCATTCGTTGACGGAACATGCATAATCAAAAAAATAATTATTACCTCTGTTTTTAAAACCAAGAGCTCTGGTACATGTTTTGTCTTTGTTTCCGACTACGGGTTTTCAACCTTGCCAACAAAAGCCATGGTTCGAGAGTCTCCACCTTCTTTTAAAGCACCAACTACTGAGAGCATGATTGTCATTCTGAGTGTAATGTGCATTGTCCCAAAGTAGCATTGTCTTTTGCATGATTATGATATCGTTTATTCTGAAATTATTGTATCTAGTCATCACTTAAACCTTGGAGGTGCCCCTGCATTTATGTTTTGCTTCACTAAAGGGGGCAAGCGAGATATCACTTTATCATATTTGCACACCATGCTCATTACAAATCTATTTGATGTTTCAGTATCATATTGTAAAACTTTCAGTTCTTTGTGATTTTCTCATGAGGCAACTTAATTACTGCAGATTCATTGTCTCAGTAAGCTTTTGTCATATGACTATAAAGAGTCTTATATGGTTAATAGCATGTCACCACATAAATTATTCTTGTTATCATTTACCTACTCGAGGACGATCAGGAATTAAGCTTGGGGATGTTGATAGGTCCAAAACGTATCTATAATTTCTGCTTGCTCCATGCCTCTTTTGGGTGATATTGCTATGATATTTATACACTTGCATACACTTTTGATCATATTTGGACTAACCTATTAACTCAGTGCACCCCAGTGCCAGTTTCTGTTTTCTGCTGTTTCTGTATTTCAGGTTTTCCCATTACGAAAACTGCCAGAAAAATCCCGGAAAAATTATATAAAAAATCAGCGTTCCAGAAGCTTCCCGGTAGCCAAAGTACAGCCGGAGGGGGGCCACCAGGGCTCCAGGCGCCCTGGTGGCGCGGCCCCCCTCCTGGCCGCGCCGGGGGGGCGCCTGGGCCCCCCAGGCCTCCGCTGATGCCCCCCTTTGGCATATATTTATATCGTGTCCCGAAACCCTCGAGACGGGAACCCTTTTTCGTGATCTCATCTATGTTCCGCCGCCGCCGCGCTTCCAAGATCGGAAGCGCCAGGAGAACTCTTCCCGGCACCCTGCCGGAGGGGAGGATCACCACCGGGAGCCTCTCCACCACCATGGACGCCTCCCGGATGAGTTATGAGTAGTCTCCCTTGGACCATGGGTCCATGACCAGTAGCTATGTGATGTTCTCCTCCCGTTCTTGTGCTTCACTAATTAGTCCTCGTGAGCTGCCCTACATGATCGAGGCACATATGTAATCCTTATGCTGTTGCTATGTTGAGTTTGCTGGGTGTCACATCCCCAGTTCTGGTCTGCTTTGGTCCAGTTAGTCTTGTGTTGCATCATATTTAAATTTCTCTTAAACTGAAATGGGGATGACTAAACCCTAGCACCAGATGAAACCAACTAGGCTCTATTAAAATATTTTTCAATGAACCCAAAATGCCTTTGGAAAAGTTCATCATTTTTGGATTGGTTAAAGACCTCTGCCAAAAATGTTGCACATATTTCTAGGACCATTCTGGATTTTTGAGTTAATCCATATTGTATTTGAATTAGAGCATTTAAATTCTATAAATAGTTTAAATGCTCTAATAATTGTGAAACTAGTTGAGGGCTATTGAAATTAATTCAATATGTGCCCACAAATATTTTCATGAATTATGAAAATGCTCTAGCATTTTTAATAAAGCAAAACAAAAACAGAAAATAGAAAACAGAAACATAATTAGAAAAAGGAGAAGGATTACCTGGCCTTACCTGCGGCCCACTGGCCGGCCCAGCACTGTGCTGGCCTAGTGCCAGTCATCCTCTTCCTCCCGCCAAGAGGACGAGGGCGTGTGCCCGGCGCCCGCAGCCACGCGCCGGCCACCTCCAGCCTGCCTGCTTCCTCCCCGACCCCCCTGGAGGCGCCACGACACCCCTGGCACCCCCCTGGACTTCTCCCACTCTCTTCGGTGCCCCCCTCCTCTGCTCTCTCTTCCTCCCGCGTCCGAGCGGAGCTCATCGCCGCCGTTCGTCGTTGCCGCGGCCACCAGCATCCCCACGCCCGGCCAGTTAGCCCATGAGCTCCGCCTCGGCTCCGTGAAGCTCTAAGACGACGCACGCGACGCCAGGTGCCCCGATGCCACCCCATCCTCGCCGTTTTCATCGCCACGGCCGGCGATCGCCGCCGCTCGATTCGCGCCGTCGAGGACGCCCCCGAGCACGCTGGCCTTCCCTACGGATTCTCTGTGAGCTCCTGCTCCAAACCCCTCCCTTCCCCGCTTCTTTTGCACCGCGTAGCCCCGCTGCCACCGGAGCCGAAAGCTTCTCGCCGCCGGCGATGTTGCAGCCGTGGCCACCGTCGCCCAGGGCGGCAACCGAGCACACAGACGTGCTCAGCGCAACACCAGAGCCCCAAAAACCCCTCCCGTTGCGCCTCCCGTGCCCCGTATCACCGAAACCACAGAGGCCCGATTCCGGCCGCCGCCCCTGAGCTCGCCGCCGACGATTCCGGCCACCCCAGCCTCCGCCAACGCCACCGTTGGATGCGCCACTCCGTCCTCTTCCCGTAGCTGCTCCCTGCGCGCCGAAAGAACCCTCGTAGGTCAAACCCGACGCGCTCCGCCGCGTCCAGCCTCGCCGGCGGCTAAACGCCGGCGGGATGACCGTTTTGACCGGCGGGGTTGACCTCCCCCGAGTCGCTGACAAGCGGGCCCTGGGCCCTGTTAGTTTAATTTAAGTTTTGTTAAGCTTAATTAACCCTACTGACACTGACATGTGGGCCCTCCCGCCTAATTAGGTTAGCCTAACTTTCCTTTTTAAGCTTAGTACTAATCCGGTGGACCCCACATGGCAGTTTGACTTTGGTCAAGTCAACACCGACTGGACCCACCTGTCATGCACACAAACCAGCCCTTAGACACTGACCAGTGGGCCCCACTGGTCAGGTTTGACCCGAACAGCCATGTTGACCTGCTGACGTCAGCATGTGGTCATGCTGACGCAGTAAGGCCTTTTCTGGAATTTTATATAAATCTAAATGATTTATTTATTTCAGAAAATAGCCAAAACTTCTAAAAATCATATAAAATCAACCGTAGCTCAGATGAAAATAATTTATATATGAAAAATGATCAAAAAAATCCAAGGAATCTGTTTATGGCATTTTCATGCATGATTGAACAAGTTAAACCTGCTGATCAGGTCAAATCAATTAAATGGCATTTAAATAATCACATATGGAGTTTGAATTTGAACCTCTGGTTCAAACCAACTTCATTTAATTGTGTTGCTAGTTGCATTAGCTCAATCCACAGCATATTGCCATGTCATGATCATGCATAATATTGTTGCATTGCATTGATTGTGTTCTTTCTCTGTTTGTCGGTTTTGTCCCCTCTTAGTAGACGACGTTCCGACGATGAGTTCGATGACACCAATGAAGACCCAATGTTATCTTCAGAAGTGCCAGGCAAGCAAAACCCCATTGAGCATTCCAATACAATCCCACTCTCTCGCTCTTGCTCTCTTTTATTGCATTAGGACAACAACGCTTCAACTGTTACCTGCTGCGGTAGTTGAACCCCTTTCCACTACATGACCCGTCATTGCCACAGTAAATAGTTGAAACCCACTAGTATGAGTAGGAGTTGTTTGAGCCATGTTGTGCCTACTCATTCATGCTTTCTGGTTATGCCTGCTATTGCTTAGAGTTGTGTCAGGACTGATTCATCGGGGATGAATTGGAATGTGGTGAACATGTCCTACTGTTGAGAGCTAAGTGTGTGAACACGATTTGGTAAAGGTAGCGATGAGAGGCCATGTAGGAGTACATGGTGGGTTGTCTCATTGAAACCGTCCTCAGGAACTGAGTTCTGTGTTGGTTGATCCATGAAACAGCTACTACCACACATTGGGCCCTGAAATATGACCCCGCTCGACTTATTGACTGCCCATGTTCTCTGTCCAGGAGTTGCAACTAGTTTCTGGTGTTTGTAGTTTACTGGAGGTCGTGCGCAGTGCTGACCCTCGGGGTAGACTGTGACACAGCAGGTACGTGGCACGGTGTACCGGTCGCCCGTTTGGTGACGCGGGAACCCTGTACACATCGTTTGGGACAGTGAGCGACACCCCGGCCGGATCTCCCCATGGATGGAACCCAAATAGGCGATAAACCTGGACGAGAGACTTGTGTGGTTGGTTAGGTCGTGGTCTACACCCACGTCGGTTTTCGCTTGAAGTCTGCCGAGCACATGTCGTGTGCAGACGCTAAGTGGTGGAAACATGTGTGAAGAAGTACACCCCTGCAGGGTTATATATAATCTATTCGAATAGCCGTGTCCGCGGAAATGGACTTCTGGGTTGCCTATTACAGTTCATAGACAAGTGAAAGTGGATACTCTAAAACGCGCAAGATAAGCGTGAGTGCTATGGATGGCCTTCTCGTAGGGAGACGGGAGCGGATCCATAGTGGTGTATTGATTGGTGAATATGTGGACTCGTGTGCGCCACCTCAAAAGAGTTACTTGCAGTCGTAGTTTAGGATAGCCACCGAGTCAAAGCTAGCTTGCTGCAGTCAAACTCCACCACCCCTTTGTTGATACTGATGCATATGTAGATAGATCTGATGTAAGTCTTGCTGAGTACCTTTGTACTCACGTTTGCTTAATTTATGTTTTTGTAGAGAGACTTCAGTCTCGCTAGTGGTTCCGCGTGGACTTCGACGTTTAGCTTGTTACCTCAGCTACGATCTTGTACCCTTGGGAGGGTCTGGTAGATAGTCAGGCTTCTCAGCCATTTTCATTTGTAGATGTCTGTATTCAGACATGTAATGCTTCCGTTGCCTGTATGCTCTGTATGTTGGGTCATGTGACCTCTGTTTGTAATAAATGCTATGATGGCTCTTCTGGGCCTTTATCTATATGAGTTGTTGAGTTATGTTGTGATGCCATGTTTTACAGCACATACTTGCATGTTATGCGTACGTGTAATGTGTATTGCTATGTGTGGGATCCGACACCTAGTTGTTTACCTTTGGTAGCCTATCTTACAGGGAAATGTCTCCTAGTGCTTCCACTGAGCCTTGGTAGCTTGCTACTGCTCCGGAACACTTAGGCTGGCCGGCATGTGTCCTTCTTCGTTCCTATGTCTGTCCCTTAGGGGAAATGTCACGCGTTGTTCCTTTAAGTCCTTGTAGCTTGCTACGACTTGGGTTCATACGTTGATGACCGACACGTTCGTTGCTGGGTCATGTATGCCTGTCTCTGTAATTTAGTGCCACTTTTGGTTTATAACTGGTCATGTCGGCCCGGGTTCTCTGTCATATGGATGCTAGCGACACTATCATATACGTGTGCCAAAATGCGCAAACGGTCCCGGGCCAGGTAAGGTGGCACCCGTGGGAATACCGTGCGTGAGGCCGCAAAGTGATATGGTGTGTTACAGGCTAGACCTGTGTGACTTAGGATCGGGGTCCTGACAGCTTTGGTATCAGAGCCTGACTGCCTGTAGGATTAGCAAGCCAAACTAGTCGAAGTTGTGTCTAGAAATTCTTTAGTTATGTAAGGGAATTGATTGTGGAAGGGAACGTAAGGCTCTTTTTACTCCTTTACCCCATGACCTTCTGATCTGAGTCATCTTCTCCTTTTCTACGGGGATTAAGAACTAGGATTCTCATTCTATTTATTAGGATCACGTTATTGTGGATTCAACCCTCAGTTCAGTTTCTACTACTTCTGTCTGTTCAACTGTTGGTCTCAGAACCTTGACATTATGATGTTAAGTGGATATGCTACCTTTTGCTTGGATCTCAAAAGTATTTTCGAGCATTTGCAGCCGTTATGCTGTCCGAGTCATCCCAGGATTCTAAATAGTCTGATGCATTTGCAAACCTTTCCTCCCTGTTTCCGATGTCCTTTTAGACCAGATTAATCACACTAGTCAGTGTGTTGAGGTACTCTGTTACCTCGACAAATATGTTGGACTTATTATTATGACCCTAAGTATCTTAGAGGATCACCCAGTAATCTAGCAATGTTTTATATTCTCAGTGTGATGATTCTGGCCATTGTTCTCGAAAAGCATCCCGTGATGCCATTTAGTTAGTAGGCATTCCCCTCCTGGGTTCTTGAACCCGAGCTTCACCCTACTTACTTCATATTGATAGTATTTGCTCGTCCCTTTAGGATATTAGTAACCTTGTGATAGTCCTCGAGGTCCATGGTATATCCTTCTTCCAAATACCATGAACCATCATGGCAGAAGTTCTTCTGAACCAAAAGATCACAACCCGAGTGCTCTCGAGTAGTACTCCATTCATATTGTGACTCTGCCAATTCTACTTTCCGCATGGGTTATCCGGAAGACATATGTTGAACTCGTTCGACATGTTAACCTATGCATCCACAACTCAGAAGTTATATGTTCCTTGAGTTGTCTCCTTTTAGTTGTATTATGACCCTCGTCTATCAATTGATAGTCAGGAGTAGTTGTGCACTCGTGTTCATTGATGCCTTTTACTTCTGTGGTCTGGCAAGCCATTCTATTTTGGAATGACTAGGAGAACCAAACTCCAGTACCTTATCCATATCCAGGATTGGGTTAAAGAAGTTGTACTCCACAGATGAAGAATGTTAATCCAGCTTCTAATCTGTTCTATCTTGGAATATTACCATCTTTATGTCAAGAATGTCATGGGAATTGCACATCATCCTATGAACTCTAGATACAGTAATACTTCTCACCATCATCGTTCATTCCTCGGTCTCCGTGTTGTTGTAACCGGAATACCGACAAGTGAATTGTGATGTGTGAAATCAATACTCCTAGCAACTTCGTTGCTTGGTAGCAAATGGACGATAATCTCATTCTTAGTGTGTTGGTTACCAAATCACCATTCTAAGATCGATCGTGCTACTAGTCCATCTTTCCTGGTGCACTCCTTGACCAAAGAGTTAGGATTGTGTCAATCCCTCGCTCATTTGATCATATCGTCTTGCCCTGAAAAGCAAGATTGAACTCGAGCTTAGTAACATATCGGTGGTCCATGATTTCCGAACATCTTCTCGGAAGTATTACCAGGTTGTTCCCTGACCGCTATGTTGAGCTCGTGATCAAGTTGGTTTCTTATAAACTACCCCTTCTCCAAGAATCTGTGTTGGATACCTGAACTGGTTGGTTAAGCTAAAAACAATAACTTGGAGAGTTGGAAGATAAAAGCTTGCCAGCTTAGTTCATCTCAAGAGGTATGTTTGCGTGTGTTGAAGATAGATGACATCTTCATCAATTGGTCCCTGCGATCAGTTGTTGGACCTATTGTCATATCAAAACTTTGATTTGAGTATGGGCTATCATCAAATCAAATCAGAACCAACGATGCTCATAATATTGTCTTACTCGTGGTTGATCCCTCGAGCATACACCATTACATCTATTGGTCTGACCAATACTATCACTTGTTCACATAATTATGGAATTCTATCTCCATGGAAACCTGGATGAATTGTTGTTGAGCCCATCAGCAATACTGCTACCTTTTCCATGATTTTGTAGGACATTAAGCTAGTGTTGGAAATTTGGTAAGCATTGCCTTCGTGTCCCGTTCATGAGGTATATGTTGGATGAGAGAAGAAGTGACTTCCTCAAATTCATGAGCATTTGATGAAAGTTGTCACCGTGAATGCGAGAAAGTTGTTTTGCTTCCTGTGGAATCATCCCAAATCAGTCATGCATACGTGCGAAGTATTCTGTCGTTTGGAGACTTGCAACCTTCACTCTATATGTATCCCTAGCACCCCAAGCCACTGATTGGTTAGCTCAAGGAGAAGAGGTTCCTTCTTAAGAATCATGACTTATGTTAGGACTTCGCTATCCTTGTTGATGGTTCCCCACCTAAACTCGATAGTGTTTTATCATAAGACTGCTATGTGGTCATGCTTGTCTTGGACAACGTGTTCACAGGTTTGTAGCAGAACCAGCTCATGTTTTGGGGCTTGCTATCGTAGTTCATTCCCGAGAATCTCGCAAGGTCGTCTCGACGAATTGTGTTCCAAACTTTCATTTTTCCTTCTAGACTAGATGAGTCTGGAATATCCTGACACCAACCAGAACTGAATCTCAGGCAGATATGATGGTTGGTGCATTTCCCAAGAGCTATAATATTGGTCTCTCGATTACCGGTAAAGTGGATGTCGTGGCCAACACACCTAGCCGGAAGACCTATCGTTGTAGTATCTCGATTGAAGAAATTGGCCACCTCCCCATAAGGATTCGTAGAATTTACTCCCTAGTTGTTCCTTATGGATTCTTGTGCTTCCGAAGTCCGGCCTTTACTTGATGTTCACGATACCAAACATATTTATGAATGGTTTACACTAGCACATCAAGGAGAACATTAGAAGCGGAGTGCTAAATGTCTCTCGGTCGATCATCCAGATTTTGCCCCTTGGCTCTGCTAAGGTGAAATCTGAGAATGTGTTATCCTCATTTGCATCTGCATCCTCCATCGTTATTCATCATGGTAGTATGTGATGTTGCCAGGATCCTTGACACGGATATTGGTAAAACCTTGATGAATATGGGAATACTCAAGTTCTTGAGAGCACGCACAAGCACCAGGTGTTATCCTCGACACTAACCGGGATTGCTTCCAGTGTTCTTGATTATATTATACACCCTCAAGAGTAGATTTACTCTCTACTGTTGGGATTCTTCCCAGTTACCAGAATCATTCCCAGCATTTGCATTTTGTTTCCAGCTTGCACCGCCAATGTGCCAATTCTCCATGGGTTACCATTCTCAATCACTGCTGTTCAGGATTATCCTCAGGAGTGGAATTGCCATGGGTCCCATCCATCTCCGATGATAACCAAATCATCCCTTGTGTTATCTTTGACAAGATAGTCCACATCATTCATTCTGGACGAGTATGTCATTCTTTCGGACTCCGTCAAACGATCGATTGTGTTTGCCTTAGGCTGGTATAGGGAATCTCAATGATCTCTATATCAAAAGTAATTCTTTTGCCACTTAAGGGAGTAACTCTACGAGTCACCTTCTCTAAGGTACCCCGCCTGGTGACATCGATCACCATCTTCCTAGGTGTGGAATTATTGCCACTAGGTGAACCTTCATCGTTTGTTTCATTCCATCCCCCTGGAGGTGTACTCCGTGTCTCAGCTCAAGAGATGTTTCAACGTCTCACTCCATAAGCTGATCTTGAATTGCCCGATCTTTCGGAAGATCAATTTTGTAGAGTTTCTCTCATCGTCACCGTTTGGACAAAGATCTCGAAATCAAGGATGCCAGATTTACATGATGCAATGAATCAACAATTTCGAGGAGGGAAACTGGATCGAGAAGATTGTGTTAGATAATGTCCCCTCTGATTTCTTATCTCACATCCTGAATCTCGGGACGAGATTCTTGTTTAGTAGGGGTGAGTTGTCACATCCCCAGTTCTGGTCTGCTTTGGTCCAGTTAGTCTTGTGTTGCATCATGTTTAAATTTCTCTTAAACTGAAATGGGGATGACTAAACCCTAGCACCAGATGAAACCAACTAGGCTCAATTAAAATATTTTTCAATGAACCCAAAATGCCTTTGGAAAAGTTCATCATTTTTGGATTGGTTAAAGACCTCTGCCAAAAATGTTGCACATATTTCTAGGACCATTCTGGATTTTTGAGTTAATCCATATTGTATTTGAATTAGAGCATTTAAATTCTATAAATAGTTTAAATGCTCTAATAATTGTGAAACTAGCTGAGGGCTATTGAAATTAATTCAATATGTGCCCAAAAATATTTTCATGAATTATGAAAATGCTCTAGCATTTTTAATAAAGCAAAACAAAAACAGAAAATAGAAAACAGAAACATAATTAGAAAAAGGAGAAGGATTACCTGGCCTTACCTGCGGCCCACTGGCCGGCCCAGCACTGTGCTGGCCCAGTGCCAGTCATCCTCCTCCTCCCGCCAGGAGGACGAGGGCGTGTGCCCGGCGCCCGCAGCCACGCGCCGGCCACCTCCAACCTGCCTGCTTCCTCCCCGACCCCCCTGGAGGCGCCACGACACCCCTGGCACCCCCCCTGGACTTCTCCCACTCTCTTCGGTGCCCCCCCTCCTCTGCTCTCTCTTCCTCCCGCGTCCGAGCGGAGCTCATCGCCGCCGTTCGTCGTTGCCGCGGCCACCAGCATCCCCACGCCCGGCCAGTTAGCCCATGAGCTCCGCCTCGGCTCCGTGAAGCTCTAAGACGACGCACGCGACGCCAGGTGCCCCGATGCCACCCCATCCTCGCCGTTTTCATCGCCACGGCCGGTGATCGCCGCCGCTCGATTCGCGCCGTCGAGGACGCCCCCGAGCACGCTGGCCTTCCCTACGGATTCTCTGTGAGCTCCTGCTCCGAACCCCTCCCTTCCCCGCTTCTTTTGCACCGCGTAGCCCCGCTGCCACCGGAGCCGAAAGCTTCTCGCCGCCGGCGATGTTGCAGCCGTGGCCACCGTCGCCCAGGGCGGCAACCGAGCACACAGACGTGCTCAGCGCAACACCAGAGGCCCAAAAACCCCTCCCGTTGCTCCTCCCGTGCCCCGTATCACCGAAACCACCGAGGCCCGATTCCGGCCGCCGCCCCTGAGCTCGCCGCCGACGATTCCGGCCACCCCAGCCTCCGCCAACGCCACCGTTGGATGCGCCACTCCGTCCTCTTCCAGTAGCTGCTCCGTGCGCGCCAAAAGAACCCTCGTAGGTGAAACCCGATGCGCTCCGCCGCGTCCAGCCTCGCCGGTGGCTAAACGCCGGCGGGATGACCGTTTTGACCGGCGGGGTTGACCTCCCCCGAGTCGCTGACAAGCGGGCCCTGGGCCCTGTTAGTTTAATTTAAGTTTTGTTAAGCTTAATTAACCCTACTGACACTAACATGTGGGCCCTCCCGCCTAATTAGGTTAGCCTAACTTTCCTGTTTAAGCTTAGTACTAATCCGGTGGACCCCACATGGCAGTTTGACTTTGGTCAAGTCAACACCGACTGGACCCACCTGTCATGCACACAAACCAGCCCTTAGACACTGACCAGTGGGCCCCACTGGTCAGGTTTGACCCGAACAGCCCTGTTGACCTGCTGACGTCAGCATGTGGTCATGCTGACGCAGTAAGGCCTTTTCTGGAATTTAATATAAATCTAAATGATTTATTTATTTCAGAAAATAGCCAAAACTTCTAAAAATCATATAAAATCAACCGTAGCTCAGATGAAAATAATTTATATATGAAAAATGATCAGAAAAATCCAAGGAATCTGTTTATGGCATTTTCATGCATGATTGAACAAGTTAAACCTGCTGATCAGGTCAAATCAATTAAATGGCATTTAAATAATCACATATGGAGTTTGAATTTGAACCTCTGGTTCAAACCAACTTCATTTAATTGTGTTGCTAGTTGCATTAGCTCAATCCACAGCATATTGCCATGTCATGATCATGCATCATATTGTTGCATTGCATTGATTGTGTTCTTTCTCTGTTTGTCGGTTTTGTCCCCTCTTAGTAGACGACGTTCCGACGATGAGTTCGATGACACCGATGAAGACCCAATGTTATCTTCAGAAGTGCCAGGCAAGCAAAACCCCATTGAGCATTCCGATACAATCCCACTCTCTCGCTCTTGCTCTCTTTTACTGCATTAGGACAACAACGCTTCAACTGTTACCTGCTGCGGTAGTTGAACCCCTTTCCACTACATGACCCGTCATTGCCACAGTAAATAGTTGAAACCCACTAGTATGAGTAGGAGTTGTTTGAGCCATGTTGTGCCTACTCATTCATGCTTTCTGGTTATGCCTGCTATTGCTTAGAGTTGTGTCAGGTCTGATTCATCGGGGATGAATTGGAATGTGGTGAACATGTCCTACTGTTGAGAGCTAAGTGTGTGAACACGATTTGGTAAAGGTAGCGATGAGAGGCCATGTAGGAGTACATGGTGGGTTGTCTCATTGAAACCGTCCTCGGGAACTGAGTTCTGTGTTGGTTGATCCATGAAACAGCTACTACCACACATTGGGCCCTGAAATATGACCCCGCTCGACTTATTGACTGCCCTTGTTCTCTGTCCAGGAGTTGCAACTAGTTTCTGGTGTTTGTAGTTTACTGGAGGTCGTGCGCAGTGCTGACCCTCGGGGTGGGCTGTGACACGGCAGGTACGTGGCACGGTGTACCGGTCGCCCATTTGGTGACGCGGGAACCCTGTACACATCGTTTGGGGCCGTGAGCGACACCCCGGCCGGATCTCCCCACGGATGGAACCCAAATAGGCGATAAACCTGGACGAGAGACTTGTGTGGTTGGTTAGGTCGTGGTCTACACCCACGTCGGTTTTCGCTTGAAGTCTGCCGAGCACATGTCGTGTGCAGACGCTAAGTGGTGGAAACATGTGTGAAGAAGTACACCCCTGCAGGGTTATATATAATCTATTCGAATAGCCGTGTCCGCGAAAATGGACTTCTGGGTTGCCTATTACATTTCATAGACAAGTGAAAGTGGATACTCTAAAACGCGCAAGATAAGCGTGAGTGCTATGGATGGCCTTCTCGTAGGGAGACGGGAGCGGATCCATAGTGGTGTATTGATTGGTGAATATGTGGACTCGTGTGCGCCACCTCAAAAGAGTTACTTGCAGTCGTAGTTTAGGATAGCCACCGAGTCAAAGCTGGCTTGCTGCAGTCAAACTCCACCACCCCTTTGTTGATACTGATGCATATGTAGATAGATCTGATGTAAGTCTTGCTGAGTACCTTTGTACTCACGTTTGCTTAATTTATGTTTTTGCAGAGAGACTTCAGTCTCGCTAGTGGTTCCGCGTGGACTTCGACGTTTAGCTTGTTACCTCAGCTACGATCTTGTACCCTTGGGAGGGTCTGGTAGATAGTCAGGCTTCTCAACCATTTTCATTTGTAGATGTCTGTACTCAGACATGTAATGCTTTCGTTGCCTGTATGCTCTGTATGTTGGGTCATGTGACCTCTGTTTGTAATAAATGCTATGATGGCTCTTCTGGGCCTTTATCTATACGAGTTGTTGAGTTATGTTGTGATGCCATGTTGTACAGCACATACTTGCATGTTATGCGTACGTGTAATGTGTATTGCTATGTGTGGGATCCGACACCTAGTTGTTTACCTTTGGTAGCCTATCTTACAGGGAAATGTCTCCTAGTGCTTCCACTGAGCCTTGGTAGCTTGCTACTGCTCCCGAACACTTAGGCTGGCCGGCATGTGTCCTTCTTCGTTCCTGTGTCTGTCCCTTAGGGGAAATGTCACGCGTTGTTCCTTTAAGTCCTTGTAGCTTGCTACGACTTGGGTTCATACGTTGATGACCGACACGTTCGTTGCTGGGTCATGTATGCCTGTCTCTGTAATTTAGTGCCACTTTTGGTTTATAACTGGTCATGTCGGCCCGGGTTCTCTGTCATATGGATGCTAGCGACCCTATCATATACGTGTGCCAAAATGCGCAAACGGTCCCGGGCCAGGTAAGGTGGCACCCGTGGGAATACCGTGTGTGAGGCCGCAAAGTGATATGGTGTGTTACAGGCTAGACCTGTGTGACTTAGGATCGGGGTCCTGACACTGGGATCCGATGGATTGTGAGATTATGTTCAGATTGTGTTTGAGTAATATATTTGATCTACCTCTTTTATATTTATGTTCGTAAGTAATTCTTGCATGTTCTCCGTTGTTATTTATTGCTTTGGCCAAGTAGTAGGTAGTGACTCCAAGAGGGAACGTTATGCTTGATTGTGGGTTCATGCCCCTCGATGACTAGCTTGAGTGACAGAAACATGAGTCTAGGGGATGTGCTATTGCCACAAGGGGGAAAACAACGATGCTTGTGCCCGCGGGTGCAAGGATTGTTTACTTTACGCAAAGTTCTTTTAATGCAGTTGTCTGTTGCTTTGAGTTTACACTATGGGTGGGACTCACAACTTAATACCAGCGAGATGTTCTGGATAGATATCTCAAGGTGGATGATTAGTAGTAGATGCAGATGGATTTCGGTCTACTTGCCTTGGCGTACTGCCCATGCTTTGAACCTCTACCTTTCTTGCAACATAGTTAGCATTGGTTTGCGCACATAATTCTGTCAATTGCCCAGCTGTAATTCGTTTACCTCACATAGTTGTTTTATCATCTTTTGGGAGAGAGACATCACTAGTGAACATCATGGGACCCCGGTCCATATTACCATCACTGATCACATCCGCTATTTACTTTACGCTTTTACTTACTATTTGCAGCATTACCTATCACTATTATCACTTGCGTTTGATCCTTTGTAAACGACAAGGCCGGAGGGATTAACAACCTCTCTGTACTCGTTAGGAGCAAAGTTATTTGTATCTGTGTGCAGGTCCACGTTGATTGCTAATATATGGCGCCGTTAGCAGTTGACACCTTCTTGTTGAAACTGGGAGTCTCAGGGAAATCGATCCTTGGTATCTTTGCCAAGGGAAAACTTCCGCTACACTGCATCTCAAACCTTCCACTTGGGGTAACCAACGAGGGGCGAGAAGCCATCACATATTCACCCTCTAGTCAACCATATCGATCCTTTCAATTGGTATCAGAGCCTCGTCTCTTTTAAGGACTTTACCGTCCAAAGAGTATGGGTGACAACATAGTCGAGACGGAGGAACATTTCGGTGGAACTCCGTCCTTGCCTACGTCCGATGGGGGAGCCTCGGTTTCTCGTGAGGAGTTCAATGTGGCAATGGTCACATTGAAAGAATCACTAGCGACCGAGGTCAAAGGCATGTTTAAGGAATTGCTTGAGGGGCTTAAATTATCCACCACACCATTGGAAGTGGTTCATCCCGCTACCATCATGTCGGAGGCTACTCCCGACAAGGGAGAAGCTAGTAGTGAGCAAGCCCCGGTTACTAAGAATGGGAGTGGGATCTTTGCCCACTCCGCTCCTCCTTCCCACTATGGAGGACCTGTCCCTACTCCGCATTTAAATTCCATTGGGCCTCCTCCTAAGTTTGTGAAAAATTCTGATTTTGCTACTTGAATGTTTCGCTTTAGACGTCATTTAAATCATTGTTCTACTAATCTTTGGAGAATCATTGAGCAAGGTTTTTACCCATGTGATCCCGACAACTTAACTCCGAGAGAAGCTGCGGATCATCAATTCAACGAGTCCATTCTTTGCATACTTCAAGATGCTATCCCTCCCGAAGACATTGCACATCTTCGACCCTTCACCGTGGCCAAGGAAGCTTGGGAGAATGTTGGCTCCATGTACAAGGGGAGCGCAAGCATTCAATGCTCTAACTATGAAGTTGTGCAAGATGAAGCCGATGAGTTTGCTATGATCGAAGATGAAGATCCTCGCGAACTTTGTCGGAGATTAACCACTCTTGCGGTTTCACTTCGAGATCATGGGAGCAAGGACACGGATGACAATTGGATCAAACGCAAGTTTCACAAGGCCATGATGCCTTACCACAAGGCCATGTCCTCCGTCACTCGCCAAAGACCGGACTTCCACACTTTGTCATCAAATGAAGTGTTGGATGAGTTCGTTGCCATGAGGATCTTGGGCAAGACCGCCGACAATGCAGTTTTAAGAGCTCAACAATCAAAGAAGCCTAACCTTGCCTTGAAGGCCAAGGCTTGTGTGGAAGAAGAGGAGGAGGAGGATGACGATGAGTATTGCCCCGAGGACACCAAATATGCCTATCATGAGCACATGGCTCTTGCTTCACGGCAATTTTGGGGCAATAAGAAGAACTCAAGGCCCAACTTCAACAAGAACAACTCAAGTGGCAACAAGGGCAAGCAACGAGTGAGGACGTGCTTCAACTGTGGGAATGTGAGCCACTTTGTTGTAGATTTCCCATATGAGAAAATAGAAGACTTTGGAGGCAAGCTTATCCGGAAGGACAAGGCCAAGTCTTATCCCAACAAGAACAACTTCAACAAGAAGACCCCTCCTAAAGGGTTGGAGGCCCAAGAAGAATATGTTGAGGATGATGATAATGATAAAGATGATGAGATGGTCACCTTGTCCACAATTGCTATTGCTACTACTCCACGCTCATCTCTCTTCGACTCACCAAATGAGAACATCACCACCAAGTGTCTCATGGATAAGGCCACCAACAAGGTAACTCCAAACATCAACACCACCATCATCTCTAATCCTTCATTGACGGATTGTATTGATGAGAGTGAGGGAGCTAAGGAGGAAGAGAATGAATTTGAGTTGTTTATGAGCAAACTCAAGGGCAAACCCAAGAAGCATTTTGTTGCTCTCTTGGAACAACTCGGTGAGGCCAATGACATGATCGAGGCTCACGAGGAGACCATTGCTAAAATGGAAGGACATAGTCGAGACTATGCCGATGAGATATCGGATCTCTCTAATGCTCTAGAGAAAGAGCGTGGTCTTTGTTTGGCTCTTGAGGAGTCACACAACGATGATCATGCTAAATTAAAGAAAGATCTCGATCATGCTTTAGTTGTCTCTCGTATGATTAATTCCGAGAAGGCAAAACTTGGGGTTGACCATGCTAGACTCAAGGAGGAGTTTGTTACACTTGACAAGTCTCACAAGGCCTTGAAAGGTATACATGCTTCTCTCAAGGAGTCTCATGATCAACTCCAAGTTTCGCTAACCAAGGAGAAAGCTATCTTTCCTCGCATGGTGTTGATTGATAATGCAAATGCTACTAACCCATGTTGCGAGCATGTGCATCTTGTTGAAGAGAATGCCAAGTTGAAGAAGCAACTTGAGAAAGGCCTTGTGACATGTACACAAGGTGAGAAGAACCTCAACGATCTTTTGAGTAATCAAAAGGAGGCTGTAGCAAAGGAAGGAATTGGGTTTGCTCCCAAGCCCAAGAAGAAGAAGAACGACAAGACCAAGCTACCTCCTCCTCTCAAACAAACCTTTGTGAAAGAGGGAGAGGGTGCTTCTAAGAAGAAGAACAATGTGAAGGGTGGTGGAGTCAAGAAAAACCCCACCATACCATCAAACATAGCCGGCGAATTTAATCCTTCATATGTTTTAGGTCGTGCTAGTGATGGTCATGTCTTTACTAAATTTGTTGGTTCTTCTTATGAGTACATTGAATGGTCTATTTGGGTTCCTAAGACCCTTTTTACTAACTTCAAAGGACCCATTGCCAAATGGGTACCTAAATCCAAGCATTGATCTCATGTAGGAGTTTGCTTCCGGTGGGGGATCATGGTTGCTCGATAGTGGAGCCACAAATCATATGACCGGAAGCAAATACTTGGTTGTGGACGTGCATCAAGGTTCATCCATGGCCACCAACGTCGAATGGGGTGATGCTTCATCTTCTAAGGTATTGGGGCTTGGCAAGGTTGTTTTTTATCATGATCTCACGATCAAGAAAGTCATGCTTGTTGAGTCCCTTGCATATAACTTACTTTATGTTCGTCAACTTGTACTCATGGGCTTTGCTACATTCTTTGATATTGATACCGTGGCCCTCTTGTGGAGCAAGACTCTTAAAGTAGCCTATGTTGGACATGTCGAGAATGGTCTCTATGTGGTTAACTTCTCGGAACAACCCACTAAGACCGCGACTGTCAGGACCCCGATCCTAAGTCACACCGATCTAGCTGTAACACGTCATATCACTTTGCGGCCTCACGCACGGTAACCCCACGGGTGCCACCTTACCTGGCCCGGGACCGTTTGCGCATTTTGGCACACGTATATGACAGTGTCGCTAGCATCCATTTGACAGAGAACCCGGGCCGACATGGCTAGTTATAAACCAAAAGTGGCACTAGATTACAGAGACAGGCATCCATGACCCAGCAACGAACGTGTCGGTCATCAACGTATGAACCCAAGTCGTAGCAAGCTACATGGACTTAAAGGAACAACGCGTGACATTTCCCCTAAGGGACAGACACAGGATCGAACAAGGACACATGCCGGCCAGCCTACGTGTTCCGAGCAGTAGCAAGCTACCAAGGCTCATTGGAATCACTAGGAGGCATTTCCCTGTAAGGTAGGCTACCAAAGGAAAACAACTAGGTGTCGGATCCCACACATACCAAGCATTTCAACCATACACACAATATGCTCAATATGTGCAAATACAACATTACATCACAACAAAACTCTATGACTCAAAGTACTTTATTTAAGAGGCTCCAAGAGCCATACATAACATATCCATACAGGTAGGGGTCACATGACCCAACACTCAAGTCATACAGTCATACAAGCACAAGCGGAAGCTACATGTCTGAGTACAGACAACTTAGAAAATAAAACAGGCTTGGTGTAGCCTGACTATCTACAAGGCCCTTCACAAGCTCCAGATCTCCGTCTGGGTGTCAAGCTACTCGTCGACGTCAACGTCTATGTAGAACCCATCAGCAGGGGCAGGGTTCTCCTCTGCAACAGTTATTAAGCAAACATGAGTACAAAGGTACTCAGCAAGTCTTACCACAGAACCTATCATACATGCAACATTTTCAAAGGGGGTAGTGGAGTTCATAGCAGAAAGCCAGCTTTGACTCTTGGCTAACCTATACTACAACTCTCAACAGATTGCAAGATGTTATTACGAACACGAGTCCTCTACTCACCACAACAATACACTACCGAGGATCCTCTTCCGTCATCCTACGGAAGGGCCATCCACGGCACTCACACTTATCTTGAGGCTTTTAGTAGTATCCATCAACTTGTCTATGAACTGTAAGAGTAACCAAGTAGTCCGTACCGCGAACAACGGCTATTCGAATAGATTGATAACCCTGCAGGGGTGTACCTCTTCACACACGCTTCCACAACTTATCGCCGTTTACTCGACATGTACTCGGCAACCTTCAAGCGGAAGCCCAGCGAGGGTGTCGGCCACGACCTGACTAACTACTCAAGTCTCTCGTCCAGGTTTATCGCCTATTTGGGTTCCATCCGTGGGGAGATCCGGCCGGGGTGTCGCTCACGGCCCCAAACGATGTGTACAGGGTTCCCGAGTCACCAAACGGGCAACCGGTACACCGTGCCACGTACCTGTCGCATCACAACCCACCCCGAGGGTCAGCCCTGTGCACGACCTCCAGTAAACTATAAACACCAGAAACTAGTTGCAACTCCTGGACAGAGATCGAGGGTAATTAATAAGCCGAGAGGGTCCATTGGTTTCGGGCCCAATGCATGGTAGTAACTGGAACTTGAACCACACATACAGATCTCGGGTCCTATGTACGGTTCCAATGAAACAACCCACCACGTACTCCTACACGGCCTTTCATCGATACCTTTACAAAGCGTATTCCACACTTCCTTCTCTTTATCGAAAGATTATTTCACTCTGATCCATCACCCAGATGAACCAGACCTGACACAACTCTAAGCATAGCAGGCAACATAAACAAATAGCATGGTGGATCACACATCACATGGCTCAATCAACTCCTACACATGCTAGTGGGTTTCAACTATTTACTGTGGCAATGACAGGTCATGCAAGGGAATGGGGTTCAACTACCGCAGCAAGTAGCAGTTCACACGCTGTTGCCTTAATGCAGTAAAAGAGAGAAGGAGCGAGAAGATTGGGTTTGTATCGGAATGATCAATGATTGCTTGCCTGACAAAGTGGTTGTCGGGTACTGCTCTTCAACTGGATACGCAGCAGTATCCTCGGGAGCAGGACCTAACACAGAGAATACCGGCGATACAATCATTAAACAAACAAATGCAACAATATGATGCATGCTCATGACATGGCAAGATGCATGTGTGTTGGGCTAATGCAACTATAACCAGAAGGGTTTGAGCCTATTTTAATCAAAGATTCAAATTGGCACTTTAGCTATTATTTAAATAAGTGCATTATCATGTTTTAATGTATACAGCAAGGTTAACTTGCTCAAACATGCATGAAACCAGTGCCATTGGAAAGATTGGATTTTTCTGATCATTTTTCATATATAAATCTTTTCCATCTGAGCTACTGTTGAATTTATATGATTTTTTGAAGTTTAGGCATTTTCTGGAATTTCCTGAATTATTTATAAATCTAAAATCCTAGAAAATCCTTTACTGCGTCAGCATGACATCATGCTGACGTCAGTCAGTCAGCAGGGCGGCCCAAGTCAAACCTGACCAGTGGGACCCACTGGTCAGTGTCACAGCTAACTAATTAACTAATTAGAATTAAATTAACACCTAAACTAGGTTTGACTTGCAGGCAGGGCCCACATGTCAGTGACCCAGGGGGGTCAAACCCGTGGTCAAACAGGTCCAACTCGCCGGCGTTTAGCCGCCGGCGAGGCCAAACACGGCGGTGAGGTGCGGGTTTCGTGCTCCGACTGCCAAAACGACGGCGGAGCACACCTACGGGTAGCTGGAGGCAAACCGCATCGAGTGGAGGTGGTGGCTGGCCTCGGGGTCGCCGGAGATGACGCCGGCGACGAGTCCAGCGGCTGCCGGAGTTCGGCGAAGTCGAAAACGACGGTGCGGTGCTCGTGGAGGAGCGTGGAGTGGTCCTACAACACCTACGCGTGACGGTGAAGCTGATAGGCACGGTGGCCGGACCATTGGATGGCCGGAGCCTCGTCGGCGACGAGCTCCGCGGCGGTGCGTGCAGGTGAGCTTCGTGCGGTGCGTTCCAGGTTAGTAGAGAGCCAACGGAGAGGGGGAGGATGAAGCTGGGCTCACAGGGGTTGCAGCAGACGCCGGAGCGAGCCTGGGGGTGGTCGGAGCTGAGCGGGACGGCGAGGGGGATCTCCGCGGCCGGAGTTGGGGAAGAAGGGGTCGGGGGCGTTTCCAGGGCGGGCGAGCGCTCGGGGCTCGGCCTGTTCGAAGTAGTCGAGGACGGCGGAGACGACGGACACGGCGACGGGGCTCAGGGACGACGGTGGGCGCGGATACTACGACGGTGCGAGCACGGCGGCGTCGGCCATGGCGCGGGGAGGGCGAAGGAGAGGAGCTAGGGAGAGTGGGGTGTGTCTGCGAGGTCGGGGGCGAGGTGGACGACCGATCCAAGCCTCCAGGGCGGCGAGGGGAGGAAGCAGGGCGGCGGGCAGCTGCGTGGCGCGCGCTGCGGCCGCCGTCGAGCACCTGCCTGCCTGCATGGCCGAGCCAAGCAGCTCGCTGGAGCGGCAGCTGGGCTGGGCCGGCAGGTGGGCCGGGTGGGGCGCGAGGTAACTCCTTTTTCTATTTCTTTTTCTGTTTCATTTCTTTTGCAACTTTGTTTAATTAATAAAAATGCCAGAACATTTTTATAACTCATAAAACTTGTCATGCCCACTGTATATAATATGAACAGCATGGAACATTATAGTTTATGATTATTTGAGCATTTAAAATATTTTATAGCATTTAAATTCCCAAATACAAATACCATATGATTTAATCCAGAGACCTTGGATGTCCTAGAAAATTGTGCACCATTTTTGGCAGAGGTTTAAGACCAAGGCAGAAATGATGGACATTTTTGAAGGGCATTTTGGGTACATTGGAAAAGATTTTATCAAACCCTAGTTGTTAGAAGAGGGGTGCTGGGGTTTCTGTCATTCCCATTTCAAGTTTCTTTGATAAGTAAACATGATGCACACTCTAGCTAGTCCTAATGCAAATGCTAACTAGGGATGTGACATCGACATGCCTAATGGCTAAAGTTGATGTGGGATGGCTTTGGCATCACCGGTTAGCCCATGTCAATATGAGATCCTTGCAAAGTCTTCTCAAGGGGGACCATGTCCGTGGACTAACAAATGTTAGCTTTGCCAAAGATCGTGCTTGAAGTGCTTGTATTGAAGGAAAGTTACATGAGACGACTCACCCTCCCACGAGTATCATCTACTCAAAAAGACCATTAGAGCTCCTTCACATGGATCTCTTTGGACCTCCATCCTTTGATAGTCTTGGGGGCAGAAAGTATTGCTTGGTGATTGTGGATGACTATTCAAGATACACATGGGTATACTTCTTCAAGAAGAAGAGTGAGACCCAACAAACCATCATCAACTTTGCAAACGAAGCTCAACAAGAACATGAAGCAAAGATTTTGATGATCCGAAGTGACAACAGCACCGAGTTCAAGAACTACACCTTGGATGAGTTTCTTAGTGATGAGGGGATCAAACATCAATATGTCGCACCTTATACCCCTCAACAAAATGGTGTAGCGGAGAGAAAGAACCAGACATTGATGGACGCGGCAAGGACCATGATGGCGGAATTCAAATCTCCATACAACTTTTGGGCTGAAGCCATCAACACCGCGTGTCATGCATCCAATCGGCTCTATTCCGCAAAGGTTTGAACAAGACTCCATATGAGATTCTTACCGGTAACAAGCCCAATCTCAAGTACTTCCGGGTGTTCGGGTGTAAGTGTTTCATTCTCAAGAAAGGTGCTCGTTTGTCTAAATTTGAGTCTAGAGCTCATGAGGGCATATTTGTTGGTTATGCTACAAAGTCTCATGTTTACCGTGTCCTCAACAAGTCCAATGGACTCATTGAGGAGACGTGTAACGTAGAGTTTGATGAGAATAACGGCTCCCAAGTGGAGCAAAGTGGTACTTGTGATGCAGGTGATGAAATTCCTCCTCAAGCCATAAGAAGAATGGGTGTTGGATATATCCTACCCATTGAGGAACCCCTTGTGGCCGAAGGAGAAGGACAATGTTCCACACAAGTGGAACCATCATCAACCCAAGACCCACACGCTTCTGAAGAACAAAGTGAAGGCCCTCAACCGGACGAACAAGGCCAAGTGCAAGATCAATCACAAGATGGTGGTGAGCTACCAAATGATGCACAAGGCCAAGTTCTCTCCTCTGAGCAAGATCAAGATCAAGAGGAAGCTCAAGATCAAGATCAATATCAAGCTCTTGATGTCGCTCAAGATGATCAACTCAGTGCTCCTCAATTGTCACTTGAAGAGCAATTGGAGCGACGTGCTGCAAAAGTTGCCTTCAGGATTGCTTCTAGATAACATCACATGGAGAATATTCTTGGAAGCATCACAAAGGGGGTAAGCACTCGTAGACAATTAGCAAACTATTGTGCTCATCAAGCTTTTGTCTCTTGTGTTGAACCTCAAAAGGTCTATGAGGCGCTCGAAGACCCTGATTGGCTTAATGCCATGCATGAAGAACTCCACAACTTCGAGTGCAACAAAGTGTGGCGTCTAGTGCCGAGGCCAAAGGAACCATAATGTCATTGGAACCAAGTGGATCTTTAAGAACAAGCAGGATGCTCATGGCATTGTCATTCGCAACAAGGCATGTTTGGTGGCTCAAGGATACTCCCAAGTCGAAGGTATCGACTATGGTGAAACCTTTGCCCCCGTTGCTCGCCTTGAATCTATCTATTTGTTGCTTGCCTATGCTTCTCATCATAATTTTAAGTTGCAACAAATGGATGTGAAAAGTGCATTTCTTAATGGTCCTATTAATGAGTTGGTTTATGTCAAACAACCCACGGGGTTTGAGGATCCTAAGTTCCCCAATCACGTGTATCAACTCGATAAGGCACTCTATGGCCTTAAACAAGCCCCACGTGCGTGGTATGAGCATCTTACCGAGTTTTTACAAGATCGTGGGTTTGAAATTGGGAAAATCGACCCCACTCTTTTTACTAAGAAGGTCAAAGGGGAGTTGTTTGTCTGCCAACTATATGTTGATGATATTATCTTTGGTTCACCTAACAAAGCTTTCAATGATGAGTTCGCCGCACTCATGACCACACATTTTGAGATGTCCATGATGGGAGAGTTGAAGTACTTCCTTGGGTTTGAGATTAAGCAAAGGAGAGAAGGAATCTTTATCAAACAAGCCAAGTACACTCAAGACATGTGTAGGATCGAAGTAGGTCTAGAGGGGGGGTGATTAGACTACTTGACAATATAAAAAATCTGCCTTTAGGTCATGCAATGTTTTTGGCAGTTTCACAAACAAGATCAGTTCAAGTAACACCCTACACATGCAATTCTAGAGTTTATGCAGCGGAAAGTAAATTGCACATGTAAAAGAGAGGTGGAGAAGATCAAACGCAGTTTGGTGACACGGAGATTTTTGTCGTGGTTCCGATAGGTGGTGCTATCGTACATCCACGTTGATGGAGACTTCAACCCACGGAGGGTAACGGCTGCGCGAGTCCACGGAGGGCTCCACCCACGAAGGGTCCACGAAGAAGCAACCTTGTCTACTCCATCACGGCCTACGCCCACGGAGGACTAGCCTTACTCGGGGTAGATCTTCACGAAGTAGGCGATCTCCTTGCCCTTACAAACATCTTGGTTCAACTCCACATCATCAAGACGGAGGCTCCCAAGCGACACCTAACCAATCTAGGAGGCACCACCCCCCAAAAGGTAATAGACGGTGTTGATGATGATGAACTCCTTGCTCTTGTGCTTCAAGTGATAAACTCCCCAACACTCAACTCTCCTCACTGATATGGCTGTGGTGGAAGAAAGATTTGAGTGGAAAGCAACTTGGGAAGGCTAGAGATCAAGTTTCATATGGTAGGAATGGAATGGCTTGATCTCAACACAAGGGTAGGTGGTTCACTTCTCAGAAAGTGTATGATAGAAGTGGTGGTACTTTCTGATGGCTCTCCTCACAAATGAGGAGGGGGTGGAGGGGTATATATAGCCTCCACACAAAATCCAACCGTTACACACACATTTGACCAATCTCGGTGAGACCGAAGTTAAAACTCGGTCAGACCGAAAGTTCAAATATAGTGAACGTTGGGATTTTC
>LR738715.1:573388876-573403823 GCA_902687465.1 Secale cereale | reverse complement strand
GTGGGACCGAAAATACCATCTCGGTGAGACCGAAGTGAGTCAAAGGTTAGGGTTTGCCATTTCGGTGAGACCGAAAGTATAAACTCGGATATTCCGAATTGATGTCAACTGATCACAGAAGGTTGGCAGCCCTTTTTCGGTGAGACCGAAACTCAGAATCGGTTTGACCGAGAAGCTAGGGTTTGGAGAAACAACTGAAGTGGTTCATCTCGGTGGGACTGAGTTGGAGAAATCGGTGTGACCGAGATTACTTATGGGTGTGTGTTAAGTAGTGAGTAGTGCTGATAGTTGAGGGAGTTAGATCACCAAGCACTTGAGCAACAAGAACATTAACACAACCTCATCCCCTTTTAATAGTATTGGCTTTTCCTATGGACTCAATGTGATCTTTGATCACTAAACCAAAAATGGAGTCTTGAGCTTTTGCCAATGCTTGTCTTAGCATTTTGAGGGGTCCACTTCTTCAGACATTTCCATACCCACATCATCGAACTTTTCTGAAATGATTCTCAAGATAATATTAGTTCAATGATATATATGTTGTTGTTAATTACCAAAACCACCCGGGGATTAGTTGCACTTTCAATCTCCCCCTTTTTGGTAATTGATGACAACATATAGATCAAAGCTTCGACAAGAGATATAATCAAAGAATAACATCGTCGCTTTGAGAAGTATGTGATAAACAAGAGCTCCCCCTAAATTTGTGCATTATTTAAAATTTGCGTTTGAATGCAAATGCACAATCGATTAGGATTATGGGTCACTCTTCCATGTCACATACATCTTGGTGGAGCGCACAAAATGATAAGAATGAATAACATGCACTCAATCACCAAGACAAGAGTAAATAGCCATACAATAAGAAATAGCATATGATAAGCAATAAGCACTCATTAAGGCATAGTATGACTAAGCACTCATTAAGGTAGCATCAAACGTAGTAGCAAGCACACATAAAGTATCTGGAACCAAAAGAAACCAATGTATCTCAAGAAAAACCGGCAAAAGAGCGAAAAGACGAAAGAGCACTCTCTCTCTCGAAGCCCTATGATCTATAGCAATTTCTCCCCCTTTGGCAACAAGTTACCAAAAAGTTCGAAAAGGTATAGAGCTAAGCGTCACTGCGGGCTCGGCTGGCTGCTCCCGTCTGGGTCGATGTCGGTGTAGAGATAGCTGCGTCGGCGAAGACTTCTGCTGATGTCTGCGCTGGAGGAGTGGATGCTGGAGCTGGAGCTGTGGCTGGAGCTGAAGTAACTGGGATAGCTGCAGACCTGGATCCTCTGGGAACCGGAGCATTCTGGCGATGAGAGTCCTGGACTATATCATCCTGCATAAGCTCTGCTCTCTCCTGCCTAGTCTCCTCCATGTCTGCCTCAAGCTTGTTGACAGACACCTGAATCTCAGTCAGCTTCACGTCTAGAGCGTGGATCTTGTCCTCGACAATCCTCTCAAGGCTCTCCTGAGATTGCTCAATGCTGGCCAGGCGTTGTTCAATTCTCTGGGTTGCTTCAAGGATTTGCTCTCCAAAGCTCTTTGGCTTAGCTGCTGCTGCTGCCTCTCTGTCAGCTTTGGCTTTCTTTGCAGCTTTGATCTTGGCTTGCCCTTCAACTGAGGTGGGATCCTCTTCATCCATCACAACTACGTTGTCCTCATGCTCTGGCTGCAGTGGCAAGTGCTTCCTATCCAACATGAATTTGCCCGTGCCAAACTTGGCGTTGATGAGCATCTGTATCTGCGGAGCAAACCCACATGACCTCTTCTGGTCAGCTGCAGTCCTCTTAATGGTCTCAACCATCAAGTCCATCACCTTAAAAGGTGCCTTCTCATCGAGAATGTGCAGCATGTTGATAGAATAGCCTCGTATCATCCGGTGGTCACCTGACTTAGGCATCAAAGTATGCCTCAGAATAGTGTTGGTGGTGGTCAGACCTGCCTGGAGATAATACACTGAGCCGAGCTTCCATCCTTCCAAATCAGCAGCTGGGATCTCCTTGTACATATTCTTCATAGAATCATGACTCTTCTTAGGAATCCCATAGACATCAATGTCGTCCTCTCTCTGCACTGGAGCATTCAGAATTTCTGCCCATTCTGCAACAGTTGAAGAAAACCGTTGACCTTCAGTCATCCAGGTGATCTTGCCATCGGGGTAGAAATGGGCTGTGGCATAGAACTGCATGATCATCTCGTCATTCCAGGTTGTTAGTTCTTGACCCACAAAATCAGCAACTCCACATGCAGTAAAGCTCTCATGCACATGGGGAAAGAAGTCCCGATGCTCTCTGCTGTCAATGTACTTCCAGTCAACATACCTGGTGTCAGCAACAATGGGCTTCTTATCCATTAGCACGGTCTCATAGAAATCCTGCTGCTCTCTGGTGTGGAATCTGGGGTCCACAGCAGTCCTTCTTCTTACGGCATATGGATCAGACTGTCTCCATAGCCTGAGACCTTTGTCCTTTCTTGCCTTCATATCCTCAGCTTGAGGATGAGCATCATTGTGGAGTGGCAACTTGGGACGGAGCTTGAGCAACACATGCTCTTCATCTGACTCAGAAGGTGGCATCTCACCTTTGTTCTTCTCAGAAGCTGGAATGCTTCTGGTTGTCCTCTTGGGCTTGGCTGGAGCTGCCTTAGCTGGAGCAGGCTTCTTGGGCTTGGAGGAGGCTTGAGCCCGAATAGCATCACCCATGAACTTAGCTTTCTGAGGAGGAGGCTGGGGTGCATCCTCTTCTTCTTCTTCAGCAGCATCAACTTGAGGTTCAGCATAAACAACTCTCTTCCTCTTGGAAGTCTTCTTCACCTTACTTGGAGCAGGCTCTTCCAAGTTGAGCTTCTTGGCAACTGCAGACTGCTTCACTTTGCTCGTGCCTTTCTTTGGCTGCTGCCCTTGGAGCTCTTTGGCAACCACTTGCCTCTTTGGCTTGGAGGTAACTTCCTCAGCAACAAAGTCGGAATCCTCAGAATCAGAAGTTCTCTTCTTCCTGGTTCTCGTAGCAGCAGGAGGTAGACCACTAGGGGTGCTCCTCTCACCATCATCACTAGAGCTGCTAGCCTCAGGACTTGTACCTGCCTCTGGAATCTCAGCAAACGGTGACTCAGACCTGTTCTGGCTGTCACTGACATCTGACATGGCTGAAAAAACCTGTGAATAGATAAGGTATAGGCAGAGTAGAAGAGTTATCACAACTGCAGAAGTTTTTGCAAAGAAAATGAGTTAAAAACTTAGTTTTGAGTTTTCACAGAATGTATTTCGGTCAAACCGATTTCAAGTTTCGGTGTAACCGAAGTGTTCAACAGAACCTACACACCACTTTCGGTCAGACCGAAATGGGTTTCGGTCCTACCGAAAACTTAGGGTTTCACAGAAACTTCAATTCGGACATTCCGATTTTCACAACTCGGTCAGACCAAGCTATGTAGTGCAATGGTCAGAGACCAAATCGGTCAGTCCGAGTTTCAGGAATCGGCTTCACCGAGATGCATTCCGTGGAAACCTAAACCTAAGAATTTTCCTCGAGACTAAACGATCTGAACAATGTATTGGGAACATATCAAACGTGGATTGAATCAGGGCAGTCCTATCATGCAAGAACCAGAAGTGGAGCATGAATAGGGATCGGGACACACCCTAACTTGGTGGTGTCCCTCTACGGCGGCAACGGAGGAGAAGATTACCGTTGACGGCGGCGGAGACCTGCGGCAAGGGCACACAGGCGACGAAGGCGACGATCCTTAGATCAGGGCGGCGGCAGCAGGGGTCTTGGAGGGCGAACGATTTGAAAGGAATAGATCGCGCGCAGCCCTCAGTATATATAACCCCGTACTGTCGGTGGGACCGAGTTGAAAAACTCGGTGTCACCGAGATGTATTTCTGCTGTGCAGTTACACATATCGGTCAGACCGAGATTTTGAACTCGGTTTCACCGAGATGAAACCTAGATCAATCTAAGTGTTTCGGTTGGACCGAGATTAAGAAGCCGGTCAGACCGAAATAGACTTAGAAGGTTTTGGAAGTCAGCCTTAGACGAATCGGTGGTTCCGAGTGCTCCTCACTCGGACTGTCCGAAAAAGACTTGTTCAAAGTTGTGATATAAGCATGAATAGAATTTTGAGACAAGATAGCATAGATAGCTAGGGAAAGTGCTTAGGCATTCTTGTCCATCCATTTGGCCAGAAAAAGAAACCAAAACAATCAAAACAACAAATGGATGTCCTTGAATGGATAAAATCATGCATCCAACATGCTCACACAATAAGATAGCAACTGAAATATGTGTCAAACATGCACAACCAAAACTCTAGCTACTAGCACACAAATTGTCGATGACTAGGTCATCTATATATGAGTATATTGACTTAGGAGTCAAATGAGAACATTTGATCATAGGTCATACTCATCGTTTAAGCACAAGTGGGGTTACCACTTTTACATAAAGCATTTATGTGTTCACATCATTTGGAGATGCTTTTAGCTCAATTTTTAGAGCAAAGCTCCCCCTAGATGTGAGAACCCCTATTAAAGGGTCAAACTAACCTTGGGTTGTCGTAGAAGACTTCATGTAGATGTTGAAGATGTGGATGCTCAATGTTGATGTAGACCATCAAGAGTTAGGAGCAATCCTTTGGATTAGGGCACTTTCAATACCTACATGGGTTAGTCCCACAAGGAACAAACAAGAATATCCATGGACATAGAGTGAAGTACACAAAAGATGATGTCCATGAAAGCAATGATTACCTTGTCCCTTGACTTACCAACAAGAGGGTTTGTGACTCCATGAACAAGTGCATGATGTGGAAGTTGATTGCACAAGTTCTTGCCAAAATGAATATGAGTGAAGTTTGTTGGCGGAGTCACCCTCAAGAACCTACTAGTTCTTCTTCTTTGGGATCCACATCATCTTGATGGGAATCCTTGGTGTTGTAGTTGAGCTTGACGAAGTAGAACTTGATGTGTCCTTGGGAACCCACTTGACCATGGCTTGAGGTGCTTCAATGAATGCATCAATCTCTTCTTGAAGCATGTCCTTGGCCTTTAGCTTGTGGTCTTGTGGTGGAAGGTCATCTTGAGCTTGTTCCACATTGGAAGAAGTAGGATCATACTTCTCCTTTTGTGAGACAAACTGTGGAGTAGGGTATTGACCTTCTTCCCACTCAACACCTTTGGCGTTGAACTTTCGCTCAAAACCAATCCCTTGATTCTTCCGGTGTCTTCCTTGTTTGCGAACAATCTCCTCAAAGTTCTTGCTTCCGGCAAGACTCTTGTAGACACCTTTCTCTATGATTTCCTTCAATAAGCTATTTTCTTGCTCAAGTGTAACTTGGCTTGAAACATTGTTAGTGGAATCAAGAGAACTACTAGAAGTAACAACATTAGATTTAACATTGTTATTGTTACTACTAGAGGAAGAATTTTTCTTATGCTTGTCATGCTTAGTCTTAATAGGTGGCAAGAAATTAGACAAGAGAAGTCGTTTGGCAAGATATGAAGAACTCTTCTTTCGAAGATCGTCATTGATCGCTTTTAGAAACTCATGTTCTTGCTCTAGAGTGAGCTTCTCGAAGCGTAGCTTCTCATGAGATCTTAGGAGCTCTCTATGATCTTCTTGAGTTGTTTCATGAGCTAACTTAAGAGTGTTTAATTCTTTAGTTAGACGCTCAATCTCCTTCATAGCATTGTCATTCAACTCTTCTCGACTATAAAGACTACTAGCATTTTCATCATTACTAAGCTCACTAGATTTATCATGCAAGAGCTCATCTTCACCAAGTAAGTCATCCTCATCACTATCAAAGTCAATGAATTCGGGGTGTGTTACCTTGGGGCCTTTAGCCATGAAGCATCTTCCAATTCCCTCATTTGGTGAATCAAATAAGTCGTAGGAGTTGGAGTTGGAGGATACGAGTGCAAGTCCGGCAACACCTTCATCTTGACTATAGTCGGAGTCGGAGTGATAGCTTCCATCGGATTGACTGTCAGAGTCGGAGCCGGAGACCCATTCACCAACATGAGCTTGATGTCTTCTTCTTGTATAGCTCCTTGATGACTTGTCTTTCCTCTCCGAGTCCTTGCTTCTCCGAGAAGGTCTTCGTTCATAACGATCATCTCTACTCCTTCTCTCTCTCCGAGGTGACTCATCTCTTGCTTTCCTTCTTGGAGACTCTTCTCTTCTCTTGTGGGGAGCCGTACACTCATTTGAGAAGTGTCCGGGTCTTCCACAATTGTAGCAGTTTCGATCACGACTAGAAGATCTCTTTCCATCATATGATCTAGACTTTGAGCTTCTTTCTTTGCCTCTATTCTTGTAGAACTTGTTGAAGTTCCTGACCATTAGGCTTATGTCTTCATTGGAAACTAACTTGTCACTTGAGGTAGTAGGAGCATCACTTGTTGCTTTGTAAGCACCACTTGACTTGTTGTGAAGCTCTTCCTTATCCTTAAGTGTCATCTCATGAGCAACAATCCTTCCAATGACTTCAGTTGGCTTGAGAGTCTTGTAATTTGGCATCATTTGGATCAAAGTGCACACGGTGTCATACTTTCCATCCAAAGCTCTGAGAATCTTCTTAATGATGAATCGGTCGGTCATTTCTTCGCTTCCTAAGCCAGCAATCTCATTTGTGATGAGAGCAAGCCTAGAGTACATTTCAGCGACTCCTTCACCATCCTTCATCTTGAACTTGTCAAGTTGACCTTGAAGAATATCTAGCTTTGATTCCTTCACAGATTCAGTACCCTCGTGCATTTCAACCAAAGTATCCCAAATCTCTTTAGCATTCTCAAGACGGCTGATTTTGTTGAACTCTTCGGGACACAAAGCATTGAAGAGAATGTCACAAGCTTGAGCATTGTTTTGCAACATCTTCAGTTCTTCGGGTGTAGCTTCGTGATCCGGAACTTTTCCTTCTTCAAAGAAGTCACCTTGCATGCCAACACAAATAATGCCCCATGCGGCTGGGTTATGACCAAGAATATGCATTTTCATTTTATGCTTCCAACTAGCAAAATTTGTACCATCAAAGTAAGGACCTCTACGATAATTACCCTCACTAGACGTCATACTCTCCTAGGTTGTGAAACCAAGCTTATGGAGTCCAATGCAATGGAAACCAAGGCAATGGAGACCAAAGCTCTGATACCACTTGTAGGATCGAAGTAGGTCTAGAGGGGGGGTGATTAGACTACTTGACAATATAAAAAATCTGCCTTTAGGTCATGCAATGTTTTTGGCAGTTTCACAAACAAGATCAGTTCAAGTAACACCCTACACATGCAATTCTAGAGTTTATGCAGCGGAAAGTAAATTGCACATGTAAAAGAGAGGTGGAGAAGATCAAACGCAGTTTGGTGACACGGAGATTTTTGTCGTGGTTCCGATAGGTGGTGCTATCGTACATCCACGTTGATGGAGACTTCAACCCACGGAGGGTAACGGCTGCGCGAGTCCACGGAGGGCTCCACCCACGAAGGGTCCACGAAGAAGCAACCTTGTCTATTCCATCACGGCCTACGCCCACAGAGGACTAGCCTTACTCGGGGTAGATCTTCACGAAGTAGGCGATCTCCTTGCCCTTACAAACATCTTGGTTCAACTCCACATCATCAAGACGGAGGCTCCCAAGCGACACCTAACCAATCTAGGAGGCACCACCCCCCAAAAGGTAATAGACGGTGTTGATGATGATGAACTCCTTGCTCTTGTGCTTCAAGTGATAAACTCCCCAACACTCAACTCTCCTCACTGATATGGCTGTGGTGGAAGAAAGATTTGAGTGGAAAGCAACTTGGGAAGGCTAGAGATCAAGTTTCATATGGTAGGAATGGAATGGCTTGATCTCAACACAAGGGTAGGTGGTTCACTTCTCAGAAAGTGTATGATAGAAGTGGTGGTACTTTCTGATGGCTCTCCTCACAAATGAGGAGGGGGTGGAGGGGTATATATAGCCTCCACACAAAATCCAACCGTTACACACACATTTGACCAATCTCGGTGAGACCGAAGTTAAAACTCGGTCAGACCGAAAGTTCAAATATAGTGAACGTTGGGATTTTCAGTGGGACCGAAAATACCATCTCGGTGAGACCGAAGTGAGTCAAAGGTTAGGGTTTGCCATTTCGGTGAGACCGAAAGTATAAACTCGGATATTCCGAATTGATGTCAACTGATCACAGAAGGTTGGCAGCCCTTTTTCGGTGAGACCGAAACTCAGAATCGGTTTGACCGAGAAGCTAGGGTTTGGAGAAACAACTGAAGTGGTTCATCTCGGTGGGACTGAGTTGGAGAAATCGGTGTGACCGAGATTACTTATGGGTGTGTGTTAAGTAGTGAGTAGTGCTGATAGTTGAGGGAGTTAGATCACCAAGCACTTGAGCAACAAGAACATTAACACAACCTCATCCCCTTTTAATAGTATTGGCTTTTCCTATGGACTCAATGTGATCTTTGATCACTAAACCAAAAATGGAGTCTTGAGCTTTTGCCAATGCTTGTCTTAGCATTTTGAGGGGTCCACTTCTTCAGACATTTCCATACCCACATCATCGAACTTTTCTGAAATGATTCTCAAGATAATATTAGTTCAATGATATATATGTTGTTGTTAATTACCAAAACCACCCGGGGATTAGTTGCACTTTCAACATGCTCAATAGGTTTAATCTAAGTGATGTCAAGCTGGCTACTACTCCAATGCCAACCAAGTGCCAACTTGACATTGATCCCAATGGTAAAGCGGTGGATCAAAAGGTATGTTGTTCTATGATTGGCTCCTTGCTTTACCTTTGTGCATATAGACCGGATATTATGTTGAGTGTGGGAATCTGTGCACGGTTTCAAGCCTCACCTAAGGAAAGTCACTTTGTGGCAGTCAAGCGAATCTTCCGATATTTGGCTCATACCCCAAACTTTGGCTTATGGTACCCAAGAGGAGAAAACTTCAACCTTGTAGGTTTCCCTGATTCGGACTGGGCGGGAGACAAAGTGGATAGGAAGTCCACTTCCAGAGGGTGCCAATTCCTTGGTTGCTCTCTGGTAAGTTGGTCTTCCAAAAGCAAAGTTGTGTGTCTCTCTCGTCCACCGAAGCAGAGTATGTGGCAGCTGGCAGTTGTTGTGCTCAACTTCTATGGATGAGGCAAACTTTAAAGAATTACAATGTCACTTGTGACAAAGTGCCTCTTTGGTGTGACAATGAAAGTGCCATCAAGATTTCTCACAACCCGGTGCAACATTTCAAGACGAAGCATATTGAGATTCGGTATCACTTCATCCGAGATCATATTCGGTGAGGAGAAATCGAGCTTCACTATGTCAACACTCATGATAACCTTGCAGATATCTTCACGAAGCCTTTGGATGAGGCAAGATTCCACAAGTTAAGGCATGAGCTAAATATCATAGATTTGAGCAATGTGGCTTGAAACCTTGCACACACCCCTCCCACTCAATATAGTTATCTTGCCTAGATGTAGGCATGGACATAGGGGGAGTAGTGTTCTCTCAATGAACTCTTCCTCCCCCCATTATGCATAATTTGATCAAGTCTTTGTCATTTGCCATGATAAATGGTATAAGTGCTTCAAGTCGAGTGTTGGTCATGGGCCCAATGATAGTTCTTTGTGGTGCCATACCAAATAACTCAAACATAGGTGGCTTCGGCCACCAACCTCCTTCACAGAGGAGTGTCTTGTGTGTTGTTTCGGTTGTTTGTTGTCTCTCTTTCTGTGTGCCTTGCGTGTGCGCCTTTTGCTTTTCTTAAGCCTTCTTGCCGAAACGTGCATTTTCTTGGGGGAGTGGTACTACCGTGAGTAGTCACGGTACTACCGCAAGAGAGAATACGGTACTACCGCAACCAGCACGGCAGTAATTTTTTACTGCCGCTGGTAGAGCGGTACTACCGCTCCGCATGCGGTACTTCTGCCCGGGCGGTACTACCACGATGACCATGGTACTACGGCATCTGTTTGAATGGCTGGAGGTTATCAGCGGGCAGGGGGAGTTTTAACTCCCCCATACCCATTCATCTCGTCTCCCCCACGTCGTCTCTCTCTCTCCCTCAAGAACGCCGCTGGAGGACCTCGCCGGATCTCCTCCCCCGGCCACTCTCCTCGCATTCCGATCGGTGGGATCGTTCCCCACCGTGACCTCTTGCCATGGATGAAGGTTTCTCCCCAAATCCCCTCTTCTTTTTGCCCAGTTGTTGTTTCTAGGTTTTGGGGAGATGCTTGTTGCTCTTATGTTCTTTTTGTCCTTATCCATGGAAGATTAGGGTGTAGGAGAGTTGTAATGCAATAGAAATGCTAGTAAGTATGTTGCTACTAAGTTGCTATGATCAGCCATAGTACCGTTTGCGGTTCTACGCGTTCTTGTCTAGATCCGTTTTCAGATCTGACCGAAGCGGTACTACCACTGGCTGACCATGGTACTACCGCTTTGCCGCGTAACGGTACTACCCCCCTAAGGAGCGGTACTACCGTGATGAACGCGGACGTAATTTTTTAGTACCGCGTTCTGTGCGGTACTATCGCAACTCTTCAATGCGGTACTACCGCCCCCTAAGCGGCACTAAAAATTTACTTCCGCTTTCTTCGTGCAGTACTACCGCTTGATTCATATCTATTTCGTAGCACATACATATTATCCTTTCTACATGTTTCGCGTGCTTTTTGTGGCTTTTGCATTGATTCTCTTTGTGTTTCTGTCGTGTTCTTGTGTTTGTGTCTTAGGTGGTAGCTCCGGTTCCAATGTTCGTCGCACAAATCCCAGGCGTGACACCGGGTCCAAGCGTTTGTGCACCCAAAGTGATATTCCTAAGGGCTCCAATGCCCCCCAACGTAGAACCAAGACCACCGCCACCAAGAACAAGGAACCAACTATGACAATGGAGGAGATTCCAATTCATGAGTTCATCACAAGGAGGAAGATCAACCCTTATGCAGATCCCCGGGCTCAGTTCCATGGAGATGAACTGTTCTGGACCAAGCAGCAGTATCGTATCTACACAGAGGTACTCACGAGCAAGCACAACCTATATGTGGATGCACATTGGATTGACATGACCCACATGCGGAGGGATGATCATCGGGCCTACTTTGCTGAGGCTCTAGATCTTGTCGAGCAGTTTGTTATTGAGAACATCATGACATTTCAGATGGATTTTGACCCAAAGATTGTGGCACAGTTCTATGCATCGGTGCACTTCCATCCCAAGGAAGAACGCCACATGACTTGGATGACAAATGGTCACAAGATGACTGCTACATGGAAGGACTTTATGGATCTGCTTCAGGTTGCTGACGAGGGGCTCCGCAGCCCTGTTGGAGCTCGGCCTCATGACAAAGAAGGATCTGACGACAAAGACCGGCTGCTGCCTTTTTATGTGGAGAAGACGCTTGCTAGTGGCAAGAAGACTTAGGTGATGAACCCCTTTCTGGATATCATGCATAGGATCTTCCGCAACACCTTGTTTCCTTGAGTTGGGGACAAGGACAAGGTACATTCATACCTCGTTGACATGTTGCTGATGTGTGAGGAGGCCCGCAGTGCTCAGACTCAACCACTTGATATCTCCCATATCATGTGGTGTGAGCTTCGCTCTGCGATTTTCTCTCGCAAAGTGCCTATCTACGACCTGTTTCTATTTCTGCTTATCTCCAAGACCTGGGAGAAGCTTTACCCTGATGAGGAGTTTGAGGCCCTGCAGTGGATTTGTCATGAGCCTATCCGACTTTGCATCAAGAGTCGTTGGGCTAACACCACTACCCGTGCAGAGGCTGCTGCAGCTCAGATGGATGTAGATGAGGAGCCAGTGGAGGAGGAGCCAGCTGAGGACAGTTCTGGAGGATATGCTCCTCCCTCGCCTGAGCCCTCGTGGGCTAAGAAGCTGAAGAGGAAGATGAAGGCACTATTTTGTATGTAGGAAAAGGGGCAATACAAGGATCATGTGACTCACAAGCAAACTCGACAGCGTGACAAGAAGATAATGAAGATCTTTGGTGAGGAACCATCTGACGGGTCAGAGGAAATCATCACTCCAGAGGCAGAGTGGATTGCCAAACAGGGCTACACGTGGTCTGAGTCTGAGGAGGAGCAGCAGGAGTCTGACGAAGAGCATGATGACTGAGTTCTTCCGCCTGAGCTACCACCTATCTTAGGTGTCCTCTTTCCCTTTGTGGTGTCTCGATGCCAAAGGGGGAGAGAGTGTTAGGATTTGCGTCTTATGCCATGTTTATTTGCTTTTCGTTGGTCGAACTTTGTCTGCTTGCTTGTGTTTGTGTCATGTGTGTGAGACCTTCATATGGTGTGAGACATATGCTCCCTTCTCGTTAACTCGTTATTATGTCTATGCTATCTGTTAGGTTGTGAGCAGTTGCTTTACTTGCCCTTTATATGTGCTCACCCTATCCTGCTTACTTCTGTGCGTAGAATCTTATTCTTTGTAAGCAAGGAGTATATTGTTTGTAGAATATAGGGGGAGCATTGATCCTAGTATGTGTGCTGTGTAGTCCAAAGCACCTTCTCTTGTATGCACACATCTAGGGGGAGCTTACCTATATTCTATTACTTTGCTAGGTTTGCTTACTTTCTTATATATCCTTGTGCAAATCCCGTATTGTCATAAATCCACCAAAAAGGCGGAGATTGTAAGGGCATATCTCTCCCTAAGTAGTTTTGGTGATTGATGACAATGCATTTGCGGACTAATCGTGTGCACTAAGCATTTTCAGATATATCTCACCTAGGCACAAGAGGATTAAGTGCCCCTCAGAACCTATGGAAGACGGTGTTTCCTTTTGTTTCTTTTTCAGTGGAATTGAGTCATAGGAAAGCCGTACTATTAAGAGGGGGTCCGCTTCGGAAAGGTTTGGGTGGAATCAACACGTACACGTCTACTCATTCCCATCACCTTTCCTTTGCTTCTCTGGAGCTCCGGCTATTTTCCTCGTCGCTACAAAAACAGTGGCATCCTACTACTACAACTGCTTGGCATGCGGTAGTACCGCCCAGAGTGTGCGGTAGTACCGCACGGTCACACGGTAGTACCGCCTCAGGGCCGCGATAGTACCGTACCCTGAGCACGGTAGTACCGTGTGGCCGGCCCAACATCGTAACTAGTACGGTAGTAGGCGCGGAAGTAATTTTTTACTTCCGCGTCCTACGCGGTAGTACCTGTAACGCCCCGGACACACCCGCCGGTGGTCGTTACTCCTGGCGGGATCTAGACTGGCCTCACATATCAATACTAGTCTTTTCTGCGCACTTTGTCCTCACTCGTGCGCACCCGGGTGCAACTTCCCGGTCGGTCACCCATCCTGAAACTACTCCAAGCTGAGCACGCTTAACTTTGGAGTTCTATCCGAATGGGCTCCCGGAAAAGAAGGAATTCCTTATTGATATGAGTAGTCTATCATCCCTAATAAGCCAGGCCATCACATACACCCCCACTCAGAGGAACCGACGTCCTCGTCGGGCCACAGGAACGTTCCCTCTTGGCACAACCGTCTGTGCTTCCAGGACAGCACATGTGCCATGCCGTGTGCCACGACGGGTCACAAACATCATGCACAACATGACTGCAAACTGTCCGCAAACATCCGTGTAACCACGAGGGTCGGCTCTGATACCAACTTGTAACGCCTCGGACACACCCGCCGGTGGTCGTTACTCCTGGCGGGATCTAGACTGGCCTCACATATCAATACTAGTCTTTTCTGCGCACTTTGTCCTCACTCGTGCGCACCTGGGAGCAACTTCCCGGTCGGTCACCCATCCTGAAACTACTCCAAGCTAAGCACGCTTAACTTTGGAGTTCTATCCGAATGGGCTCCCGGAAAAGAAGGAATTCCTTATTGATATGAGTAGTCTATCATCCCTAATAAGCCAGGCCATCACAGTACCACTTGGAGCAAGTGGTAGTACCGTGTCGTGTTTTTGCTATGACCGTATATCTGCGGATGTAGCTGCGGATGTATTTTATTTAGTCCGCACTTCTCCTCAGCCTATCTAGCCCTGCCTTGCGGTAGTACCGCAGGGACGTGCGGTAGTACCGCTCAGGTAGTACTACCGCCCGTTGCTTCAATGCAACATGGCTAGTACTGGCATGTACTGCACCAGCGGTAGTACCGCACCCAGAGCGATAGTACCGCTGGGCCGAGCGGTAGTACCGCAACTTATGTGCGGTAGTACCGCGCTCTGCGGGCAGATATGTGGGATAACGGTTGGATTTGTTCTCCTACTATATATAGGGAGTCTTCTTCTCCAAGAAGACTCACCTCTTCCTCCCCAAAGCTCCATTGTTGCTCAAAGCTCCATTTCCGTCTGATCTCTCTCCCTAGCCAATCAAATTGTTGATTTCCTCGAGATTGCTTGAGAAGGCATAGATCTACACTTCCACCAAGAGACATTTGATTCCCCCTACTAATCCCTTGCGGATCTTGTTACTCTTGGGTGTTTGAGCACCCTAGACGGTTGAGGTCACCTCGGAGCCATATTCCATTATGGTGAAGCTTCGTGGTGTCGTTGGGAACCTCCAATTCGGTTGTGGAGATAGCCCCAACCTTGTTTGTAAAGGTTCGGTTGCCGCCTTCAAGGGCACCACTAGTGGAATCACGGCACCTTGCATTGTGTGAGGGCGTGAGGAGAAGACGGTGGCCCTAGTGGCTTCTTGGGGAGCATTGTGCCTCCACACCGCTCCAACGGAGACATACTTCCTCTCAAAGGGAAGGAACTTCGGTAACACATCCTCGTCTTCACCGGCTCCACTTGTGGTTATTTCTTTCCTTTACTTGTGCAAGCTTTCCTTGTGTATCTTAGGTAGCTTGCTTGTGAGGTTGTTATCTTTGCTTCCTATAAGTTGTCGTCATAGTTGCATATCTAGACAACTTACTTTGTTGCTTAATTTAAATTGGTTAAGAAAAGCTAAAATTGTTAGTTGCCTATTCACC